>OU898280.1:39181199-39534167 GCA_918026665.1 Diabrotica balteata
GAGGTTGCCCTCAGCTTGCTCTTTATAAACCCAGGGCTAAATAACATAAATTCCTGGATTACAGTGTAAAATCACCCTTTTTCCCCCACCAATATGTTGTCCACCTATCTTATCGTCGTTTGTGTATGTCTTCAGCGTTAAACTGAAGTCAGTTTACTGTGCTTCTGAGCAAGAAAAGGGTCCTTCCTGTATAAGTCTATATAAATGAATACTTACATTTAAAAAGTAATTACGTGGGTTAAGGTTGTAAACTAAAGCCAAGAAAAACAATATCTAAATGGCGAGATTAAATATCTATTTCACTTCATATGTCATTCTTATTATAGATAAATAATACAATCTGACAATTTAAATTATATTGATAACTTCCAGCGACATTTTTAAAGTTCAGAGCTCGATTCTTAATAAAATATTTGCAAACAAATATTTCATCGATCGACAGTGCACTCTGAACAATTTCTTCCCGTAGTGAACTCAACCAATATGGAAACTAATTTTCTATAAATTTGTAAACACTATAATCCCGCTTGGTTAGCCTCCAAATACCACCTATGTCTCCTCTCCGTTGCTATCTACACTAAACAGACATGACAGGAGTCAGACTATTGTGTTGGAGAGCAGTCAATCAATATCTTCTACTGTTTTGTAATCCAGGCTTTTTGTTCATTTTGTAACTCGCATTAAATGGGCTCCTCATGTGATAATTCTACAGAAAAATGACAAGAGTATTGTTATTTCCCTCTTAAATTTGTACAAGTGACTATACTTTCTAGGAAGAAAGTTTGTTATGCTTTATTTTAAAATTATTAAATTATTGTTATTAAAAAACATTTTATGACTTAATACATTAATATCTTTTTAGCGATATTAAGCATCAAGTGCTTGGTTAAAACAGTGTACAGGGTGTTTCAAAAAGGTATGTCATAAATTAAATCACGCATTCCGGGGACAAAGTAAATTGATTGAATCCAACTTACCTTAGTACAAAAATGTACATAAAAAAAGTTACAACCCTTTGAAGTTACAAAATAAAAAATGGTTTTTTGCATTATCTCCCAAACTACTTGACATGTAATAAAAATGGACACGTTACTGCCTTGTTATGAAAGCATTTTTCATAAAAAGGAAACAACAAAATCTACGCGCCCGAAAAATTTTAAGGAGAATGTGCAGCCCTAAATCCCCCGTAAACTTTTGAGTACGTTCAAATCAAATGAATTTTGTAGCATCATTAGTTAACACATTATTTTTAAAATGTTCTTGGCTCTTATCACTTTTTTCAAAAAACAGTTTTTATTGAGTTACGGCCCTTATCACTAACATTTTAAAAAATTACGTGCAACTAAATAAATGGCTTAAATGATTTAACAAGTACAAAAAATGTCTATAACCTTTATAAATTTACAATAAATGTTCAAAAGGTAAGTTGGATTCAAACAATTTATTTTTGTCCGCGGAATGCGTGATTAAATTTATGACATACCTTTTTGAAACACCCTGTATAGTCTCAAAATTATGTGTACCGTAATGTCTAATTACTTTTGCCAAAATTTGTTAATAGTGCAGAGATTGTCATCTTCTAAACTGTGTATAAGAGCAATAATGTATGGACTGATTTAATTTTAATTTAAATTTAGTAACATTAAAGAAAGATATTGTGTTTAAGCGTAGTTTAAGTGTGGTTTCTTGCCTGTTTGTTTAAATTATACCAGTACACACAACAATTAGTTTACAATGATTTCATTATAAATGAAAGAAGGAGTACAAATCCTGACCTATGTTCTGTCTCTACTAATAAAAACGGGCAACCTAAAGAAAGCCATTTGGGGTAGCTTTTCTGCGAACTGGACAAGACTCTAGGCTGGATACCCCTACCATCAGAAATTACAAAAGATTCGTTGGAGCCGTAATAAGCATGGCCAAAAATCATATACCAAGAGGCTACCGAAAAGAATACATTCCTGGTTGGTCCCATAACAGCGAAGAACTGTGCCATAATTTACCTTAAAAGCGGCGAACAAGAATTAGCCGATGAACTGCTCCATAGCCTAGATGCAGCGAGTCAACAAAAATGGACGTAAACTGTAGAAAGTCTTAATTTTCAAACAGGCAAGCATGGACACTACTAAGAAAATTAGGAAGCGGAACTCCCATAAGGAGAAACAAAACAACAATTAACCCAAACACTATCTGGTATCTCACTTCTGGTATCGACATCTAGGGCCCCGAAAGACTAGCCACACACAATCAAGGTAAAACGAAAGCTCAAAACTTTAAAATTCCAATCTGCAGAAGCCGAATACTCTCGCCCTTTCACTTGCGAAGAAGTCACTATAACTCTCGAGGATGTTAAGCTAGGTAAAGCCCCATGTTTTGACAATATTCATTTCCAATTCTTAATTAGATGACCCACTTTTCAGAGATATCATAAAGACCAATGCCGTACCACAAGAACTGAAACTCTTGAAGATCATTGCCATATTAAAACCAGAGAAACCAAATAATAGCAACTCTAAGAACTACTGACCAATAGCCCTACTATCAGCAACGTTCAAGCGTTCAAGACCGAAAAGAAGCTGCGCAGATTAGGTTCTTTCCTTACCGCATTTATTGAGGCAATGTTCGAGAGAAAACTTAAAACTGCAGCCGCATTCGTAGACCTAATAGCGACCTACGATACAGTCTGGAGAGAAGGCATGATATACAAGGTAATCCATACAATCTCCTGTAAATACATCGCTCGAATAATCAACAGCATGCTAAACGACCGAACGATTCAGGTAGTCACGGAAACCGACATCAGCACCCCAAGAAAACTAAAGAATGGACTGCCTCAGGGATCTGTCCTAGCTCCATTTTTCTTTAGCCTGTACATCGCTGATATAACAAAACCAGATTAAGGACATCATGAATGTGTTGCTTGTGTGAGTCATTTCAAATAGGTAAAAGAAATAATAAATAAGACTTACTCACAATCAATTTAATTTAACTATCAACGACCGGTTTCGCTTTCTACAATATGCAAAGCATCCTCAGGTCTCGATACAAAGTTAAACAAATGCTGAAATAATAAAAACCCATATTAGGTGTTGTCTAATAACGATAAACAAAGTAGATGTTTAAATTACAATAATTATGCCAATATTACATGTCTGTGGTTTTATTTAAATGAGTAAGTTGAATAAAAAGTATAAAAGTTTTAAAAGTTTAAACAGACAAGGTAAGGCCCACAAATTGTTATAAAATAGTCTCTTCGATTGTAATAAATATAATAAATAAGCAAATAAATAAAAGTAAACATTACTTACATGCCGGTACTCTATTAATTGATGGATGGTAGAACATGGTTGAAACTACTATGTATTGTTGAAATGGAGAACTCAATTCTATTAGTGCAGTTGTTTGACAGTAAACGGGAAGTTCTTGAGGAGATATATTTGATCCAATGAAGAAGAGATATGTGTGTGATTGCTTGTTAAATGAAAGTGATGTAATATACCATTGTGTTATTAAAAGTTATTTTAGTATATAAAATAACTGGACGCATGTACTGGGAAAAATGTAATGACGTTAAAAATATACTGAAGTAATATGCGTCGTAACCGATTTGAAACCATTATAAGATTCCTTCATTTTAACAATAACCTAAACATAGATCGTCCGGACAAAACATAACATACAAAATTTCTCCGTACCTTGAAAGCCTCCGCAAATCATATACTAAATACATTGTATGGAAAACCGAATCTAGCGTGGACAAGACCATGATACCATACTATAGGCGTCATGGTATGAAACAACACATAAAAGGCACGCTTTGGGTATAAAATCGTGGTGTTGGAAATCAGAAATCTGGTTACCTCATAGATTTTAATATTTATCAAGGAGCCAAAGGAAAACCCAATGAATACAAAAAGAATTTGGCCTTGGAAGTCTAATAATATTGCAGTTTGCTCAACTCATTCCTAAAATACAATGCGATAGGGTTATGCCTCATTGCTCTATATGCTGATAATTATTTTATCTTTATAAAACTAATTGTTTTTTTAACATCGAAGGGAATAAGTTACGTAGGAACCATACGATCAAATAGAATAGACAAGTGTCCATTCAGTGAAGAAAAAATCCACAAGGAATCTACGTTCCTGTAATTGGCTGTATACCATATATTAAAAATTTAATTAAAAACCTTTGTAAAAGGTATATATTTAAAACACACCGTCTCAGGAGTAGTGACTTCAACGTGGAGTCATATGTCGCCATGTTACTTCATCCAACGGTAACTTTAACATCTTAACATATAAGAAATACTGTAAACCAAATGTAACTCATTATTTCTTAACGGGTTTCTACCCCTATATTTAGTGGCTACATTCATGTACCCCTAGTAATTATTAACCACAGTTGTGCATTAATCTTAGTCAAAATTTAAAACCTCATGGTTCTTTTTAATTCAGTGGTTATATAGATTTTCTAGGACACTGATGGTGGAAATATGGATTCCGAAAACGTTTTGTCTAATTAGCCGTTTAGGGTTTTAATATATAAACCTTTTAACAAAGACTTTAAATTAAATGTTCCAAAAATCCATACGTGGAATTTACGAAACTTGGTACGACGAGAAAAATAAGGTGCGTTTATGTAGGTGAAATGACAACAGCATAGTTACTTTGGCATCGAATTACCATAAAACGAGCTCCAATTTATCAAGCGAAATAGATAACTCCTTTGCCCAAAGCAAAAACATGTAAGTAACACAAACCACAATCTTATTGTGGCTAATAACGAAAATATATGGCAAGGAACTGATGGATGATCAAAATGTTGCCTACTATTAGAACAAATATAAGCTCCAAGAAATGGTAATGGCCTTTATTTATCTGGGCCAAAATGCTTATGTCTTATGCAGAATGAGACAAATTATCCCTGAACAACGCGAAATGGAGTTGCTGCAGTTATGTCGAAATATAGCCAAAGCCTTATTGACGATGTTCGAAACTCATCCCAAAGATCTGGTCCAATCTCAGTCTCATATCTAAACTACATTACACAAAATGTTCGATTCAACAACAGTCGGCCATCATATTTCTACCCAAGAAAAAATGAACCCGATGCGTTCTTTGTGTCAGTCAACAACCAATAAAAATGTATTAAATTAAGGTTGCATGACATGAAAAAATGTCTTATGTCTAAAAGAAACTCGTATAAGGCTGTATAGAACACTGATAGTCCCCGTTCTTACATACGGATCAGAGGCATGGACGCTAATCGAAAACAGATGAATCGCTCTATCCATTTTTGAAAGAAGGTGCTACGCAAGAATTTGGAGCGGTCTGTGAGAACGGAATATGGAGGCGTAGATATAACTTCGAACTGCAGAATATCTACAAGCATACGTTTGGTGGTAAAGATATTACCACTATAATTAAGCGAAACCGCCTGCAGTGGGCAGGACATGTAGCCCGGGCCCCTGAATCGAACATGATAAAAAAGATTCTAACAGCGCAACTGTGGGAATGAGAAGACGGGGTAGACCAAAGCTGAGGTGGATGGATGGGGTAACACAAGAATGCGGAGAAGATCGGATTCGGCAACTGGAAAATTCAAGCAAGGGACAGAACAGAATGGCGTAGAAAGCTTGAGAAGGTCGAGGCCCTCTAAGGGCTGTAGCACCAAGATGATGATGATGATGATGATGATGATGCATGACATGAAAAATGTTTTCATGGCAATACTATTTTTTTTTTTGGTATTTTCATGTCAGTTTATTTAAAACTATTTATTAATTTAATAGAATATTGCTAACAACGTAATTATTTAAAAGTTTTTTTTTTTACATCCTGATGCATAGTGTTGCGTTTTCCCAACAGCCAATTGTCAAAAAAGAAGAAGTTTTTTATTTTCTTAACATTAATTTTTGTTAATTTTGTGACTTTTAGAACACAAATAGATTTTTTCAGAAATAAAAAAAAATAAGCATAAATAGTTCTGGGCATTAATGGGTTAAAATAAGGTTTGTGGTACTGGAAGGGAGCGCGGTTACAAAAAGACAGATATTTATATCGTTCAAATATTTCCGCCTTGAATAAAAATCGACCTCTTATAGAATTTTTACAAAATCCAATAAATGTTTCCCAATATATTTTGAGCTGCCAAACCTGTATTGTTGGTCTTAATATTCAAGAGCCATATTTCAAAGTTTTTTTCAGGACAAAATATAAACCAAACAATATATACATTTAAGTTGTTATAACCTTTTAAGATCTAATCGAATAGTTGCTTAGTTAAATAGCTAACCTCGCTATTTACTGAAAGGTTTATTTTTCCTTTTATATGTAAGTTTCAACTTACTGTTTAAAAAACGTGATTTATAAGCACATTACTTCTTGTTTTCATGAATAAGTAAGTAATTTTAAACCGGCTTTTGAGAAAATAAAACTGAAACACAGGGATACATTAAGGGCAATCATTTAATGCGATTTTTGGATTAGAAAATCAATATCAGTAAAATGAATTAAAGATGACCTACGTTAATGGGTAGCAATCATTTCGGATCAAGCGGTTTTAGCTTAAATCTAAAATCAATACCGTTTCAATTGAATTCACAGCCGCTGCTAGTTCGATAAGAAGAGATTTCTAAATTATTATTTTTTATTCTTCGGGATTTATTTTAGAATTACAGTATTGGATTTGCGATTTATTTTACTTTTCTACCTGTATTTTTTCTATCTTTAATTCATATTAATTAATTCTAACTAGGCAATAAGGACAAAAGCAAAAGTAGACAAAAAATGCGATGAATTAATTTACAAAAATATATGGCAGGTATGATAGTGGACATCAAAATAAGACTACTTAAATTGTTGATTTAACTTCTTCTTCTTCGCGTGCCATATCAGAATTATCTCGATCTCGATCTTCTGCAATATGGAATAATTGTCCTGCATTTGGTATCTGAGTCAATTCACGAATGTTTTTTAACTAAGAAGCTTGTTTTCTTCCTACATTTCTACGGCCCTCTATTTTGCGTTTAAGGATCAGTTGTAATATTTTATATCGACTTTCCCTTACTATATGTCCCAGATAAGACATCTTTCAATGTTTAACAGTCTTTAGCAGTTCTCTATCTTTGTTGACGCTCCTTAGTACTTCTTCATTGTTTTTCTTGCTGTCCAAGTATCTTCAGCATTCGTTTATAAACCCCATTTCCAATGCTTTAATTTTGTTCATGATCGATACTTTTGTTGATTTAACTACTTGTTCTTTTTTCAGAATATTCTTCTTCTTCTTCTCTTCTTTCTCCTTATAAGCAATTATACGTGTCTATTGCGGATTAATACCTCTATGGAAGGTTGTCACTCCATCTTTTGCGCGGTCGTCCAATACTTCTACCGATTGATGACTTAACTCTTGCTATTTTGACGACACTGGTCTCCTTTATTCTGCTTCGTGCTGCTTATATAGTTATTCCATATTTTTTCTATTTTGTGTCCATTTATTTATACACTGTACGTTACATTTCCATCTACCTTTACTTCTCTTTCGATCTTTCAGCGTATTTCCTTTAAGTCTTCACAGTACTCTCATATCTGCGTTTCCAGTAGCTTTTGCTACTGGAAATCAGTGTTAATGTGTCTGTTTCGCCATATAGTGTTATTAAGGCATCCTGCCAGTCGATTTGCTATTTCTACTTGATCTCTTACTTCTTTGTCCAGGTCTTTATAGCTAAACAGTGTAATTTCTAGTTATTGTATTTCCATTACTTGTTCAATACTGATGCCATCATATTTCTATTTTACACTGGTTGATTCTTTGCTAATACTACTATCTTAGTTTTCTGAGATGAGATAGTCATATTAAATTCTTTTGCTTATATATTAAATATGTGAACCAGTCTTTGTAGACTATTTTTATCTTGGGCTACCAATATTGCGTCGTCTGAGTATCAATGTATTTTGATTTGTTTGTTTCCCATTCTGTTTCCCCTTCCTTTGCTGGTTTTGATGATTTCATTCACGATTAAATTGAAGAGCATGGGGCTCAATGAATCCCCTTGTCTTTTCCGCTGCCTATTTATATAAGTTCTGTAAGTTGTCCATCTATTCTCACTTTTATTTTGTTGTTTTGATAGATGTTTTTGATAGTTTTTATCATATTTAGGGAAACTTCTTTACATTTTCACAACTTACTACAACTTCTATACTTCATTACATCTATGATACTCTATCAAATGCTTTCTTTAGGTCAATTAGACCGAGAAATACTGGTCTATTATCTTCTTTTTTCTTTTGGCATCATAACCCTGGATGGGTCTCTGCCCATGGATGGGTCTCTGTCTGGCTATGTCCTTCCATACAGATTTCTCTTGGGCTTTTCTCCTCCACTGTCTTGTATTCATGGTTTTAAAGACATTGTCTGCATATGCAGTAATTTGTATTGTTTTGGTGTTTATATGGCCGGTTACATTGGTTTTTCTGATGACTACTTCAAGAACTAGGCTAAACATAATTAAAAGTACGTCTCACTGGCTCACCCCCATGTTGATGTCAAACAGGAAGACAGTTCTCATATGCTGTAACTGCGGCTTTTGAATCCTACAACGTAATTTTTATGAGGCTGATTTTTTTTTGGTATACCTAGAATTCGGAGGTCTTCCAGCATTTTGTCTCTTTTCACACGTTAAAAAGCTTGCTTAAAGTCTATAAACGTATTATATAGTTCTATGTCGTATTCATAAGCTTTCTCTTGTATTGTTTTAAGTATGAATATGTTGTCTGTAGTGGTTTTTTTTGGTCTGAATCTATTTTGAAAATCAACAATTATATTTTCGGAGTATTCTGACAATCTTGTGTAAATAATGCTAGAAAGGATTTTGTATATTACATTTAGCAATGTAATTGATCTGTAATTCTGGCATTTCCTCTTATCTTTTGTTTATATATTGGCTGTATAAGACCAACTACAACAAAATATAAGACCAACCAACAAATTCTGCCGAAACTCCGTCCGTGCCTGGCGCTTTACTGTTTTTTTAGTTTCTTTATTATTTGAACTACTTCTTTATAACTTTTATTTTAAATGTGCTGCTCTTCCGTAAAAGATATTATCTCGTTTTGATCATTTTCATTGTTTTTATTTAGGTTTTCCTCAAAGTATTCTTTCCATCTTATTATATTTTTTTGTTTCTCTGTTAGTAGTTCTCTGTGCTTGTCTTTACATATTGTCAATTTTGGTCTAAGTGACTGTGTGCTTTCTTTTATTCTTTTATAGAATTTCCTGCTCTCGTGTCTATTGTTATGTTCAAGGATTTCTTGTACTTGTTTTTTCAAAGCCTCTTTTTTTTTCTTCTGCATATTCTAGTCGCTTGTATTCTCTTTTCGTTATAAATTTCTCTGCTGATTCTTGCGTTTGTTTTAAGTGGGTTAAGCCTAGCTTGCCATATTCTTTCTATCAAATGCTTTCTTTAAGTCAATCAGACACAGAAATGCTGATCTATTATACTCTAGTAATTTCTCAGTAATTTGCTTCATCACGAATATTGCATCTGTACACAATCTTCCACTATGAAAACCCTGTTGTTCATCTGCTAAACTTATCCTTGATTTATTAGCACTTGTCAAATTTTAGTTGTAAGTTTTAGCGTAGTATTAAACAAGTTTATACAGCTGCAGTTTTCTGGCTGTTTTTTATCCCCTTTTTTGACTAGTAGAATTAGCTCGCTCGTTCTCCATTGTTCCGATATTTTATTGTTTTATAATTTTATAAATTAATGTTGTTAATTGTTTACAATAACTGTTTACAATAAATAATCACAATATTTTAGTAACTCGTTTGGTATCCCGTCTTTACCTGCTGCTTTTCTGTCTTCAGGTTTTCAAGTATTTTTGGAACTTTCTGTATATTTATATTGTTTTTCATTTGTGGTAATTTCTGGTGCTTCCGGTTCTAGCGTCGTTTGTTGTTCCTCTCCATATAGCTTTTTAGATAGTTTTTCCACGTATCCTTTTCTGTGCGTTTTGGCCCTATTAGTTCCTTTACCTCCGTTCCTTGACCTCTTATATAGCGCCATATTTCCTTTTTTAGACCGTAAAAATCATGCCAAGTTCTTCGCCTTAGGAACGATTTATTTTTATTTATCGTCGGCGAAAGAGCAAAATGGTGTATCTCAAAAAATATCAAAATTGACATTTTATCGTCATCTCGTAAGAAATAGCAATAGTTCTATTAGTGCAAAACCATTTAACTGTAGAAAATTTCGTGTTTAAGTTATTTCCGAAAATCAAATCGGTGTATCTCTCCACAGCAAGCAAAAAGGTGTAACTAAGTTTAAAGCGCCAGAATCGGTATTGTGTGGTTATGTTTAGTTGCACCAGATTGTTCGTCCGGATTTTTACTGTGAAATAAAGCTTACCAATCAGTTGGGTAAGTGTTAAGCTATTTTTTAAAAATTGTTCTTTAAGGTAGAATTCATCTGAAAGTAATTTTTGATAGATTGAATGCGCAGAATTTGTTAACAACTTCAGCATTGAGATACACGTTTTTGAACATATTTATTTGCCAGATATACGTTTTTTGCAATAGCTAATAATAATTGTAACAATTATTTTTACTTGTTAAAAAATATGAATCCAAGCCAAAAATGGGTTAAAACGTATTAAATCATTATATAAATTAAAATAATTAAATTTTCAATTTTTTTTCAGGCACAGTGGTTAATAAAAGACCCAATAAAGCGCTAACCGAAAGAGAACTAGAAGATATTTTGAACAGTGCTCAATTCTGGTTTTCCGATGAGAGTCAGAGCGAGGAGCTTAATAATTGTAACATAGAAGAACGTCCTAGTGAAGGAGAAATAATGGATCGTGACATATTAGAAACTGTTTCTAATAATAACTTGTTATTGAATGTTTCCAATGATCACAATGATGACAATAATACATTATTATCTGAAAACAAAACACCAACGAATAATGTTTCTGAATTGGAAATACCTACGAGTACGGAAAATATTATTATTGAGATACTTTCAAATAACACTGAAGAGCTAAATGACGAACCCCGTGCAAGTGAAATGAACAAACAAGCACCTAATGATATTGAGAATTCTACCAATGATGAAGAAAAAGAGAATAAGGAAAATTCTAACAAAAGAAAAAATTGTAGAAAACAAGAAAAATTTAATCGAATGTACGGTAAAAAGTACAAAGGTTTGAAGAAAGATCAAGATGATGGTAAATAAAGGTTAACTGAAAATCGACCGGCACGAAACCTTCGTTTAAAATGTGAATCTCAATATTGTATAAAATCAAAAAAGCGAGGTTGCTCTAATTTTTCTGAAAATATTCGCATGAAGCTATTTTATAGTTTTTGGCAAAAGATGACATGGGATATGAAAAAAGTTTACGTAGCATCTTTAATAGAAGTCAAGCAACCACACCAAGTTACTATAGAAGCCAGTCGAAGATCTAATTCTTATGAGTACTACTTAATGAACAATGAGCGAAGAGTTCAAGTTTGCAAAAAAATGTTTCTCAACACCCTTGGAATAACTCAATCAGTCGCAGTCCGTTTGCGTTAAAAATCAGAAAATGGTATTCATGTTGCAGCTGAAAATAAGAAAACACCTACCAAATCAAGAACGGTAAATTTAAAGCATTCAAAAGGGTTTCTATCAGACTTTTTAACAACTTTACCAAAGCTCGAATCGCATTACTGCCGTGCTGCATCTTCACGATTATATTTAGAGCCTATTTTTAAGAAAAAAGAAATGATGTATATTCAGCATACAAGGTAGAATGTCAACGACTTTCAATAAAAATTTTGAGCCGCACTATGGTTCAGTTGGAGATGAAAAATCAAAAAATATCAATCCATAGCCCTAAAAAGGATCTTTGCGACACATATATGGGCCACGAAATTGGAAATATAAGTGAAGAAGAGTACAATAAACACCAACAAGAGAAAGAAGCGTCTAGAAATGAAAAAAGAAAAGATAAAGATGAATGCATAAAAAATAATAAATATAGTTTGTATAACAGTTGACATGCAAGCCGTTAAGTTGGCGCCATGCGTTGAAGCCACAGCGTTTTATTATAAAACAAAACTGGCAGTTCATAACTACACCATTTTTGATTTGGCTTCCAAGACTGTATGGTGCTATTTGTGGCACGAAGGGAACGGTGGGTTAGCAAAAAGTAGTAGTGGGTGGGGTGGGTTAACAAAAATTATTTTTATCACGTAATAAATATGTCAATCAATCGCTTTTCTATATGCCCGAAATCTAACCTGTATGCAATACTTTTAACAAAAAAGCATTTTCCTGTCATTTTTATTAATAAAAACAAAAATACAATTATTTTGCTCTATAGTATTTTTCATTAAATATATTTTGTTATTACATTTTTATAATTGTTACTCTTTAACTTTCCTTCAAGGCGAAAATAAATACGGTTATATTATTAGGGTCAATGCCATATTGCAACCAGAGATGGTCAATTAAGATTGCTCCTGTTTCGATGTGAAAAATGGAGTTTATTGGATTAAAATTGCTGCTCAATAGACTTTCTTCGTTGCGGACTGAAGGCTTTTATTTTTTAAGCTTAACATAAAAATGACAATATTTAGTAGTATACATCATTATAAAGCAAAATATAAAGCATTATTAGAGAGCCAAATATAAAATAAATTCTTTAAATATAAATTATTACAACTACCAAAATATATTAACACAACACTAAAATATAAAAAAAAGAATGTTTTAAGTATACTTTGGGACTACTCTATATTTGAAGAAGGTGCTACTTTTTTTAGAGAGAATACTTCTTTTCGTTCGGAATGATTTTATTGAAATGGGACCAAAATAATATTTAGCGTGACTCGAAATATCGGGACGCGCGATGAAACCTTGCGGTATACAGTAATATACCTAATATACATACATATACACTTATTATTAAAATAAAACGACGTTTATCAAACGCTATTTTATTTTTTTTATATCAACTAGAAAAAAATTTTATGAATTTGAATAATTTTGATTTTGAAATCTTTGTATAAGTCCAACCTTGTAGCCTGTATAAGACTTACTCTCATTTATACAGTAATTAAATATTTACTTGAATTGATGGTTGTCTCATCACCATAAGTGTTATTTTTGCGTATACTACTTTCTAAAGAGTTTATGCTAAAAGTAATATATAATGTAGAAGACATGTCTTAAAAAGTTTCAATGTACACCACTGTTTCACCCCTAAGAAGGAGAAGATCGAGCGTATGGATGACCTGGATTTCTGGAATGCAGAAAGAACGTAATATTTGGATTCCCTTCCTTCAGCTCGACCCTTCTGAATTACATAAGATCACTTACATTAAAAAGGTTCAATTAGGTTGATGGTTTTTTTCGTATGTTCAAAGATGCGAGCGTGTAAACTCACAATCAAGTGGAAAACAGTATTTATCATGAATAACAGTCCAAGACGAGAATAGATAATGTAATTATACTTATAGCTCCAGAAAGAAAGGTGGATTTATTAAGCTTTCTTAAGCTTTCGTTGCCATTTACTGCATTAAATCGTGGAGTTTCCTCAAGTACTAAATTATATTCAACATTAATTTTAAAATATTTTTGTATTGGTGAATAAAAACATAAAAAACAGATAAAAAAGATTATACATAAAATGGAATATTAGCAGTATAACTTAAAACTTCATAAAAATACAGTATAGCCCAAACTAAACAGTACTGAACTTGTAATTATTTTATTGTTTTAAAAAATACATATTATTGACACTTTAAAACATGTTCTATGAGCTCCTCCTCTCTCAAGACAGACTTCATACCGATATTCCAGATTTCTCGTAATGTTATGGAATAAAGGTTGTCTCAAGTCTGCGACAAAGGCTCTAACAGCATTATTTAACTCATTGATGATTTGTGGTGCCCGTTTAAAACAGCAGTTTTAGCCATAACCCAAATATATGCATCTGGAGATGTTAAGTCTGGGGAATGTGCAGGATAAGGGAACTCAGTAAATCGTGAAATGGATTTGTTTGGAAATGTCCCTGAAAAAAAAATACTTTTTTCTTTGTACTTAACACCATTTTTAACAATAAGGCCATAATAATTAATTGTTTAAGGATTACCTGACACGTCTATACTAGTTAATTTGAATATTACAGCGCGCAGAATAGGACATCTATGTTTCAGTTTCAGTACTGTTTATTTTGGTCAATACGGTATTATTTTGAAACTCACTTAATATAATGATATCTGTTAAACAATGTCAAAATATATTGGCCCATCCTACAACTTTTTCCATACCACTAAGTCAGTCTGGCTATTTAACTCCCAATTTGGTCTTAATGAACCAATTTACTTGAAATTTAGTGAATTGATGAAAAAGGATTTAAATATTAAAAGGTATATAACGCGGATGTGTGCTTTCGCCCTAGGGTTGGTTACCACCCCTTCTCGAAGGTGAAAATTTTTTGCTCAAAATAATCACGGGAATAGATAAAGATTAAATTCTAAGCAACTTTTGTTTTATACAGTTTCTATTTTTGAAAGTAAATAATGTTTCAGCTATTTATGGTTGAAAATAGCGAATTTTCATTAAAAAAAAACGGTTTCTCTATTAACTCTTTCTTTAGTGTCTAAGCTTCGCAGCCGTATGTCATGATTGGTAATATACACTGGTCAAATGCTTTTTCTTCAGGTGAAGTGGTATCCTTGATTTGAATATAACTGCATTTTTACCAAAAGATACCAAAGCCAGTTTCATTCTTCTGTTGATTTCTGGAAGTTAGGATCCAAATGTATGTATTGATTGCCTCAGCTATACATACCCGTCTACTGTGTCAAGTGCAGTGTCTCGTTGTAAATGGTATTGTTTTTGATTTTGTCAAGTTCATTTTTAAGCCAACACGGTTATTAGCAATCAGAAAAATTTCGTCTGAAAATCTTAGATGGCTGAGGTAGTCTCCATCAATGAATAGTTTGTTCTGCCCGTACATTTTGCTGAATATATTTTCCAGGGTGGTAGTGAAGAGTTTTGGTGATGTTGGGTCTCCTTGTTGGACGCCTCTAGTAGTGGGAAATTCTAAAGTGTTTTCATAATTTTTAACTAAGCTTTGGCTTGTCTGTATATATTTGCTAAAGTTTCTATGTACGGTTTGTCAATGCCTCGATTGTTCAAATGTTTTGGGATATATAGAATCAAAAGCGTTCCCGAAATCTATAAAAATTATTGCTAATGGTATTTCATATTCTTTTGCAATACTCATTAGTTCTCGACGTGTATGGATATAATTCAGGGTACAGAATCCACTTTTGAAGCCAGCTTGCTCTTTGGCTGTGCAGCATCTAATGCATTCGTTAATCTATTGTTGATGATCTTTGTGCATATTTTGTATATAATTGGTAGTAGACTTATAGGTCTATACTTTGATATTATATTTGCTACCTTTTTTATGAATAAGAATTATGTTTGCTGTATTTCATTGGTCTGGTATCCATCTTGATCTAAGGCAGTTTGTAAATATGACTGCTAAGATTTTCCTGATTTTTTTTGCCAGCCTATTTAAGGGGTTCTACTGTTATAATATTCCTTCCAACTGCTTTACCGCTTTTAATTTTTATAATTATCGATTCTACTTCTTTTCGAAGGACTTTTGATAGATCTTCTTCGTTATTGATTGCTCCAATTGTTTTTATAGCTTTTATAGGAAACTGCTTTTTATAGTTAACTGTATAATTTAGACATGTGTTGTATTATTTCATTACTGTCTGTAATTCTGGTGTTTTTGTTTGTTAGAGCAACGATTTGGTTCTTCTTCGACGAAAACTAAAATGTAATGGCGTGTCTTACGTGCAAATTAAAGAAAAAACAGAACTCAGTTGTTTGTATGAGTGTTACCAAGAACAGAAGTATGTAAAAAAATTTTTTTTGCTCAATGTGTAAAAGTATTTTGTACTAGATTTTTTACATACTTCTTTTATTTGTTATAGGTATAAAAACTAATAGTCTATGATCCCACTTCGAGATCACAACGTTCATAACATAGTTAATGAAACTTACTTATATTATATCTTTAACCAGTGAAAATAGTGTTAGTTCAATTAATTGTAATTATTTTTAAAACAAATTTTTATTTGGTCCTTTTTTTTAAATATATTGGGCTGCTCATAATGATTAAGCATATTTTTAAAACAAATTAAAGCAAATTTTTTAAATGTGATAATATACGGCTTTCTGGGAAAATGGTTGCAAATTAGGGTTGCCAGATGTCAAAAACGCGAGGTATAAAAGATAAAGTAAAATAGAATTAGCGCTCAATGACACTTGTTTGGCTAGTGATAATTAAGTCGTCCTAGGAAACGCGTTTACCATTTAAATAGGAATAAGCCACAATTAAAGCTTTAAGTACATTTATTAAGTTTCAATTTCCACTTCAGAAATCCTTCTCTTAATACAAACATTAGTTTTTATTTAAATTTTATTTATTTTATTTTATTTAAAAATCGCTAATGTTTGTACTTTGAGAACAATTGCCGTAGTGGAAACGTCAGTAAACGTACTCTAACCGTTAATTGTGGTTTATTCCCATTTAAATAGTAATTACTTTAAAATTCCACAAGAAAATAACTTCAGAACAATATTATTAAACGTGATGTACCACATTTTTCGTTGATGTTAAGCGTCGGTGGTCTTTATAAGTAACCCTCTTTTTAATTCGTTGTCGCTTATATTGTATAGGTACAATTGTTTTACCATTCAACAGCCATCTACTGAAAAGTAGAAAAACACATAGGTGTACCTATATCCAGATTTTATCGATCTCTGTAGTCACAAAATTTGTTTTATTGTCAGTGCATCGTTTACTGAAGCTTGTCAATGGTTTTGGGTTAATAAGTTACTAAAAAATGAAGTAGTTACAAAATAATTGTGTTAAGCACTAGTATTAATGTTGCTAGGTAAGTAATTATTAACCTGAATTATAATATTTGTGTGTAAATTGAAAATCCACAATGTTTTCTCATGGTAAAATATTCGTACCACCGCTCCGCGTATGATATTTTACAAAATGTATTTTTATCTAGGAAAATGTCAAGATTGAGAAATCACGATATATATTTTATCTGAATCGGTATGACATGAACGAATTACAAGCGAGAGTAGGTAATATAGATAAAGATATAAAGACAGTACCATCTGATTCGGAATCCAGAGTGGGCGATTCGGAAAATGAAGAGTCTAAGTCTGTTTTCTACTAGAGGTGACAACAGATGTAGCTAAAGCTTCTGGACCGAAAAATTATACTTCTTTATATAGTCTTTAACATGATCAACTGATCATAGACCAATCTTTCCTGAAAACTTTACATATTCTTTTGAAGTACCAGACTTCATTCAAGGCTTTTATAATCCAACGTCATATAATATATTCAATTTATTTTATAATAGACTATATAACTTTAATGTCTGCAAACTTGTATCAATTGGTACGGTGGTACAAAACCTATACTAACTAAAAAAAGTAAAACTTAACTGCAATAAAACATCTGATTGTGTGGCAATAGTACGAGTAGATAATTAACCCCTTTGTATATTTTTATTATTTTTAGATAAAAATGTTGTTGCTCCACTAGGGTAATTTATGCATGAAAACTTTTGCTTCTTAAAGAGATAAAGAATCACACAACTAATACTAGCCATGTCAAACTAGTGGTGTTGGACGCTAGCTCTCTTTTATTTACCTCGCATTTTTAACAGCTCGCAACCCTAATTGGCAAGAACTTTTTCTCAGGTAACCTTCTATCATTCTATTAAAAAAAAGCTAACTTGATATATCTATTTTTTGGTTGATATTGGTTGGTATTGGTATCATAGATATCAACCAATATAAGGAACAAATCAATAATAAGCTACTACTGCATAAGTAGTAGCCTCCGAAAACAATCTTAACGCTCTTAAGGACTTGAATAATTGCCTCACTTAACAAACGCCTTACAAGAAAGTCACCGAGTGCACTGTCCTAAAATAAAATCAGATAGTAAAATAAGTCCATATACTAAAACGCTGTAGATCAAAGAAGACAAATGAGAAGCCGTGAGAATGTAGACAGTTACACTTTAAAAGAAATGAATAAAATTGTTTCGAAGGCAATTAGGAGAGATTTAAGGAAATTTAAAACAGATAATATTATATGTATTATACAGGAATATAACAGCTTAAAAGTTCTACGTAAAAAGCTAACGAATGGGAAATGGGAAATTTATAAATTAAGAAACAAGCAAAATGAAATAATATCACGTAGAGATGAGTTAATACAGGTCGTCGAAAAGTTGTACGAGGAATTATATGGAAGAAGACAATAAGATCAAGCAGGAATATAAACAGCCATTTTAAAGAAGATCATCAATCAAGTTTCCTGATTCGACAAGAGTTAAGGAAAATGAAAAATAAAAAAGCCGCAGGAGAGGATGGAATTGTAATAGAAGCTATCGTAAATGGAGGAGATATGCTATTAAATCAATTAAGGAAACTCTTTATTCTATGTTTGCTGCAAAGAGAGGTGCCCAAAAAATGGAACAATGCTATAACCATCCTTTTACATAAAAAAGGAGATAGAACAGATCTAGAGAATTATGGTGTATTAGCCTATTGAACCACATATACAGGCTCTTCACTAGATTAGTGATATTAAGATTGGAGAACAATTAGATTTCTACTAACAGAGAGAGCAGGCAGGATTTCGATCAAATTATGGTACCAATGATCACCTCCACGCATTAAAGATGCTCATGAAAAATACATTGAATACAACAAACGTCTTGTCCTTACTTTCATAGATTTTCATAAAGCGTTCGACACGATCGAAAAGATAGCGTTCTGGAAGCAATGAATGACAGCAGGATTGACCATAGGTATAATGAATTTATTTACAATATTTACAAAAATGCCACTATGACTATTAAGATACACGATACAATCTGACCAATAAAATAAAACTTGGGATAAGGCTTGAAGATACATTATAGACGAAATTATTCATAACGGCATTAAAGTACGCCTTTAAAATGGTCAATTGGGACCACACAGAAGTAACAATAGACGACGAAAAACTTAACTATCTCCGTTTCGCAGATGACATTGTCCTTATCACAGATAATTTAGGAGAAGCCACAGATATGTTAAATAAATTGGACTCTGCATGTTCGAAGGTGAGCTTCAGAATGAACTCGTCCAAAACTAAGTTTATGACAAATATGGTTCCCAATAACCATTTAACTGTTTAAAACAAAGTGGTAGAGCGGGTGGAGAAATATACGTATTTGGGTCACGAAATAAGAATCAGCAGAAATAACCAAATATGCGAAATCCAAAGACGAATTACTTTAGCGTGGGTAGCCTTTGGAACACTATGAAACACACTTAGGGCCAACATACCAATTACTCTCTAAAGAAAAGTATTTGACCAATGCGTATTACCAATACTGACCTATGGGGCGAAAACTATGACTCTATCCAAGACTACGGCTTTAAAATTAAATGTGGCACAGAGACGAATAGAACGATCTATGCTGGGAGTGACGTTGCGGGACGGAATAAGAAATAAAAATCTGCGAGTATTGCTGATGTTGTGGAAGGCATAGCGGAACTAAAATGGAATTGGGCAGGCCATGTAGCGAGAATGACTCGCGATGGACGAGCAAAATTACACATTGAAGGCTAAAAGTAAACAAATATAGTAGAGGAAGACCACCTACACGTTGGGCTGACGCCATCAGGCATATCACGAAAAATT
Source organism: Diabrotica balteata (assembly GCA_918026665.1). Classification (NCBI taxonomy): domain Eukaryota; kingdom Metazoa; phylum Arthropoda; class Insecta; order Coleoptera; family Chrysomelidae; genus Diabrotica; species Diabrotica balteata. Next base: position 39,201,004 of record OU898280.1, read on the forward strand.
GGTAACAGAGAGGACAAAATCGCAAAGAATGGAGGAGTTTAAGGGAGGTCCAGCAGTGGACGTGATAAATGAAGGATGGATGATGATGATGATCATAATTTGATATAAAAAATATGCATAAACGTCATGGGCAGCAAATTTTAGTTAAAAAATAATGTGGACAATACAATAAAAAAAAATTGAAGTGTCATCTTCTATCTCTGCTATTTTAATTCTTGTATTAATAGCATTGACTAATTTTGACTTATCCTATAGGTACTGATATACTATTTTTCTACTCAATTTTATTTTAACAACCGTTTTTATTAGAGAAGTTTTGAATTGAAAAGACAAAGTGCAAGTAAAAAAAGATAAATGCAGTTCACATTCAGCATAAAATATATGGAAGTATCACAAAAAGTACAACTGAAAAGGTGCTTGAAGTTTCTAAGAAATAAATTTTTTTTAAAATAATTTAAAAATTTAAAACCAAAAATTTAATGAAGTAAATATAACATAACCGTTAGTTTTGGTTGTACAACATAATTCCGACAATAAATTCGATCCATTACGCTGGACTGGTGGTGCGCAGGTGATAACAGAATTTTTTGAAAGGACGGAAGTTGGAGGGTGATTCTGAGCGTTCGTTCAAAACGTGCTAGTCATGGCTATCGTAGACAGCAGAATAAAGAAATCAATCTCACATATTTTCATTTTCGCACGAAATTTTAATAATTTGATACTTACGTCACACAAAAGTCAGGCATGACTTTTTTCATTCATAAATTACTAGAGGGTCGCATGGACAAGATTCGCGAGTACTAGTTGCCGATTCCTGGACTAGACCATTGACCAGTAGACATACTAATACAAAGATATTATGTCCAATGTCATAAGCGTATTATATAAAGGTGTATATAAAGAGTGCTTTTAATTTTGTGATCAGCGCTGATGCATACTGTTTTTATTTGTATAATATGCACGGCAATCATTATAAGCAAATGAAAAGGTCTTGAATAAAAAGTTATCGTAAATACTAAAAAATCAGCAATAACGACAAGTACTGATAACACAATATCTAATAGTCAAAACCTATGTATGAATGTATCAGTTTATTAGTGACGGTCAATGACAAGTGAATAAAAGTAAACGCAACAATTTTGAGCCATGATATAAGCCACATTATATCAGAATTCTGGAATGCATTAAACAAAATATACTCAAAAACAACACTATTTAGATACTTCTATAGCTAAATGGCCATCAAGTGCATGCGAATAATACGAAAGAACTTGTGAAAAACTATTATTCTTGTTCCATTAGATACATTCTAGAAACATGTATATCCTGAATACGTATTTTATAAACCAAAATATATTCCAAATAATGTAAAATGCAATGAACGAAAAACGTGAAAAGAATTGGGATATCGCAAAAGACTATGCGTAAATAATAAAAATTTAATTTGATTTATAATTTTTTATTAGCAAAGGAAATAAGAGGAAAGGGATGACGAATTAGTGGAGAATGTAGGAAAATTTAGTGAGTAGACAGACAAATTATGCAGCTTCTGTTTAAATTAAAATTTCATACATACATACTCATGATGGTGATTAAATGAGAAAAACGTTTGTTTTTTTTTTCTAATTTAACATTTATTTCTTGGCTATTTACAATGTATTTGACTCACCGTATTCTAAGTAGTTTATTGGTTAGCTCATTACTAAGTAAATTTTTATAGAATCAATATTTTTCATAATATGTTTATTAATACCTAATAAACGATGGCAAATTTTTCGTTCACAGAAATACTAGAAAAAAGAAATACTAGATATACTAGAAAGAAAAATGTAAACAAGTCGACACATTTTAAAGGCATTTCAAATGTTAACATCGAGATAAGTTAAAACCAATTTTGATATTAACACTTTTTTTTTTAATCTTTGAATCACTTAGACAATACACGGTTTAAAATTAAATATATTTTATTTAATCTGATTCTGCTTATGCAAACTCTCAATCATAATATGTTTCAGTTGTACTCAAAGGGACAAAGTTGTATACAAATAATAATCATAATTCTATTTAGTACTTTTTTGTCCACTTTCACTTATGTTAACCATATAAATGTAATTTTGGGGAATCTCTCTGCACGGAATATAAATCAAAAATTTAAGTTGAATTTAAAAGCTGGCCACATAACCAGCAAAGCATTCATCTCTTTAAACTCTCAGAAATATTTTCCGCCAGCCAGAGGTCTGGCCGTCGGCCAACATAGCAAAACCACTTACCTGTTGTCAAAGGGTGAGATACCAAAATATATAAAATAATTACAATCGGGTTTAATTGTAAAGACTAGTGACAATACTCTTCGAAAAACATCGATCCAAACAGCCTCTTTTTAACTCCAGACGAGATAAAAAATTGAAACTTGGACGTATCCAGTGAACAGCTAAGCACACTAAAAGTTTTTAAGCTACAAGTATCACCAGGAGGTTTGAAAGTTTAAACGTTAGATCACTCGCGCGTTCTAGTTGATGTCCTGCTAAAGAAAAGATCGAGACATCGAGATTGTTCAAGTGTCCGAAGGCGGCACGACTCGCGATCAGAAAGGGTTATATTGCCGGTGGCGGTTCATAGGTCGTCAACGGCGGCGACTGTCGAGGATCGGCAGAGAGTTAATGCCACGAGGAAGACGCAAGTTAGGGCGCAAGCTCTGAAGATAAACGCAGGCGCTATGTTCGGGGGGATGCTCGCACCCACAATCTCACACACCTGAGCGCAAAGCGGCGGTGACTGTGTGAAGGCAGTTTCCCTAGGTCAAGGAAAGATTACTGGAGTATGTATTTACTAATAATAAACACATTGTACTACAAATACAGTTTAATTAAAAATATGTTTGCTTTAAATAGACAAAACCCACAAAAGTAAAAAATATTTTATTGATTATTGCCTATTCGTTATACCATAAAAATGTTATTTCTAAATTAATTTTTATAAAATAGGTTGACTGAATGAATACACAATATTAGTGAAAAACATACAATTGAAAAGATAAAATCATAATAAAGAAATAAAAAAGAAGGGAATTACTAGCGTGGGAGAGTATTTGGTACACTATCTTATGTATATGGTAAAGAATAACAAATATCCCAGTAAATACAATAAAAATTTTCAATTAGTTTCCGCATGATACTTTTAAGCATACTTAAAAAGTATGCTTGAAAGTAGTATGCAAAAGAAAAATACAATATCAAACGGTAAAAAAATGTATTCCTAGACCCATAATAAATAAAAAATACAATACATTTCAACTTATGTAGTAAAACTTAAATGTAAATTTTGTTGTAAAACAATATAACATCATAAATCTAAACATCTAAACAAACAACTGATAAATTAATGGCGAAATTGAAATTTTTAAAGTTGAAGAAAATACTAGTACCGTGTACTAGTATCGAGTATTGCCTCCTCTGGCAGTTATTACTGCTTGACAACGATCTCTCATACTGAGAATAATCGTTCGGATTTCTTCTTGATCAATTTGATCCCAAATTTTAACCAACCGCAAAAACAGCTTACCTAATGTGTTTGGTGCATTAGGTAGTTGTCGTAGTCGTCTGCCTATGATGTCCCAAACATGTTCTATTGGGTTGAGGTGAGGACTTCTTGCAGGCCAATCCATGACAGGAATTCCAACCTCCTGGCGATACTGCTGCACAATTTTTGCCGTGTGTGGCCTGACATTATCTTGCATAAGCATGAAATTATCCCTAATAAATGGTGCAAATGGCACGGCATGGTCTTCTAAATTGTCTGTTATATACCTCTGAGATGTAAGCTGACCGCGATCTATTCTAACTAATTCCACACGAGCCTCTAAATTAATCCCACCCCACACCATTACCGAGCCGCTGCCATACTGTACAGTCCCTACGGCGTTACACTGTGCGTAGCGTTCCCCAGGCCTTCTGCACACTCGGTTTCTCCTGTAATCAGAAAAAAGATATTACCTGGATTCATCGGTGAACAATATTCTTCCCCAATCGTCATTATTCCAATCAACATGTTCACGCGCAAAATGCAATATTTGCCTTCTACGGTCTCTGGTCAACAATGGGCCAATTGGTGCCCTTCCAGGGTGTAGGTCGTTTTCTGCAAGTCTTCTTCTAATCGTATCTTTGCTAATTCTAAAATTATAACGATCCAAAAAATTCATTTTGTGGAGAAGTACTGATAACAAATCTTTGTCTCAGTGTACGAAGTGTCAAAACCGGTCTTGATTAGGAGTTGTAACCCTTCTACGGCCTTGACCGGATCTTGCCTAGTTACTTCCAGTAACAGAAAAACGTGTTAACACTCTTGAAATGGTTGACTGGTGGTTCTCAACTCAACTAAATTAGAAATAAGATGAAGCACAATTGATACGTTTTTAATTTTTATGCAAAAAATCGTAAAAACATCAGCGTTTTTTACCGTTCTTTCGATAAATTTTACAATATACCGGGGTAACAATAATATATTAGCACCAAAATCGAAACGTTAAAATTATTTGATTTACCAGGGTGTTTAAAATTATGCGTTAATTTTGGAGTGCAGTGTATTTATAGTCAAGCAATTAAATAATTTATTTTACAATACAACATTTACGTCCCGCTGATTCCTGAGGCACATGTGACAAATAAAAGTTATTTTAACGGTCAAAATTATCAATACAATAATTATATTAAGTAATAATAATCAACATCATGAAACAAGCAAAACCAGAGAATTAAACATACAAATCACCTCGATATCAATAGAAGACCGGCATGAACAACTGATCTTATCTGCTCTTAATTGTCCACCAAACAAACCAATAAAGAAAAATCATTTCACCACCTACTTTATTAAAACACTTTGATCAAAATTCATCGCTGCAGGCAACTTCAATTCTAAGCATTATCGATGTACATTAAGGAATATAACCACACGTGGTCGATCTTTTCTCAAAAGTACCGTACTTAACATACCTACTGGCCTATTGATAGGCCTTGCTTCTAATTAATTAAATACATAACAATCGTTTGATTTGTCTTCTGGTCACTATTAGTTCTTCATAAGTATAAACACAGAGATATGCCTAATTAACAGCCGCCAACATTAACCAATGCTGGCAACATGTTGTCTTTAAACTATTAATGAGACGGTTATATACATGGCGCTCACCAGCAGATAAACCAAAAAAAAGTTGTAAGAAAGCAAATCGACTATATAATGATTAAAAAGAGATATCGTAACACCATCAAATCGGTTAAAACATATCCAGGAGCAGACGTCGCATTAGACCATAACCCACTAATCGCTAATGTCACGCTTAAGCTTAAACGCTTAAAACCACAAAGAACTCCACAATAGATGTTAGAAAACTGAAAGAAGATGAAATAAAAATCAAACTTCAACAGAAGATATACGAAAACTCTAATAAATTAGATACTAACACTTACGAGATAAACGAACAATGGGAAACACTAAAAAACTGCCTCCTCGCTCCATGCAAAGAGATATTAAAAGAATCGACACGAAAGAAAGACAATTGGATGACCGACCAGATACTCGGATGGTGAAAAAACGAAGACAAGCCAAGAACAAAACAGTCACAATTACAAAATCATTAACAATTAAATCAGAAAAAAGATAAGAGAGAAAAAAACTCACTACGAGGAAAAATGTAAAGAGATAGAGGATCTTCAGAACAAATACGACCTATTCAACATACATAAAAAGGTTAAAGAGATGGCAGGGCTTTAAAAAAGAAACCACAACACAACTCTTTTAAATAAACATTGAAATACTATAATAACGACTGACGAAAAACTAAAACGATGGGAAGAGTATATGGAAGAGCTCTTCGACGATGAAAGAGGAAACCTACAAGACTTGTCTTTTGAGGACAGAGAAACAAGTGTAGAAATTACAAAGAAAGAAATACTGTATGCACTAAAGAATACCAGAAACGGAAAAAGCCCGGGCCAGATCAACTGTCTATTGATATCCTTCAAATAATAGAGAATGAGTACATTGATGTTCTCTTAAACCTTTTCAATAAAATTTATCAGTCGGGTGTTATACCAACGAATGGTTGACCTCAACATTCATTTGTCTCCCAAAAAAGAAAAATGCTAGAGAATGCACCGACCACCGTACCATAAGCCTGATGTCTCACACACTTAAATTGTTTTTAAAGATCAGTCATAAACGCATTTAGAAAACACTGATATGGATATTGAAGAAACTCAATTTGGATTCCATAATGGCATAACAAAGCTTTCGACAAAGTCCGCCACAAAGAGCTAATGGACATCCTCATAGCAAAACAACTACAACACAATGACTTTCGAATTATAACAAATCTATACTATAAACAGCAGGCACACGTATGCATTAATGAACACACATCAGAAGAGTTCGAAGTTAAAAGAGTAGTGCGACAGGGGTGTGTATTGTCACCACTACTATTCAATGCATACTCTGAAGAAATTATGAAAAGAGCTCTTGAGGGAGAAACAGCAGGAATCAAGGTCAATGGAACATCAATTAACAACATTAGACATGCACACGATACTATCATACTAGCAGACAACCTCCAAGACCTCCAAAAGCTAAGGAACAAGATAGTTGAGTATGGAGAAGAATATGGATTATCAATAAACACCAAGAAAACCAAATTTATTAATGAGGATATCAAAAACCCAAAATAATGGTGAAAGCCTGACAAATAATGGTAGTGCTTTAGAACAAGATGAAAACTACCACTACCTTGGCACAATAATTAATCACACAAACGATTACTCCAAAGAAATCAAAGTTTGAATAGAGAAAGTATCAGTAAATAGTATCACTTCAATAAAATGAGAAAGGTACTTTGTGCAAGAGAACTAAAATTGGACTTGAGAGTTAGGCTGACGTTATATCTTCTCGACTCTGCTTTAAGGAATGGAAGCATGGACACTTAACGCGCCAACTGCTAAAAAATTGGAAGCATTTGAAATGTGGGTGTATAGAAGAATCCTAAAGATACCATGGACCAAGTATGTAACAAACAACGAAGTCATGAGAAGAATCAACAAAAGAATGGAAGTATTGGAAACCATTAAGACACGAAAGCTGCAATATCTGGGGCATGTTGTGCGTAATGAGAGATACCACCTACTTCAATTGATTATACAAGGGAAAATCCAGGGCAAGAGAAGTGTAGGAAGAAGAAGAATCTTATGGTTACGTAACTTGAGGGAATGGTACGGATGCATATCAATTGAACTATTCAGAGCAGCAGCATCTAAGATCAGAATAGCCATGATGATTGCCAACCTGCGTCGCGGAGATGGCACGTGAAAAAGAAGAACATTAACCAACAAAATGTCAAATTGAAGCATTTTTAATTATAGTGTCTCTGAGTCAAACAACTTGAACCTGCCACTTAAATCCACAAAGGACATTGACGGTGCAATACAGCATCTAACTACGTTAACTAAAAAGTTTTCTGGAGTAGCAGCCCAGAAAACGAGGCTTATATACAGAGTAGTTAAAAAATGTGATTCGTGAAAAAAGGAAACTAAGAAAAAAATAGCAAAACAGATTTAGACAGAACAACTCTATAACTCAAAAAGCACTAAATGAATACGAAGATGCTGGTATAAGACATTTTTTGGAAAACTTTTCTGTTAGTGAAAATATGGAAACTGACAAGGAAACTGAAATTGCATCAAAAAACTAAGGCTCCTATAAAAAAAGACAGTGGTAGCTAGCACGTAGTGAAGAAGACAAAGTAAGAAGACAAAGTAAGTAAAGTAAGATTTTTGCGTTTAATCTAATATCTGTATTCAAACCTCATAAGACAGACGCTCATGCTGAAGACGAAAAATATTTTATAAATATTGAATAAAGAGATATTTAAGTGATATATGAATATGAAACATAAATAATAATAAAGATAATATATGAATACAAAATACGTTTAAAAGTACACTGTAGACGAAAGTACTAACGTGTAAAAGAAAACGAAGAAATATGTGTTTGTGGAGCACCTAAGACATTGATAAACGAAGAAATAAAGATTAAAAGCAAATTTTAACTGGAAATAAGGAAAATATAGACTATAATTGTCAATAATGTCAAGTAAACAAGCGTTTACAAGAATTAACAAACTAATCAAAGTCGTAATTATTTGAAATCTTTGAAGTAATGGAAATTCTTAAGTAAATTATAAATGATAAACGTCGATTGAAATCTCTGAAGTAAATAATTTATTCATGTAAAGTTTCTTTGTAAGTGTAATTTTGGGTCAGATTTTAGCAAAAAAAATACAAAAAGTTACATAAAAATAGAATATATTTGTGCATTAAGTGAATTTGTGAGTTAGTTATAGATAGGCCCTAAAAACACAAAGTCTTTAAATTTGTTTGTTTAAACACAAAGTTAGTTTAAGCAAAATATCTATATACAAGTCGGAAAAATGAAAGATTCTCCATGCGTCATCGATTGTATGCATACGAATCAAATCAAAACTTTCTAGTCAAAACAAAGTCTAAATATCTACCTAAAGTTAATACTGAAAGTAAACAGATATCACCACTACTCCAGCGTACGGTTTTTCGCTACGTAAGAATATACCAAACAATTTTTGTGATGTTATTCTTGTTCTGATAATATATATATTTATTGGTAATAAATGTTACTATTACTACTGTAATTATAAATTGATAATATAAAAATAATAAGTAAGTAAATATAGTATTATGAATTTCTTCATGTTAAACTTGCCAGTGGACGTAAATCTTCTTCTTTGTGTGCCGTGCTTGTATTCAAGCGTTGGCTATCGTCATATTGACAAGCTGATGAAATGATTCTCGGTCGGCAGCTAGATGAATCAGTTCCTCGACCGTTCGACCTGTCCATTGTCTAATGTTACGCAGCCAGGACAGTTGTTTTCTTCCGACCCAACGTGTTCCTTCGATTTTGCCCTGAATGATTAACCTGAGTAAGCGATATTTAGGTCCTCTTATTATATGACCGAAGTATTTGACCTTTCTCATTTTGATGATGTTGATCAATGCTCGCTCTTTGTGCACGGTCTCTAGCACTCGTTCGTTAGATATGTGTGCTGTCCACGGGATTCTTAGCATGCGAGGGTCCCACCATAACTCAAACGCTTCTAATTTGTTAAGATTTTTTATTTTTGTTGTCCAGGTTTCACATCCATAGAACAAAGCGGACCAGGAATTTAAGAAATGTCGTTTACGTCAGCTGCATTAAGCGATTTAAAATAAAAGTAAACTTGAATTCAGAAATTTGTTTGATACTTTAACATGCTGCTAATTTTTTAGTTGTACAACAGAATACTAAAAATAGAGTAAACATTCGGTCTTTTTATTTGAATTTATAATCACCATTTTAAATTTAGTGTTAAAGCCGGAGTAGGAGAGTCTGATAAGATTCATATGAGTGAAGAATTACATTAGGACTTGGTGCTAAGTCCATATCCATTTTCAATACTACTAGAAAGATAAAAGAGTGCCAAGGAGATGTGCCTTGATGTTTGATGTATGCTGACGACGTGCTGACGATGAATTAGAAATAAGATTGCTAAGACTGCTAAGACTGCTAAGCATTAGAAATGGAAATGCTAAGGTGGATGAGTGGAGTAACAAGAAAGGAAGAATAATAATTAATATATTAGGGAAGTTAACTGTTAGCAACTATCAGTACAAAACTGAGAAAGTATAAATTGAGATGGTTAGGGCACGTTCCACGTTCACCCAATTCGAAAAGACGCTAAATTTCAGGTTCCATGAAGAACGAAGAGAGGAACACCTGAAAAACGATGTCAAAAACAGTTAGACAGGACATGCCATTGACGGAGATCAATATTGGTATGACCCAGAATAGAAACCTATGGAGAAATGCACTTATTGAAGCGGACCTGGCTTATTGCTATTTTAAAATATTCACTCAGATTTAAAACCAATTGTTGCAATTGCGATTTTAGTGGTTTTCCAGCCATTATCTGCAAATAAATGTACATTTGTAACAATATGCTAATCTGTAATTTCATAAATTATAATTGAAATGTCAGAGTAATGTACCCGTTTGACGAACTCATCGACAGAAGGTAACCATAGTGGCAGGTGATTACTTATAAATTTTATTGGCATATGTTAATTAAAAAAATACTTATGAAACCAAAAATACAATATAATGTAATTCAAGTAAACATGACTGATTACTAAAACTTATAAACTATACCGAATCTAACCTAACACAAACTTAAGTTATAATTTTTGAATTGTGTTTATTATTAATTGCTTGAATGGTATGCCATCTTTTGAAGCTGTTCACAGCGCATGTGTATAATTTGGCAAAAGTAATACGTTGGCTTAAAATTCTGGTGACTACAACCTCTACTGATAAATAACCTGCTGGAGCGGAGTAGCAGCAAAAATAAAGGCGAGAATATTATCACAAATTAAAAAACCAGACAAATTATGGTGGTAAAACATGACATCACAGACGATCAAGCAAACAATTATTAGGTACACAGAATGTTTAATCCCAGAATTCTAAAGAAAGTATTAGAATCAGATGTACGTACTCTATGTAAATCTAATGCATTATCTATATTTATCTTTAAATAAAGTTTTAGACAAAGGATATTACATTTTTTTATTGTTATTGCATATTGTAGTTTTTAGCGTTTTTGACACGTAGATCTTTACATACATACTTCAAAGTTAATGCACTATTGTGTATTTGGAACATCCATACTTTAGTTTAAAGATTTGGGCTTTAACTAAGAAATTATCTAATAAGGAAATAATTTTTAACCTAATTAACTTCCGAACTTATTTCCAATTTTAGTTAGTTTTTGGCTTACCGCTAAATGGTATGGTCTATAAAAGATCAGCTATTTCTTTAAGAAGACCGACAGAAACCTTATTATCGGCAATTCTTTTATAAATTGGTACCCATAATAAAATTACTTTGTTGTGCTCCGCCAATGTCTTAAGGAACTATTTGCAGTTCCAATCTGATCTGGACTCCTAAGCTTAGCACTTCACTTCAAAGTCTTTTGTGCATCTTAAATCCTAAAGGTAATAAATATTTTGGCTATTTAATTAAAACCACAGCAGATAAATAAGGGGAGTCGCGTTTTATGATTTTCATTTTATTTTCTTTTCACCCACACTTGTTTATGACAATTATATTATTGAAAATTAGTTTGAAAGAGTTTAAGATCAGCTTTTGCAACCTTAATAATTGTAAACATCGTCATGAATTTAGTTACTTACTTATGTTAGTTTAAGAGTACTTTCTAGCGCGATCCTCCTTACCTGTATATGAAAAGGAGACTGTCTAGCTGTTGCAGTTTCGCAACTTTATATAAACATTGCTAAATTATTAAGATACTTTGGGTTAGTTTTGATTTTCCCCTTTATGTTTAGCCAAGATTCCGCGTACAAAAATACAGACGCTATAGAATAATAAACGGTTGTTAAATACTTTGTTGCAGACAAAAGACTGTTCTTTCGTACACTGTATGTTAACAAGGAGCTAAAGAAAGCTAAATAGATCTCGTTAAAAGTGCAGATCGCTGGGTATATATCGCTCACTCGTAACTTCAGCTTGTACAAAACGACTCTTGGCCCAACTTGGTCCAACGGCCGTATTAATCAAGTACTCAGTCAGTACCCATCAGGCATTTAGTCACCATCAGTTATAACAGACAGTTATTCCATCCAGTAGGGGTGGAGGCTGCTCGGTGAGTTACAGACAGTCGTTCCATCCAGCGGGGACAAAGGCTGCTCCATCGTCGCTCTTCTCTAATTTTGAGAAGTTGGTAAAATACTACTAAACTAGCACACCAAATAAAATTTTGAATTTAATAACCGTTATTTGATCAATAGAACATTTTGTTGTCAAAGGATCTACATGTCTGTAGAAAATATTTTACTTACTCTAATATAGGAAACTAATCATGGTCTAGAAATTACAAATTTGTTTTATTTTGACATTTTGACATCTGGATTATATTTAGAAAAAATAAAATAAATGGTTAAATGAAAAAAACTGGCAAAGTTCTGGAGGCCAAAACATCAAAATTTAAAAATAGTGGAAGCTGATATAGTTTACAAATAAAGTGGAATTAGCAAATGATATTGCAAGAGTTAGAGGTACCAAATCGATAAGAAAAGTGATATAGCCCATTTACAGGGCATACAAAAGGTGTATACTGTCTAGAAAGACAAAAGATAAAAAATACTTTTAATACAATTTTGAATTTTATCAACCATGAGCGGAATAAGAACAATTGAAATATTAAGAAAATTAAAAAAATTAGAGGCGGTAGGTAAATTTAATACACCACGACAATTATTACATGAGTATGAATCATCGGCAAAACTAAGCTTTTAGACTCTTTAAAATAGTACAATTACAGCGGCGCCATCTGCTTACGAATTTTTCGGTTTGAATTATTCTATTAAAAACGAGTTTGTGGGTAGTATGTCACGCGATATAATATTTGTTTTAGTTTTTAATGAAACAGAAAAAATGACTAATGCTGATTTATTTACTTCATATCTTTCGATTGGTTTAAAATTCTATAACATTCTACAAGTATTTCCTATTTAAATGGGAATAAGTCACAATTAAAAGTTAAAGTAAGTTTATTGAAGTTTAAATTGACACTTTGGAAATCACTCTCAAAATATAAACAAGAATGTTTATGTATTGAATACTATACTATGGATTGCTATATTTACAAGACAATTTAGAGTTTTGTAGTCACAAGTCACTTATAATAAGAGCAAATATATTGTGATATACAGAGCATATTTGCTCTATACGTTAAGTAACTTTAGAGTTTGTAAAACATCTTAAAAACTACAATTATTTTTGTAAGTTTAGAAATCCAACATTGTGGTCGTTTATTTACTTCTTCGTTATATTTTTAGTAAACTAAGAAAGCTTTTGATAAACTTTTGATAAGAAATACGCAAAACATATTTAATAAAACAATGAATACTTCTTTTTTGACAACATAAATGACCGAATAAACTTCTGCATTCAGTTGTTAAATACTTTTGATAATATATATACAGGTGGTGAATCGTCACACAGGCCATAGGAAACTCGATGGGAAGTTCTAAATTGTTGAATTCCTGCTTCCCTAATTATTTTACACCAAAATTCAAGAAAAACTATTTGTAGAACACTGAGATATGGTTTGAAAACCAATGTTTAAATTTTTCTGCAAATTAATTAATGCATTTAATTACCAATTTATTTATTTTGTGATTTATTAATTAAACAACAATACAGTTGATTAAAAATGTATTCAGTTAAAGAAAAGTTAGAAATAATAAAAATGTTATATTCAGGCAATAGTGCGCAAGTTGTCATTTCATTATTTAGCATAAGATATCCCAATAGACCAATTACAAGTCATTTAACAATTCAAAGGATTTTACAAAATTTTGAAAATACTGGGAACGTGATTTCTAATTGTACCTGTATAAATAATATTGTTGAGGTATCAAGAAATTTAGAAAATTAAAATGAAATTAATTTATTATCAGCAGTTGTAGAAAATTCTAAAATAAGTTCTCGTACTATTGCAGAACAGTCTAATATTCATAATTCCACGGCCTTAAAAATTTTAAAAATTCAATGTCATCAAAAACTAAGAGAAGGTAATGTTGAGCGACGAGCGGAATTTTGGTATGAAATTTTCGAGAGGTCTAATGCAGACAGACAATAAAAAAAAAAACATTTTGTTTAGTGATGAATGTATATTTACATTAAGTAATGAAACAAATGCTCAAAATTGTAGGATTTGGTCAACAAGAAAGCCTGAGGATATTATTGAAAGCCATACCCAATATAGTCGAAAAATAAATGTCTCTGGTTAGGAATATTTAGACTATTAGATTTAGATTTAGAATAATATTAAAGCATTTTGGTACGAGGAAAATTTAAGTTCAAAAAAGTCTTTAGACGTGCTACAAGAAGAAATTTTACCTAGACTTGCAGAAATAGCTCCATATGAAGAAGAAATTTGGTTCGAATTGTAGTTCGATAGTACCTGAGTATATTATTACATATTACATACTGGGGTATGTGACCCCCGAGATCGGGAGATCTAGCTCCTAACGATTATTTTATCTGGGGGCATCTAAAATCAAAAATCTATTCTGACCAAAATTTAGATATTGAAGCATTAAAGGCTAGCATAATTTGAACGATTCGTGCATTTGAAGGAGATCATTAAGGACGATAAACTTGCAACATTTTGTTGTAAGATTGCTGATTACCTAGGGAGCTGCTAAGAATAGATAGTGTAGGCTACAAGGAACAAGGATTTGGACCACTCATCATCATAGAGAGATAGTTTTGTTTTTCTGCAGTTTTTCTTTTATTGATAACACAATTTTTACAATTACTTTAGAAAAGAGATAAATATTTTGATTAGAAGATTTAGAATAATAATTGGGATTTTGAGATTTTAACTAATATTGTTTGTACCATTAATTTTGAAGGTTCACGTACGTAGAACAAAATTTTGAGAATCATTATATGAGATATTGTTTATTGAAAACATTTGAGTGTGAATTTTATTTCATTATTTTTATTTCAATATATAATGTTAATCATAAGTTTTTCATTATTCCGGTATTCTTTGGACCTTACCTTGCACATGTAAAGCATAGATATTGAAGCACGAATATAACCCTGAGATAAGAAAATTAAAAAGTGTGATAGAATCATAATCATATCATTTTAATAATAATTAATTAATTCATTAGCTAATTAATTGCTTGGCGCACTAAGCTTTTAAATATTACAATAATATATATTTATATATATATATATATATATATATATATATATATATATATATATATATATATATTATACTTATATATTCCAAAGTTATTTTTATGTTGTAGCACCCAGACAGGAGCAGAGAATGCGGCAACAACGCCTAACTTCAAATTTCAACTTCATAAATCAAGTCGGTCCTACGAATTTTATAGTATTATTATTACAACGTTCGTCGTATCCGATGCTCCTACTGTTGCCATTGTTGTCCTGTTATATCTTTATCGCTAAGCACCAGCATTTATCAATTAAAGTGTTGTTGGTATTCTGCCGGGAATTCGAATTATCGCCACCTTCTTCATTTGTCCGCCTATAAGCAGGTAATAAAATTCTTACGTCAGTTGGGTATAAAAGTGCACTTTGGGATCGAAGATTTTAGGCATAAAAATGAGGGAGTTTATGAACGGGTCATAAAAGATCCTGCCTTTATGTTATATTGATAAGGTGAGATATAATATTATCGACGTTTAGATGGTAAAGGCATTCTATTAAATCTTTAGTAAATATTTATACGATAAAGGGAACGACCATAGGTAAATTACTGAAATGCAACACTTAGCGCTAGATTTTCTCCTGGAATAATTATGTCGACTATAATAATATATTTTTTTTTCATAACTCTCAATCAGGCATACGGCTTTGCAGAGACCAACTTGTTTATATAGTTTTATCATCATCATCACTATTATACTAGTGGGTCTACACCATTCGGCATTTTTCGTTTCCCAGCCTCCCCTTTGTCATATCTCTCGAATCATTATTTTGGAGGTTTCTGGTGCTTATGGCATATTCCACTGGCAACATATTTTCTAGCATCCGCCTTAAATGGTCGCTACTACTTAATTTAGTTAACACTTAACACCCGTTGTTTGCTTCTGTAGTATCTTTTGTATCTGTATCAACTTCATATATTGCTCTTATGTGTTCATTAATCATTATGCCCACCTTAGTTAATCAGCAACTCGATTCTAGTTTTTGTTCTCTCACACCTTCGATTCATTTGTCGCAATGCTCTCTACACTACTCGTGTAAAGTCGCCTTGTGGCTCCTATTTTGGGGTTTCGATTCAAAATTACTGAGTCATTATTATTAGCATCAACCTGTATGCGTCCACTTCTGGACATGAGTCTCCCTCAACTCTTTCCATCTGTCTCTGTCTTGTGCGGCTTGCATCCAGTTATTGCTAGTACAGTCGATACGATGCTCGGAGTGAGGGTCGGTGATTGGCGCCTCGGAAGTCGTAGTGTCGATCGTAGAGTACTAGGGTCGAGGGTCGAAAAAATATTAAGCTTGAATACAATGGTCCAAGTCTATGGTCCGATACCTGGTTCGAGGCTGGGCGCTGTGCTTTGACAGTGAATGCTGGCATTTTTAAAATACTGCATTTATTTTACCTGGCGATGATAATATAATACCATCCTCTGGTCCGAGCAAGGGTTGGCGCCTTGTTATGAGCGCGCACTAAGTCATCAAACACTAGGACTTAAAGATTCCTTTCTTGAGAAAAAAAGTACATTGATCAACGGAGTCATAAAATAAGCTAGCTAAAATTGATTATTTAGAACCTGGCTTTAAGGCCTACTTTAAAACACTAAACTAAAATAGAATAAAATGAGACAATATTCGACGTCTCTCCACTCTGTAATGATATACTTAGATTGTAAATAAAAAGTAATATTGTACAAATGGTATTTTTATCATTTTATCATTAAATAAAAGGAGACCACTTTATGGGAGGCAAATATACATATATGTATGTACTTACCACGTAAAATAAAAAAATCCATAAAATCCTTTATAAAAGGTATATAATAAAATACCCAAACAGGGTATATCAGAATTACAAACCGTTTTTGAAATCTGTATTCCATCATCAGTGTAACTAAGTGTACACGTTTTGAGCCACTAAAATATTTGGGTAAAAACCCGTTAAATGTTATTAGTTTAAATTTCTGTTGCATTATATGTTCTTATAAGTTGAAATATTACTAAAGGCTCTACATGAGGTTGCTTAGTCCTGAGACAAAGCGTCTACGAGGACTTGTTGAATGAAAAATTTTGTGTGATCCATGGTATACAGCCAGCTACAAGAACTTAGTTTTCTAGAGGATGTAAAATATATTTAAAGGAATCACTGCATCAGAAAATTATTATGGATGCCAAATTTGAGAATAAATAAGCTCAAGTTTGCTTTGATGATTTTCAATCTTCAAAACAGTACCACATAAGAAAAAAAAATATACGTAAAATTATATGTAAATAGATTTTTATATGTTTCTTAAATAATACGACCCTGTACATACAACAGTATGGAAACTGCATTACTAACTTCCTAGAGATAAATTGTTTTATACATTATTTATTTGATTGGTTTATTAATAACAAAATGAATGTGTATTGTTACTGTACGGAAACGGCAGAGAGAAAAATATAATAAATCATGTGTATGATAGGGAATTTATTATACATGTCACTGATATAAATATTTAAAATCAATTTCAGCAAATAGTAATTGCTTATTTAAATATACTTTGTTGCAAACCAAAGTTTGATGCGGATTATACAAGGAGCATTCACACATTGTAACCATAGGTACCACCAAAAAATAAGTCACGGAATCATTTAAAAAATTTTTTGAATTTATAATTGATAATTATAAAATTTGCATCCATTTTATATAGGGCGATGATAACAAGTTACACCGTTTGTCCAGTAAACTAACAATGCCATCTAGAAAAAAAATCTGAACTACTACCATTTGACATTGTTCCTGAGAGGATACGTTTAATTAACAATACTGTATTAATTACCTATTAATATAATTAATAATTAATTTTAATAATATTTTTAAGGTAGAATTTAATACCAAATAATTTAAAGCATTATGTTAGTTTAGATTAAAAATACTAACATCATCTGAACAAAGAAATCTGAACTACTGGTATTTCAACCCATCATCTTGTCAATTATATTGTATTTTTGATACAATACGTTTAATTAATAATACAAGAAATACTAATTACATAATAATATAATTAATATTACATCAAAGTTAATAGTGGAAATGTCATAACAAACCCACACGATATCGGAGAGGTGTGGAAACAATATTTCCACATACCATTCTTTAACAACGACCCAGACAATAACATAGAGAAAAGAAGTTATAAAAAAGCACCTTTTAATATTGAAATCAGAAATTGAGGCGGAAATTAAAAAGATAAAATCCAGAAAAGCAAAAGGAGAAGATGAAATAACAGCTGAAGCACTACAAGAAATGGGAGAATTAGGGACGGAAGTAATGCTTAGAATTTGCAATGAGATTTGAAATACCGGAAAGTGGCCAAATGACTGGGGTAAACTCAAGTTTATTCCAATATATAAAAAAGGTTCACCGACAAATTGCAGTAATTAGCGCACAGTAGCACTGATATCACACACGATCAAAGTACTTCTAACCATCATCAATGAAAGACTAGGATCAATTCTCTTACCACAAATTCCCCAATAACAATGCGGATTCGTCCCAGGTAGATGAACGAGAGAACGTATTTTTAATATTCGTCAAATTATCGAAAAATCTCGAGAGATTTAACATTGAAACATATATATGCTGTGTTGACTATGTTTAAGCCTTCGATACCGTAAAATGGGAAAAAATGTGGCATATACTTAGAAAAATTGGTACTCCAGAACATCTCATCTATTTATTACAAAAACAATATGTAAATAATACTGCGAGTGTAAGAGTTAATAATGTGGTTTCGAAAAACTTCAAATTAAAATCTGGAGTTCAACAGGGATGCATAGTATCATCTTTTTTATTTAATTTATATAGTAAACATATAATGCGTTAAGTTTTTGAAAACCAAAGTGATAATCATCGATACATGATTCATCAGAAACAACCAAGCAGAGATAAGAAGCATGACAGGTTACGAAGTGGTCAGGCCATTTGATTACTTACGTTCCGTTATTACTAACAGTGGAAAATGCGAAGACGAGATCCATCGACGCATCACAATAGCCAGATTGGCGAAAGCCAAACTCACAAAAATTTGGAAGGACACTGACATCACAAAAAATACAAAATTACACCTTGTTAGAGCATGAATATTTCCTATCGCCACCTATGCTTGAGAAACTTGGACAATAAAAAAAGCCGATTCAAAGCGTATAATGGCATTTGAAATGTGAGTCTACCGTAGAATGTTTTGCATACCATGGACCGTCCATCGCACAAATAACTCAATTCTAGCATAACTTAACATAAAACTAGACTCATCACAACTATCAACCAAAATATACTGAGATATTTTGGACATATAACTAAAAGAAGAGAAGGCATGGAGCGAATGATAGTCGAAGGTAACGTAGCGGGCAATATGGATCTTCCAGAGGAAGACAAATTTACAAACCGAAAAGGAAACAAAGAAAATGCGTTAACAAATTAAAAATAGTAGTGAACAAGTAATACTGTGTTTCGTTAATATTTTTTTTACCTTAAACATTCTTTATTAAAGTAATTTTCCATTGTCGATTCTATTATCAAACACAAAGAACAAGCAGTATGTACGAAAACATCAACAAAACTACCGAATGTTGCGATATAAATACGGCTTATAGTTCATTTGCACATAAAATCTCTACACAAACAATTAATTGTCAAAATGCGCCGTACTCGTAGCTGATGATTGAGTCTAGGAGTAGTGGATGTTTTCACTTAAACCTTTTTTAGTAGAAAACAGGTTTTATTGATGTGTGTATGAATAACCAAATTGAGTTTAGGAATTCTATTCGCATATACGTACGCATTTGCAGATATAGGTATATAAAACGTTAAAAATAATATAAGCATGAAATATAATCAAATTGTGATTTGTACGAATAACAAGTTATCACAAAAATATAGAAAAGAAGCATTTAAATAACGAGTTGAAACAGTTAAAATCAGTTTAATAATTCAAAACGTTTTTAAATGTACAATAATTATGTACTCATTTCTGTACAATTTCACAACTGAAAACTTTTTTGGGTTTAGATTTTTGATTTTCAGTTAAGATTATTTTTTATTATTGAACTTAACGTGTCTGGATATTTATGACCATTGACACGGGTACAAAAACGTCTGAAGTATTATAGATATAAGATTATTACATTATATAAGATAAATACAGTAAGTTACATTAGATTTGGAAAAATATAGTGTTACATACTTTGTTTTTTTTAACGAACAATGTTACAATATTTTTGTGATATACGATAATATAATCTGCAATCTTTTAAAAACTCAATGAGAGCAATGTACATATTCGGTGAACTAAGTATCTGTTTCAGGTTACCGTTTATATCAGGGTTCTCCAACTGGTGGCCCGCGGGCCGCATCCGGGCCGCGAGGCTATTTGTTGTGAACTACTTAAGATTTTCGAAAAGCATACATTTTTTTTGCTACCACTGCTAAAAAAAATTTTTGAATTTATTTTATATTTTATGATTTAGCAGTGTTTTTACATCACAAGTACTGTAACGCGTGCCGCTTTTCGGACGTGTAACGAACACAATCGTCCTCCTTCACTATAAAAATTGCACTGATTACTGCGCATCACAGTTCACGCAGGACACACCTCCCACTGCTTACCAACCGTCGCCAGCCGCCATCGTGCCAGTGTGCTACTGACACGTAGGCTAGTCGGCTAATCTATTACGTTGCTAGTGAACAGTGAACTTGATTAATTCTTTATCTTGATTCCTCTTATACAGTAATAAGTGTAAAACGGAAAATTGATAGTGAGAACAAAATTTACAAAGAAAGTTTGGAGAGTGATTACTTGATTGCTAACAATAATGGAAAGTTGCAGTGCTTAGTGTGCATGAATGTCGTTTCAGTGCCTAAAGAACATAATATGAGAAGACATTACACAACAGTGCATAAAAATGAACTGCGTACACAAATGAAAGTCGGCGTGCCCTAGTTTCAGATTTGAAGAGAAAGCTTAAATAGCAAACTGGTATGTTCAGTAAAATATTACACTATCAAACGCATTCTTCGCAAGCATTTTATGCCGTGTCGCTTGAGCTGACAAAGGCAAAAAAATCTTTCACAAAAAAACATACATTATGTTGATGAAATTGGTCTATAAGAGGATGACTCTATTGAAGGTTTGTTGGGTTTTTCTATTGGAAGAATGATTAATTGTTTTCACAGGTTAAGACACTTTTCATTGATCCAAAGAAGATTATAAAATGAAAGTAATTTTGTGAGTTTATTGATGGCTAAATTTTTAAGGAATATGGAGTGTGTATTGTCAATTCCAGCTGCAGAATTTTTTAAGGGAGATACAGTAAAGGAAATCTCTTGAAAAGTAAAAGATGCGTTTAAATCGAGGTCATCTGAGAGATCTGTGGTAGAAGGAAGATCTTTATGGGGAGTCAGAGTATTTGTGTAGTTATTATTTTTGCTTTTATTATGAAAATGAGTTGCCATAAATTAAGCAATTTGATCATCTTTAGTTATTATTTAATTATGATAACTAAGCGCTGTAATTGGCAAGTGTGTTGTTTTCTCGTGAATTTGTTTAATTTTTTTCCAAACTTCACTAGAAGCGGCGTCAAGAGATATGTATTTATTCCAACAGTCTTTTTTACTTTGTTTTATCACTCTTTAGGCTATAGCTTTTAGTTGTTTGAATTTAATCAGGTTTGACTATTTAATGCTGTTTTGCCCTCTCGGATAGCGTTCTTACATTCAGTATTTCACCAGGGTACAGTTTTACGAGAAGTTTTACAATTTCAAAACAATATTTTTTATGAAACCATTTTTTTATTTCTAGGATAATTTACAATGTATAAGTTTTACACTTACTCTCAACTTTGTCAAGATAAATTTTACAGGATATTATGATGCTTATATTTCCGTAATATGCATTTTTATAATTGTATCTACATAATATACTAGTCATAAATAAATATATTAATTCAGCAAATACTTATTTAATGTACATGGCATTAAAAAACAACACTTTTTGTGCAATATATTTATTATAAATTTTCTTGTGGGAAACTCTCTTCTTAATTTTTCCAGTCTATGACCTTAATGAAATACTTTTCTTGTTGATCCAGATTATGATCTACAGAAAACAAGACTCCATTTTTTATGGTAATGTTATAAAATACCCTTAATCTAATTGGATTCGTGTCCCCCTTGTTTATTGGAACCTTTGCACTCTCGTGGTGTACCACACATGGGATAAGAACTGCAGCAGCATGGCATAGCGGGTAGCAAAACTTAGCGGCTGCTTAAAATCACAGAACGTCTGCATTAAAGCCAGCAACTGAACCAACAACCGCAATAACTGCAACCCATCCAATCAACGTCTAAAGCCCACTATCCAGTAACCTGCATGATGCCAATAGTGAGTATTACTTAAAAAATTGTGTACGGCTCTAGGCAGGATTTGTTTTTATTTAATATTTAAATTTTAATTTTATTCTTTTTGTGCAATAAATATAATTAGTTAGGATCCCAATTTATTTGTCCCAGCCAAATTCATTTTTATGATTTGCATTAAGATAAGAGGATCTCCCGTTTCACTTCACGTTCTCATCTTCAGAGGGTAGTTAGATTGTTAAAATATAATAACTTTAAAAATAGATTTGTTAATTTAAAATACAGCTATGTATTTTGTAAGACAATAACGGATCACAAGAAATAAACAACATTATTCGGGTCGGCAACAGACGTCTTTTTGCCCTCCAAAACCTTATAAAAGCGAAACAACTAACACGACGTACGAAGATACAGGTCTATAAAACAATCATACGACCCTTTGTGATGTATGGCAGCAAAAAGTGGACGATAAAAGTCAAACGAAGAGAGACTATGTATTTGGGCAAGAAAAATCCTACGGAAGATCTTTGGTCCTGTGCTGGATGAAGCATTAGGACGATAAGAACTAACAAATAGCTCGAAGAACTTTACGCAGACCGCCAACAACATAAAAAAAAATAAAGTCCAGAAGACTTCTCTCTTCAGAATGGGCAGGACACCTCAGACGACATTCTGACGAACGAACAGTAAGACTGGTGTGGGAGTAAGTCCCAACTGGAAGGAGACCACATGGACGCCCTCGTCAGGAGGAGAACTAAGCATTATGGGCGTGGAGAATTGGATGGAGGTTGCTTACGACAGAAAACAGTAGAGGCATATTGTCGAGTCGGCTAAAACCCACGAAGGTTTGTAACGCCACGGAGTAAGTAAGTAAGTAAGTATAGGCAATGTATCATAAAGTTCTTTTTTGTGCCATAGAAGTATCAAATAAAACTTTTGCTAACGTTTAACAATTTGGTTAGAAAATCTGTATAAGTATTAAAAATTATATATATTATGGAGTACAATAAAATAATATGTTATACAAAACGTTCGAACATGCCGTGGTATCGTATTTTAATTCACGCAGGCTATCCAATTTGTGTTTATCAATGTCGTATAAAGAAGCATCAATTTTTGTTTTCGACCAAACCAAAAACAGACGAATAAAAAGATTTATATATTGCTATAGAGTACAAAACCGATGGTGGAACTCCAGCAGTCTTCTCTACCCATTCGTGAAATCGCGTAAACTCAACTGTAGCGTGAATAATATCTTACTTGTCACACCTGTTCATTTTTCCTCGTTTCAATTTACATAAACACGTCGAAGTTAGCGCTGGAATGAATTTCGGTTGACTTTTATACTAATGTTTCTATTTAACAAATTGCCACGGTTCATAAATTTTCCAACATGGCATTTATATATTACGGCTTTTCATTTTTCTTTCTGACACACTAAAAATTAACTGGTATCAAATGGGTCTTGTGCAGTTAACCTCCATGAAACAATTAAGGTAAACATGTAATTTTAAATGTTTGGTTTGAATAATTAGGTCACTTTTACCAACTACGAAGCTTACATGCTAATATACTATTATTGAAGTTAAGAAGTGTGCTACGGGCAATATAAACAGTTCTAATTGTTGAGTCTAATGTTGAGAAACACACAAAACATACTAAAATTGTTCTGAAGCTATTTTCTTTTGGCACTTTAAAGTAATTACTAGTTTAAAATAAAATATTTTAAACTTATAGAAAACTAACACAAACTTTTGGAATACTTAGCTTTTTGTTAATTTTATGAGATTATAAGATTATTTCTTATGAGGCGAATGCAAATAAAGTCTATAAAGAAAATTAGAAAATTTACAAAGCTTATGAACCAAAAATATTGAATCAAGTCAGATATTTATGCAAAATTTGAGTATAATTTGTTTAGATAAAAAGCTTTGTAATTTTAAATACATAGTTACAATTGCTATACAAATCTCTATATTTTCTTCTTCTTTTTTTTCGTATTCTAGTAACACTACAATTTGGGATGGGTTTTGACTGATTGCAAAACTTGCTTCTAACTCACACGGTATGTCCATGATAGTTGTTCTTAAATCAGACCATATTATCTGTTTATCTTATTAGTAACTACGTATATATTATTCCTCAAATAATTTAAAAAAGACTGTTTGTGATTAGGGAATATATATGTTATTTGTATATTTGTATGAAACCTATATTAGCACACCGTTGAACAAATTATGGAAAACTTTAGGAAAAACAAGTATACATATTGGTATAATAAAATCTTTTTGTTAAACGACTATATGCAGAAACACTGATTCTCTCAATGCTTTGTAGTACCCAAAGGACTCAAACAAGATGGTTGTCTGACGCCAACTCTTTTTAAAATTTATTTACACAAGCTCTCAAAACATGAAAAAAATGCAGTAGAACGAGAATACACCTAAACAACTGTAGCACCATATATACACTATTTGTTGCAGATGATTACTAAAACTGATCTAGCTGCTGCAATTTCCCACATTTTAAGGATATTTAACCAAAATTCTTAAAATTCTTATTGACTAGGTTCTAATACTACATTTAGTGAAATACTAGTCGGTTTTCAAGGGCGATGTAGGTTTAAAATGTACATACCTAGTAAACTCGAAAAGTATGGAATAAAGATTCAATGTTTAGTAGATGCTCGCAACCACTATGTATACAACACATATAAATTCTATAAAAAGGTTTGATGTATTAAAAGATTTGACTACAGAAGAAAACAAACTCTCTATTCCCTCCCAAGCAGTGGTTCGCCTTTGCAGGCCAATCTTTGGCAGTAATAGAAATGTTAAAGGCGACAGCTGGTATACATCAGTGAATCTTGTAGATGTTTTATTGAATAAGGTAACATATATGTTGGCACTATGACAAGGAATAAGAGATAAATTCCTAAATAGTTCCTACCATCTAGATCAAGATCTGTAAACTCAACTTTATATGGATTTAGAAAAACTAAAACTATAGTCACTCGAGTGCCAAAGAAAAAAGATGATATCTAAACTTCTTTTCCTTCTTATGGTGAATATCCATTACGGATATTGGACACTAACATGGCTATTCTGATTTTGTTGACTGCAGCCCTGAAAAGTCCGGTAGTGATTAAATTAAACCACTTTCGCAGGTTATCCAGGAAGGATATTCTTCTCCGTCCTTGACCTCTTTTCCCATACACTTTACATTGAAGTATGGTCCGAAGTAGGTCATATCGTTGTTCATTGCGTATTATCTAAACTGGGTTACTGGAAACAAATATAACTTTTATAACAATACAAAAGCAGGCGTAGATTCAGTAGACGAAAAATGCATAAACTACTCTTGCAGTCGAAGAACAAGGTGTTGGCAGATGGCCATATTTTTTAGAATAATCGATATGAGTGCATTAAATGCATATATTATTCACCAGGCTTGTGCCAACAGAACAAAATATACAAGATTAGAGTTTCTGAAGATTTTGGCACAGCAACTATATGAACCACTTCTTCGAGAATAAGAAATTAACCAACGTCTTCCAAGAGAACTAAGGCTCAGCATTCAAAAGGTGCTAAGAATAAATCCAACCGAAAATGACGATCATACAGATACCTTACCCAGAAACGCAAGGAAGTACTGCTATTTATGTAACCCAAAATTGAAAAGGAAGACAAGTTTTCTGTGTATACAGTGTAAACAACCGATCTGTTTGCAACGTATCAAAAAAATGTGTAGTGAATGTGTAAATAAGCGTGAAGAAATGTGATCAACCGGTCAGTTTTCAGGACTTGCACAATTTTTTTTTAATAACTTTTTGTATAAAAAATAAAATTTAATATCCAATATATTTTTAAAAGCGAGTTTTTGAAAAAAAATGTTTATATAAAATAATTTGTTTTTTTATCGACGCAAACGCCGATAGCAGATTTTTCTGTTCATTAAATTTTTATTTTCCTATAAGTTGGTATTTTTTGTTTTGTTTAACTATTTATAATACATATGCTTTATTTAAATGTCTTTTTAACTTCCAATACCTCTAACATAACATTCAGAACACAAATTGTTACTTTGACAACATGGATTCCCAGGGACTCTACCACGTCGTTGGTGTAAAATTAATTTAACACGGTTAAGGGTTAAAGACAAAAAATACAGAATCTGTAATTTCGTTATCAAGAGTTTAATAACATACAGAAATAAGTTAAGGCAAATCAAGGATAATAAAACAGAAAAGATACAAAAAGCTACATAGATAGATTTCTGGAAAAAAAGAGTAGGAATATTGAAAATAAAAAAGGTAACCAACAACAGCATTAGAAAGATAACGGAGTTAATCACTCAATAATAAACGCTATCAAAACCAAACAAAGGAGAGAAAAAAAGAAGAGAAAGACCTAGAAAATAGAAAAAATGCATGGACAAAAAATGGAAAGGAGTGAGTTATGTTTTAATTACAGAAGAGATCAAGCAAAAAAATAGATTAGTAGGATACCTTAATAATAATATACATCGTAACCGATACATTAACATTGAGATAAAATTATTAATCTAGCTATAAGGCTATTCTAGCACCAATAGTGGCGTACGCATCAGAAAGATTTAGCATTTTTAAGTGAAAATAAATCCAAGCTTAAACTAAAAACAAGGTCCTTATATACAAATGGCAAGCAACTACTTCAAAAGTATTCCGTAACATACTCTAAACTATAGTACGTACTCCGGTACGTACCAAACAAAACTTTCCTTGACGACCTGAACAACAGCAGCTAATTACCAAAAGGGATCCTGTTATCAAAACTTAGAAATTATTTATCTAAGTAAATCATTAACAGTACGTACAAGGCTAAGCAGAAAACAACCAACATTTGCAGGGACAAGAATATTTACACTACAATTATGTTGTTGGTTAATCGCTAGCTAATGGTTTATAGTTTAGACCAATGTTGTTACCTGCGGTGTAAACTTTGTTCAAACTTTATAAAAATTTAAGTTATGATATCTGCATTGTTTAAATACAAAAAAAAAAACAACGACGATTACATTTACACCATAATACATCGAATAATGAATAAAAATATAAGCAAAATAAACCTGGTTAAGGAAATTCTGCAAGGAAATTGAACATGAGCGTACAATACAATATGATTCCAATTTCTAACAAAAGCATAAAAAATGGATAAAAGCACAAACATGCATCTAATTTACGCAATAATAAAGAAAAACTACTAACAAATGAAAACCGTTGTAACAAGCAGTACATTTAATATATATATATATATATATATATATATAATATATATATATATATATATAACGATGGTCTAGGAATTGTTAAATCTGAAATTAAAAAATCTATTCAATAATCAGAATAGAAAATACTCAGGACCAGACAAAATTCCTGTTTAATTGGTAAAACTCGATAACCAAAATGTATCTCTTTTCAAAGTCTACAAAATCATTTTTTTTTTCTCCATGGACTTTTATGACCTCTCAAAAATATCTACGTTATGACTGAAGCTGAAGCTTATAATGTTTGTTGTCCATTGTTGTTTCCTACATCCAGTGTGTTTTTTTAAATCTGCTTGGTATGTTCTATATACACCAGGCTGTCCTCTTGGTGTGTAGTTAAGGTCTTCATTGTAAATACATATTTTACTTAGAAATTCTCTTACTGGTATATGCCGTTTAACATTCCTGTTACTCTTCTCAGTTTGT
Source organism: Diabrotica balteata (assembly GCA_918026665.1). Classification (NCBI taxonomy): domain Eukaryota; kingdom Metazoa; phylum Arthropoda; class Insecta; order Coleoptera; family Chrysomelidae; genus Diabrotica; species Diabrotica balteata. The sequence goes on from OU898280.1 coordinate 39,229,019, forward strand.
TCCTGTACATACGGAGCAGTTTCTCTGTTCTTTTTGTGCATGGTCCACAAATTAAGATTTTTTATGTGTTATGTGGATGATCTAGTCATCCACAACCTTATGTACTGCCTTTTTGGTCACAGCTGTACAATCTGATTTCTTTAATCCCCCTTTTTCAAGTTGATCAACTATTTCATTGCCTTCGGTAGTAGATGCTCTGGTAAAAAAACAAGCTTTACCTTGTTTTGATCTCCCACACTAGGCATGTAATGTGAGGCTATAAATATTATATTCCTCGCGTGATAAGCCACAAAATAGAAAACAAGAAAAAGGATAGTGGTAAAAGTCATTAATGGTTAGAGAATATAAGAGCTTGAGCTGGGCTAGGTGTACAGCAACTTTTTCGAGCAGTAAAAGATCGAGAAAGGTTTAGAATTATTACTATGGGGATGGACAACACTTCTATAAAGGCATGGCAACAAAATAAGAAGAGCTTGTTTAACTAGACGTAAGCCATTAATTCCGGGCAACGTATTCTTTTTTTTAAACAAGAATTTACACTTAATTTATTAAAATTTTAAAATGTAATTATCTAGCCACCAGAAATATAGATTTACTCGAAACTAAAAATAAATTCAGTCGTCTCCAAAAATGATCTAACTCTTTGAAATTCCATAGATTTAATATAGCCCTTATCCATCATATTGATAGCACATTATGTATGCAAATCCTCAACAGGTAAAAAAACTATAGAAGTCACCCTATACTTGTTTTGAAATAAATAAAAATAAATATATATTTTAAGATGCCGTCAACAATTCATTATCTTTTAAAAAATCTTCTGTAAAATAAGTGTCCACTAATCTCACTATACCTTTTTTGTGCGTAAAAAAACGTCGGTATGTATTCCACACAATTATTGTTAATTATACACGGGTGATTAACGAGAGAATTTAATGTTTCACAAAATAAATTAATGTAAACAGTAATTTAAACTTAATTTAATTTATACTTAAAGTAGTTTTTTATGCCACATCACAGCTTATGCCAATAATATAAATTAGAAATTATTTGCATCTTCCATTTAGTTTGTAGATGTACATTGTTCATGTCTTACCTACCTACGTTTTTGTGTCAATATTTTGTTATTTGCATTTAAAAATGACGTCGACAACAGGTTTTATCCCGGTTAAGTGTTGTTTAAAGGTGGCTTCAGTCTAAGAGAGAAAAATATAATATTAAATGTACACGATGCACTTGTACATCAACGCCCTTTAAGTAATGTTCGTCAAATCGTTAACATGTGTTCAAATATGACAGGGGTTGGAGAAGCAACAATGTATAGAGTCCTAAAAGAAAGAAAAGGAGGAACTGTTTCATCTCCCAAGAAGAGTGAAGTGAGTAAACCCTTGAAAATTAAAGAAATACATTAAAACATGATAAGAAGCAGCGTCCACTAATTTTTTTAACAAGTAGTTTCCAACATTGGACAAAATCCAAACATTAATTAGAGAAAACGAAGAGTTACCAATCATAAGCAACAAGAAATTATGGGGACTATTGAGAGAGATGGGATTTCGTTGACAAAAAAATAGAAGAAAATCCGTTTTAATTGAAAAAGATTACATTGTATGTTGGAGACAAGATTATCTAAGAATTATCAAAAAGTACCGAGAAGAAGGGAAAACAATTTTTTATTTGGACGAGACTTGGCTAAATGAAGGTCATACTGTACCATATCTATGGGTTGATACAAATATGAAAAGTTCCCGTCAGTCATTCATCGAAGGTGTATCCACTGGAATAAACAATATTCCCGTTTGAAAAGACGCAGATTCATAATAACCCATTTTGGAAACGAATACGGTTTTGTCAAAGGTGGATTATAAGTTAAGCCTCAAAATCAACCAAAGATTACCACGAGGAAATGACTGCTGACGTTTTTGAAGAAAATTTTGAGCAAATGCTGGATTTAATTCCAAAAAATTCTGTCATAGTCATGGATAATGCTAGTTACCATTCAAGACTAGCAGAAAAATTGCCAACAACGGCATGGAAAAAAGGAGAGATAATCGAATGGTTGGATAAACACGCAATTGAGTACAAGGAGAATTCGACAAAAAAGGAATTATTACCTATTGTAAGGCAACATAAAGCAGCTTTTAAAAAATATATAATTGATGAAATGGCATTAAACCGTGATGTAGTGATTTTACGTTTACCCCCATACCACTGTGATCTGAATCCGATAGAAAATATATGGTCTCAAGTATAGGGTGAAGTCGGACGCAACAACAAAACTTTTAAAGTAGAAGACTAACAACAGTTATTAGAACATTTGTTATCAAAATTAACTCCAGAAAATTGGGAAAATGCTGTTAGTCATTCTCACAAGGAAGAAAATAAAATGTGGAATTTGGATAATATGACTGATGCAATGCTGGAACCGCTAATAATTAATATTGGAGTTGAAGATTCCTTAGATTCTGAAGAAAGCAGTGAATCTGAAATGAAATTTGATTAAAATAATATTTATTTTTTTACAAATCGGCCCCTGTTACGGCCACAAATTATTTTATATAAACCAATAAAATAAACATCTTACATTTCTTGCAAATTCATTATTACCTGTTAATCTCCATCACTTTGACACTGGCAACTTATTTAGGATTAGTATTCCTCAAAACTATTGTATTCTATTTTGCTTCAACCTTTATACCTGGTGGTCATACTCAATTTAAAATTGTTTTCCTATATACTTCTGTAAACTTGTTAAGAAATCGCTATTTTTCATTGAGTCACCCGTATCAACAGTTTAGGGATTTGCATACATAATGTGCTATCAATATGATGGACATGGACTATAATATATCTTTGATTTTGAATTTAATTTTTATCATAAAATTCATTACCAGTATATCTGATGTTTAGACAAAAACAAAACAGATTTGTCCAATAAATTTTTAAGCAAACGGCACAAATACTATTTACTATGGCACAGCCCCAGAGCATAACTAACAACAAAGATATTAATCGCTCACAATTCGATTTTATTTTCAAATGCAGATGATATTAACGCAATCTATACATTGCCATGTAAAAAATCAAAACCATCAACTTCAGTTGATGCTTCCAAAAACTGCCATTACTCATATTTAACTGTAAAATAAATGAGTCCACATAAATTATTAGCTATCCAGCAGTTTTTACGCGGACAATAGCGATACATGAATCGATTTTAAAAACAAAACAACGCTGGCATTTTATAATAATCCAAAATAAAGGCAAAATCGCATTTAATGTGCATTGAGCCGTGCAATTTGCGCATATATCTGATCCTATCTACAATTAACAACAAAAATTTGTAGGTGACTGGTGAATGAAGCGGAAAAAATTGACAATAAAATCACCATAGTTGATTCCCTACTGTAATTAAAGTATTTTTTTTAAATAAATTTTAAATATATAACTGCGTTTAGTAAACTTTCTTGAATTGTATTTATATTAACAAAAGTTTTTATAGATTTATAGATAATGAACATCAAACATTGATTTATTTATTATTATTTAATTTTATTCTTCATAAAATTTTAATATACAATATGTCCCACTAAATTGGAGCCATATGGAAAGCTTTTTGAAGTTATACTTCTATACTCACAGTCGGCGTTAAAAATTTGCATGGGAGTGAATCTGTAAAACGATTACATATATGTAAGATAATGAGTAAGAGAGCGACAGAAGATACATTTTCTCTCTCTTCCTCTCTCGAGTCGAGAATAAGAATGTTCCTTTTGTATATATATTTAATAAATATATATATATATATATATATATATATATATATATATATATATATGTATATATATGTATATATATATATATATATATATATATATATATATATATATATATATATATATATATATTGTTATGATATGTAAAATCGAGAAAAATATTGGTTTGATTAAAATATTTCAAAGTTCAAAAACATTAAAATAATTCAGATAAGTAGGATAATAACCAACAAACATTTCGAAGAAGGAAAGTTTTTAAATTTTTGGATTACCTGTATTAAACAAAATGTAAGCTATGCATAAATTATTTCCTTTGTTATACTATACTTGAGTGACCCGCATAATTTTAAGTGAAATCCAAAGACAATTGAACCGGGTTTTTCCAATGCAGTGATTAAGGATAATAGAATAGAATTTAAAAGAGGTTTTTGTTAGTTTTTAAGAATTGTAGAAAAATATTATTTGTAAATAAGTTTTAGGAAATTTTATAATTATAGGTAAAAAGTTGTTTGTTATATATCGCTTAGATTCTTATTGTCACATTTAACATTGATGGAAACATCGTTAAGAAAAATATAAGACATATCAATGAACTCTCTTTTAGATTTATTGTTCTCACGGTGGAGAATTGTAGTGTTCGTATAGTCCATGAGATGACCAGTGGAATGGACATGTTCGGCTAATGCACAGCGGTCAGGGTGAAGTCGAGAATCACTTTTGTGTAGTGTAATACGTGATTTCAATAATTGAGATGTTTGGCCAATGTAGGAATTGCTGCAAGAGAGGCATGGACTGTTGTAGACAATATTATTAAGCCTATCTATGGGAGTCTTATCTGTTATCTTCGGATAAAGATTATTAATTGGTAGAGCTGATCTACAAGCCACATTAAGTTTCATGTTATTATTATTATTCCCAAAGCTATTTTCAACACTGTTTAAAATCCTTGTTAACCCCGGAGTGATATCTCTGAAATAGGGTAATGAAAAATATTTATTGATAGGAGTATCCGAAACTGGGTTCCCACTTAAGACATCAGGATCAGCATTGTTAGTCACGATGGAAGGTGAAGTATCTTCGTTATGGGTAGTGTTAAATAAAATCTTATTTACTAATGGTGTTGGATAAGAGTTTGAAATTAAATGTTCCTGAAGGATTTGTAGGTTTTTTGTATGGAATAAAGGATCTAATAGTTTAATTACTCTATTTTTCATCTGTTTGATTAAGTTGATTTTAGTAGAGTTATTATGATAAGAGTGGTAGATAAGGTATCTACCAAATTGGGTCGGTTTTTGATAGCAATCTATTTTAATGTTGTTGTTTTCCCTAATCATCCTTATGTCGAGAAAGGGGACGAAACAATTACCATCTTCCCTCTCTATAGTGAACTGGATGAAGGGGTCATAACTATTAAAGGTATCTAATAGTTCATCTACCTTGTCATTGGGTATAGCCAAAATTATATCATCAACATATTTTTTAATAAATGGAATTTGAAAGAATAGTAAAGGAATGACTGAGTCTAACACATAATGCATAACGTAAGTTGCAATGATAGGAGAAATCTTTGCTCCCATAGGGGTACCGAAAGTTTGTTGATAGAATTTACCATTAAAAGAGAAGTAAGTGTTATTAAAGAGAAATTCGACGATACTGATGAATCTGTAATAAGACATGGAACAACAACCTCTAATACAGTCCCAGTTGATCTCTATTGATGTCAAACATATTCCTAAATGAACGTTGCTAAATAAGGATACAACGTCAAGGCTAATGAGGACATAATTAAATGGTAATATGTAACCATTATATTTATTTACCATCTCAAAAGAATCTTTGATGTAATGCGAAACAATTGATACACATTAGAGTTTTTCTTGCAGATTTCCCCAAATATATATATATATATATATATATATATATATATATATATATATATATATACATATATTATATATATATATATATATATATATATATATATATAATATATATATATATATATATATTTTAGCAAATATACTTTTTTGCAAAAATAATGCAACCGAGTTATTAGAGATGTAGTTATATTAAGTGGTCTTAGTGCTTATAACCGACATGTGTTCCAGAATGGGGCCGCGAAAACACGAAAGGGTTAGGTCATGGAGGGTGCAGAGGCACCCACCCTCGTATATTTAAACTTGGCGAATATATGCAAGCGATAACCCCTTCTCTATCTCATTCCCTCCCGTGCCGCTCGTATATGATGATTTTAATATACCCTACTCTGAACATCAAAAGCCATTATCTTAAATGCTTTATGTTTCATGTAATTAAAACAGCCCCATTTTCAGTGCACACAGTTTCGTTTATTTATAATAGTAAGGGAACTTATTACTAACGAACAACTTATAACGCAATAAAGATACAATTAAGCAAGTTCTACATTTTCTGGTAGTAAAAACAATGCTGTAACATAGTAATTATAAAAGAAAATAACTTGGTAATTTGGAAAATTAATTGTATTAGAAGTTGTAATGATTACACAATTCGGACGGTATATATCTCAAATGCGAAGCACTCCGTTTATTGTAGGTTCTGAAATAGATACAAAACCGATTAACCATTTTTTAGTTAAGTATTATATTTCAAAAATGTGAGTAATTATTATAATATATAATGTACTTAAGCTTTATATATTATATATAAAAAAATCTCCACTGGTTTATTTTCATTTAGTTTCATTTTACCTAGTGTTGAGAACCATCTCGCACCCTCAGTAATATAGAGGCACAATTCAAAAAAGTAGATTTGTGGGAAATCGCGTTTAAAGATTCTGGTATCCGACATTACAGCTATTTTTTCAAATAACATGCTTTTTATTTAAGTTATAAATATGAAATTTGGCAGATTTGTTATTTGATAACTGCACTAAAAATTGCAATGAGGAAAAAATAATAATATAAATAAATTCTATTAATTACAAGGAATGGAAAAAACTACTTTCGAGTTAGTCCCGTATAGTATAAAAAACCATAACAGAAATAAGGAACTATTTAAGTTTGATCCCTTATATTATTAGTGTCCCTGCCACTGTTTAATTTTTAATCGTAAATGGTACTCTATATCATCAATCCCAATCGATGTTTGAATTTATTGTTTCTGTTTTATAAATAAAATATCAGGTAAAATATTAGTAATACTTTATTAATCAGTGCAAAATATAACAATAATCTAAAAAAACATTCAAAACAAGAGTTAAAACATAATAAGATAGCTTTAATATTGTCACATTTATTAGTTAAACGTTTTAATTCCAAATAAAACTTACAAGTAGGAACTCCTCAATTTTTACATTGTCCTTTACTTATTACTTAATTGTAAATCACTATATCTCCGCAGTAAACTTAAAAAATTATACATAACAAAAAAACATTCATTCCTCCATTCTAAACTTAAAAAACTGCACATAACAAAAAAATTCAGTCTAAAAAATAAAGTCTTCAAAAATAAAATTCAGTCTCAAAACTTAATTATTGTACTTTGACTATGTACTCAATCTACACAAAATAATGTTGAAATCCCAAAGATTAGTAATATTAAGACAACATAGGTTAATAAGTGGAAGTGCCTGGAGGTAAGCTTTCTGCATGGTTATTTCTTTAATATTTGGCATTCTCTTCCTCTTATCACGAACATTAACTTTTTTAAACTCATCCTTATATCAGCACTTGTAATAAAACGAAAATGGTTTAAATTGGTCTTCTTTGGTAAATTTCAGTACTTTAATACTATTCCATACAAGATTATTTTTCTGTTCATCTGTATTAAAATTATAGCCCCAATTTTCTTGTAATTTCTGAAGATCGTAAAAAACATTCAAACAAACAAAACAAGTCAAACTGTGAACTATAAATGGAGCACCAGTTTTCCTTACTCTTTTGATTGCTGAGATGTATTGAACAGGAGAGTATATTGGGCCAGTTTTACAATCTCTAGCTATCTGCTTTTGTATCAAACTATGCACGTTATCAGCTTCGTTCTGAGTGTGCCCTTTAATGAGATATTTGTGAGTTATCGACGACAAATTTTTTAGATTTTCAACAGCGTATAAGTATAAGCATGTGAGATATTTATTTTTGTTTTGTCCACAACAGTTATCGAAAAAAAATATTATATTTACTTTCCTGTCACCAGCTTTATCAGACACCATCTGTAAATAATGGAATACACAGCTCCCTATCTCTGTAGCGCTTCTTTTCGCTTGAGTCTCGTCCCAAAAATAACAATGGACATTTTAATAGCCTTTAGAGATGTCCATTGTTGACAAATCGTTTTCGTGAATTTTTTTTAATTCCGTCATAGTGAAATCGTAACTATTTAATTTAGATTTGTTTCTGATGTTGATTGTTGATGATATTAGAATGCTGATGTTTCACCGTTAGGACTTTACATAATTGCTTGTACATCGTAACATACACAAATATTGCACTCATCAATGTTCTTTCTGTCATTATTTTTTTCCTCCCTGCATAACTTCTTTTCTTCCAAATGCGTATAATATTGATCCCTAAGATTCTGTTTTAGTGGTTCAGTAGAATTTTGGAACTGCAGGCAAAAATTGCATTGATCTTTTTTGGGTTGATAAAAGCCAAGGTTAAATTTTGTGTTAAAAATTTCATAAAACGTGTGATATAGTCCAGCCGGGCGAGACCTTTCCTCTTGCAGTACTTCAAAATTTCAAAAGAGCTCTGCAATACTTTTACCACTGCTGATGTACTCTCTAGAGGTAGATGCTCTTAGATAATGTGACTCAATGCGGGGTATAGAGTTGATGAATTTGGTGATGTCATTTATAAGCTCATCACTTACACTTTTATGACTATTGTGTTTGCCGCTTTGGTCATCCTTTATGAAGCCCCCAGTTTTTCTACTATCTTCATGTACATTTCGAATCATCTTATGAGAAATATCAATAGTATTAATAAAAAAGCTTTTGCATACCCTAACTCTTTCGTTGTCTACGGAAAAATAGAATACATGGTTTGGATTTCGTGGTTTTCGGCATTGGTATACTTGTACCTAGGTGTAATCTGTGCGCTATTAGACAAAACGTGCATTCTTTGTAATTGTATATCCCCTAATGCCCAAAATGCACTAAATAGTTTTAACCTTTTGGAATCATCGATTCGCTCACTGCATTTTAATCTACATTTTTGGCCACAAGGTGGTTTCATATTACGTGCAGAAACCAATTTCTTCGAATGTATACCCACATAGCTTTGACCCAAGTTTCGTTTCATTTTTTGCGTGTTTTGTATGAATTTGGTTGGATCTGCTTTACATTTTCTTGATTGTCTTTGAATGTTATCATTTGTCATAGTTACATTGTTTGTATCAATCGAAGTTAGAGTTGCTGGGATCCGTGGACGTCGACGAAAATGTTCTTGTTTGTAAGTGAGATGATACACTGAGGAGACACTGAGGTCTACGTCGCTTTCCTCTGAATGTATTGGAGACATTATGTAATTACCTACTCAATAAATTTCTTGAAAAGTGACTATTCCGTATCGATACAAAAATAAAATGTAAAAATTTTAGACTACAAACAATACATTGCATTTATGTAATAAACACTGTTTTAAATATTTGTAATTTACTACAACTTAATTATTTTTCTGTTAAGTTAATCGAATCAATTAAAAAAAAATAGTTAAAATTTTCATGTAAATAAGGGCCAATTACAAAGTTCGCCATCAATAATAAAACAATTTACGTACTATAATGAACCAATAATATTATGATTCCGTATAACATTTCTACTTTTTGGCAATATAGCGAGCTATTAAGAATTAGACCCAATTAATAATTACATTTTACATAATATAAGGGCTAAACTAAAAATTGTTCTATATAATACAAAATGTTAACATACAAACTCACCAGGATTTTTGTCATAGAAGGGCACAAACACAAATCGCAGGACGTTTGAACAGTCCGCCTTTGACGACTATGGACACGTTACTGATTGTTACCTTGTAGCAGTAAAAACAATAGGTTGGCGGGGAGAGTAAGAGAGAGGCACAAATATATTTACCGAGCAACTAATGTCCTATTTCTCTCTCTGTCAGCGCTAACCGGTAGAGAATTTAATTTTGTGCCCATAGCATCTAAAATCTCAATTTACCAAAATTTTGAGTTGATCCCTTATATTACTGAGGGTGCGATATGTATTGTCTATTTGCATAATAAACCCAACTTAACTCTTCCTTGCATATTTTTGTGTTTCTAATTTCTAACTCTGGATCTTCTTCATCATCTCCTATTTTAAGATACTCTGTCTTTAACATATTTTTATTGAGGCCCCATTTTTCATATTATTTTTCTGCGAAAAATAAAATTGTTAGTCATTTACCACCGCCTATGTCTATTCCCATTCCGGATACTTGTTTCCTCCACTGCTCTAGCGATGATTAAATATATATATTTAAATAAGGTCGGAGACAAACAACATCCTTGTTTAAGCCCCTTTGTTATTGGAAATGATTCAGATACAATGTTTCCTTCTTTAACGACACTTTTTGCATTTTTGTATATATTTGCGATAGCATCCACATACTCTCTACGGAGACCTATTTTCGTCAATGTTTGAAACAGATTTAGAGAAGGTATACCATACGGTACCTTTGAAACAAGGTACCTACAAACAAGATTCCTTGCCTTCCGTTTTCGATTACCTGCTGCAGAACGAATATACCATCAACGCACCATCTTCCTGAACGAAATCCATTTTGTTCTTCTATGTCTTCGTATTCTGGTTCTATTTTTTTTTATTATTCTACCGTACTATCTTATCACTGAGCTGATTACAGTTATTCCAGTATAATTAGAGCATTTACGTTTATCCACTTTCTTGAATATTGAGCTGATGTATCCAATATTCCAATCATCAGGGATATTTTGTCTTTTTAATCATTTGTTAAATAATTGAACCAACATCTCATGTAATATTTTTGGTCAATATTTACCAACTCAATTGGAATGTCTTCAGGTGTGTGCTGCTTTACCGATTTTCGATCTTTTGAGGACATCGTTTAACTCTCCGGTTGTTATCTCAATTATTTGTGTGTATTCGGACATTTCTTCCATTTCGATCTTATGGAATTTACATCCATCCTCTGTCAGTAAGACCTCATAATGGTGTTTCCACTGTTTCAAATCTATTAACTGTAATATTGTTCTGAAGCTATTTTTTTGTGGCATTGTAAATTAATTACTATTTATAACTGGGAATAAGCCACAATTAAAGATAAAAATACGTTTATTGACGTTTCAATTTCCAATTTGAAAATCGTTCTCAAAATACAAACAGTAAATTAACAAATTTTGTTTTTTGTTACATAGTGAAAAAATTCTTCTAATAATTTAATTTTATCTGACTCATTTATATTGACAATTCAGACATACATTGTGCATTTTAAAGTAGACGACTTAACTGTAAGTTACATTTTTCCTTTCCTTTCCTCTGGAGAGACTTCATCAACTTCCAAGCTGGCCCAACTCTTGTTTTACCCATATACCTATCCACCTCTGCACATCTTCTATCCGATATCTCATTTTTACATTTTACTACTTCTCTTTTTACATTTCGATTTAATTAGGATTTAATTAAGGCTTAACTTAAATAAAAGGCAGATATTGAGAACAGGTTGTTTATTCAAACTTGCCCACGTATTTTCGCTCTGACAACATCTTTAGGAGTATCTGAAATTAGCCAAGAAACGTTTCTTCAAATGAAGTAAAATTAGTTAACTTCGAAAAAATTTGAAGTTGTCTTGAACTCGACTTTCTTACATTTACATTCTATGTACACTTAATTAACACGTAAATAATTATCACTGACAGGTTTAAGTGTAAGATCTGGAATATACAGTCTACATATGGTAATTATTATTTCCTATTTCATCAGTTGGCTTTTCCTATATTAGCGGTTGGTTAGATTTTGGGTAAATATTCAGTTTACCATTGAATTTTAAAATGTTCAGATCACCATGATTGTGACTGCTCATTGAAGTTGTCACATGTAAGATGTCACTTTAACATTTCCGTTAAGACCAGGAGCCATTATGTCTCCCACCGTTGCCCATAACGTAGCTTTGAAATAATTTTAGCTGTTTATCCTTTGTCTATTGTTGGTTTTTTTGTAAATGTATTAAATATATAAACATTCATCGACGTGTTAGATAACCAACATTTTTGACGAAGTAAGTCTAAAACGTTATATAAACACTTTCTTTATTTACCGTTAACTTCGATTTTTTTCTAAGTTAACGACAATTAAGAAATGTTAATAGAACTTAATAGAGCGAGTCATTGAAAACAACAGAGGCTTAAAATGTCTAAGAACCGCAATGGGAGTTCAAAAAATCATCAAAATTAAAGACACTAACAATAAGGTAGAGAAGGACAAATATAAAAATAACAAATATTGTCGAAGACTTCTACACATCCCTGTACAGCTCGCAAGGCCAGCCTAATGAAACAACAAAGGAGAACGTCAAAAGAAACATAAAAAACGTGGGATCAGAAGTACTACCAAATATAAAGGGATACGAAATAGAAAGAGATTTAAAAGAACTAAAAAAATAGTAAAGCTCCAGGACACGACGGTATAATTTCCGAGCTCTTGAAAACAAGCAAGACATTAACAATCCCTGTACTAACAGAGCCATTTAATAGATGTCTCCATAATAGCCAGATCCATAAAGACTGGAACGAGAGTCTAGTAATACTCTTACACAAAAAAGGGGAAAAATGTTATCTACAGAATTATAGACCTATATCGCTGCTCAGTCAAGTATAGAAACTATTTATGAGAATTATTAATAACCGGTTAACCTACAAAATGAATAATTACCAACCGGTTGAACAGGCTAGCTTCCGCAAAAGGATATAGTACATCAGACCATCTGCTGACAATGAGAATATTGATAGAGAAGGCAAATGAATACCAACTTTGCCTTCGTCGACTATGAAAAGGCGTTTGATAGTATCGAGATGTGAGCCATAGAACAAGCTATTAATAATTGTAGAATAGACTCGAGATATAGGCAACTAATACATAATATATATGAAAATGCAACTATGATAGAACAACTAGACGATAATACAAATCCCATCCCCATTAAGAGAGGAGTGAGACAAGGAGACGTAATATCGCCAAAGCTTTTCAACCTAGCCCTAGAAAACGTCTTCAAAACTACAAATTGGTCAACCTATGGCATTAACGTTAATAGCAACAAGTTAAACCACTTTGGTTTTGCTGAAGACATAGTGATTATAGCGAGCACATTCGAGGAACTACAAATTATGTTGGGGGAACTAGCAGCCAGCTCCCAATACGTCGCGTCGGCCTTAAAATGAATATGAAAAAAACAAAAATAATAACAAACACAGAAGACCCCAGACATATAACTATAAACTGCAGTGAGATAGAACAAATCCAGGAATAGATCTACCTAGGCTAAATCCTGAGACTTGACAAAGAGAACCAAAATGCGGAAATTACTAGAAGAGCAAGACTAGCATGGGCAGGATTTGGAAAACTTAGTTGGATACTTAATTGTCATGACATATGGATGTCAAACCTAGACCCTAACCAAGGCAAACATGAATAAACTAGCCATAACAGAAAGAACAATGGAAAGAGCAATGTTAATTATACGACTGGCTGATAAAAAGAGGAACGACTGGGTAAGATCCAAAACAAAAGTCGAGGACATAACAATAAAAATTGCAAAACTTAAATATAGCTTCGCGGCCCATACTGCTAGACAGAAAGACCAACGTTGGAATACTACAATACAACATTGGAGACCTTACGAAAGTAAACGACCCAGAGAAAGACCACAGATGAGATGGTTGATGACATTAGAAGAATAGCCGGAACAAATTGGAAATATGTTGCTCAGGATAGAGACCGAGAGAAGGAGTTGGAGAGGCCTATGTCCAAACATGGACGACAGAAGGCTAAGAAGAAGAAGAAGAATTGAACCTACAAATCTATCACTTGATGCATATATGAGATCTGCGCCGTCACAATGGGCGCTGTAACGTTATTATGAAGAAAAGAATTAAATAGGTCAGGGGGTTAAGGTAAGGTCATATCACAGTGTTTTATCCCAAATTCGCAGGTAGAATAGATGGATAACCTACAGAACCTATAGAAATAGAACGCAGTATAAAAATTCATTGAGCCCATGCTCTTCAATTTGATCATGGATGAAATCATCAAAAGCGTTAACAAAGAAAGAGGATCCAGAATGGTAAGCAAACAAATAAAAATACTCTATTAGGCAAACGACTCAATATTGATAGACCAAGATAAAGATAGTCTGCAAAGGCTGGTCCACAGATTTAACATAAGAGCAAAAGAATTTAATATCACAATCTCATTTTAGAAAACTTAAACAATAGTTGTCAGCAAAAACCACTCAGATCTAAAATGGAAATTGATGGCATCAGTATTATATAAGTAATGGAAAAAAAAATACTGGAAATTACACTGTGTAGAACAAGTGCTCTTGCAAGCAAAGCATTTCTCATGCAAGCAAAATCCTGCTACGTTAATCAATGAACGGGTAGAGAACTTTTTACTTCCAGAGATAGCAGAAGTACAAGGCGGATTCGTACCAGGAACAGTTACGCGTGGGTAGATTTATAACACAATTTAACGATGCTGCTCTCTTTAGTAGATTAAAGGTTTTTGATTTATTAAAATGGGATCCCATCTGGTGTACAAAGGGAAATATGGTAGTGGAGTACCTAACCACCTAGTTAACTTAACAAGAAATCTGTATAATAAAAACACAGCTAAAGGTAAAGTACACGGAATATATTTAAATAAGTTTAAAACGAAGAGCTGTATACCATTACCATTATTATACAACAAATATTCTGAATATATAGGATGTAATGAATGTAGCGGAATGGACGAATATTTTGTGAAATTTACATTAAATAAAAAAACTGAAAAAACAATTATTTCATATTTTTTTTAAAATATATTGACTTTTTTCGACAAAAGACTACCAAATAAACATAAATTAACATTCTTGCATACAATACGAAAAAAAAAGAAACGGCTATCTTCCTCGTTTACTGAAGATCATGGTAGACCAACGTTCTTCTGGTATCTTATATGCATGACGATGATGAGATCAATGAAACTACACAAAAACCTATAATGATTATTTACTATAACAAAACAAAGGTAGGAGTTGACATGTTAGATCAGTTATTCTTAAAATATATACTAAGATACAATACTAGAATATGGCCGATGGAGGTCTTTTGCGCCATACTCAATATAACAAGGAATTAACGCATTTGAAGATAGAGCATATCGCAAAGGAAGTTTTTTAACAAAATTATTCACAGGTCTCGTAGAAAAACATACAATAAGAAGACAAGCAGATCAACACATACCACGGCCAATCTGAGAAAGAATACAACAAATGTGGAAGCTACCCACAGAAATATATCAGAGTCATCAGATGTTGCCACACGAAGTTGTATTTTATTATTTATATTGTGTCTGCGTAAGAAATGATTCTGAATGAATGATGATGAAGAAGCTTCTATTCTGGTAGACTGCAAAGAAACGAACAAAATTTTTATTTAAAGAGGTGTTGTATAATAAGCGATATGTATAATTTATGTACGATAACATAGTGGGAAGCCGCCCAGTGGCGAGTACCCAGGTAAAACATAATATAAATATAATCTAAAATATAACAAATATTTTAAACTTAACTTAACAAACAAAAAAGATTTAGAAAACACCAGAATAAAAACTTGTTATTTTGACCGCACCATGACACTATGTTTCTCCAGATTTAATAGAGGTCCAAAGGGTCTGGTCATTTTAATCTTCTTTTGTGTGAAATGTTAAGCAGATCCGTGGCCAGCGGATTTGGATGGCAGAATAATCTGGTTTTGTATACAGAGTTTACAGCAGATATTGCTTCGCTAACTGTTGGTAACTGTAAATCTGTGATTCGTAATATACCAAGGGGCATTGCAGATGTGGCGCAGTACTTTCGATGGAATCGTTTAAAGTTTTTGTATATTGGTATTACTTGCTGTACCCCAGATTTGTGCTGCATATGGCTATACCGGTTTTAAAATACATTTATATATCAGAAATTTGTTCTCCAGGTTAAGATTTGATTTTAGACTCATGTACCAATACATTTTCCTGTAGATTCAACTGAATTGAAGGCGTTTCTTCCAGATGTGGATGCTCCAATTTATTTGTGTTGATTTTAAACTGTTAACTTGGACTCGCCGCAGTTTAAGCTAGCTCTCTACTTTAAGTAGGTGATTTTGTAATACTTGGGATGCTTCAGTTGCTGTAGAATTTGAAGCCATGATAGCTGCGGCACCGGCATATGTAGCGATTGTTGTATTGGTCGTCGTTAGGAGATCTGATGTGTATAGTAAGTAGAGGCTGTGCCCTAGTATGCTTCGTTGTGGAACTCCGGAACAAATTGGAAACAGGTTAGTGATTTCCCCACCGCTTTTGACTTAAAAGAATCGATCTGTCAGGTCGGCTCTTAAAAGTGAACTTATGGCATGAGGAAATATGAATTTAATTTTGTAGATACGAAATACATGCCAAAATTTGCCGAATGCTTGAGAGACATCTAGAAATGCAGCAGTATGGTAATTTTTTTGTTCGAGCGAATTTCTGATAGCCTCTTTACCAGCCTAGGAATTTGCTCGAAAGTAGCATGTTGTTTCTTAAATCCAAACTGATAATTTGGTAAAACATTACTGTCATATAAAATAAGCTCCAGTCTTCTTAGAAAAAGCCGTTCAAATACTTTGGATATAATAGACAACTTGATAATTGGACGATATGAAGATACTTCCATGTGATCTTAATTAGGTTTTGGAATAAGAACAATTTGAGCAACTTTCCATTATAGTGGAATATAACCTGTTTTTAATATTAAATTAAATATATAAGTAATTAAACATCCAGGTGACTTTTAATTTCCAGATTATCAATTATTTCTTTGATTTCAGATTTTTTAACAGATTTAGTAGGTGAAGCCATTTGATATGGTACATTTACGACTTCGTGAATAGCCTGCACTTCTTCAACTGATACTTCCATCTGATGCGGTTAAAATACCTCACATAGATGATTTGCAAAAGTATATGCTTTGTCTATGTCAGCTTTAGACCAAGTGCCATTTTGTTTCCCGATTGGCATATTTATTTTTTCGTTGTGTTTAAGTTTTTTTGTTCGTTTCCACAGCGAATAGTTTGTATCATCTGTAGGTGAGAGGTTCTTTAAATATTTGTTGATTTCATTGTCTTTACGTTGGATCAGTTTTCTTTTGAGTAGTCTGCAAGCTCTATTAAGATTTGCTTTATATTCTGGATGCCTAGTGAGCTGCTACCTCATTTGCAGTTTTCTTTTCTCCAATATGAGTGTATTTATGTGAGCAGGATAGGACTCAGAGTTGTGTTTGTAATTAATTTCTGGAGTGAAGGTCCAAGCAGCTTGCTGAATAACTATAGTTAAGTGAGCAACTTGATTTTCTATGTCGCTATCACTTTTAAGAGGCAAGTTTAAGTTAATGGATGTTTTTATTTCTTCTTTATATCTGTTCCAGTTTGTTCTTTTATTAGAGAGTTTTAAATGTTAAGGACAGTTATGAATTTGGCTTTGTAGATCTATGAAGAGCGGGGAATAATTTGATAAGAGGTCAAATGAACGAGAAATTTGGAGGTAGGTATGTGATATTCCTTTTACTATAGCAAAATCAATAAGATCAGGAATTTTTTGTTTATCGGTGGGCCAATACGTAGGCTCTCCAGTACAAAAAGGAATTAAATGATTCTCATTAATGCCTTTTAATAATTCTCGTCCACGTGAGGTTATGATTTTGGAACTCTATTTATGATGTTTGGCATTATAATCTCCAGTAGTAATGAAACGGTGTCGTAGTATCTTGAAGAACTTAGTAAAATGATCAGCTTGAATTATTTTATTCTGTGGACAGTAAACAGCAGATAGAATAATCGGGCCTTCTGAATCTTCGACCGACACTGATGTAGCTTGGATGTTACCTTTACTAATTTTATTTATGACCAATGATTTATCTTGTTTGATTTCATGAAGCATGAAATGGAGATAAAAGCATTTTATGAAATGGAGATAAAAAATTTATTTCAAAATTCTGATAAAGTTTTCGCTGATAACTAATTTGTTATTAGCAAAAAAAACATTTTAGAGTACCTACTATATATGTTTAAATATATTAAGCCTCCGTACTAATAAATATGTCTAACATTGCTTTTATCATTGGGCATTATATGAGTTCTGGGGGTTAAATCGTGAGGATTACTGGACCGCTTTCTGTGACTTTTGTGGCGTTTTATCTTGAGTTTGCTTTCTGGTTTTAGTTTCTACTACGTGACCGACAGTTTAATTTATATAACTCAAAAATTACTTTTTAAAAACCCTTTAAGCAATCTAAATTGTAAGTTTTTATAAAGCGGCAGGATATTTCAAAGTTAATACATTTGATAAAATATGAATAAATGTTACAACATATCGCTCATATGCTTTGCGGTATGATTAAGTAGTTGAAATTATTTTGTTTTCTTTTAGCAGTGATTATTTTATTACTAGAATAATAGCCAAAAGTCTGGCTTTGCAAAAATCATCGATTTCACGGCAAAATTTTTCTCAGATATCTGAAGCTTTTACGACGTAGGTGGGGGTTACTAGAAGACGAATGATGAAATAGTACTCGTTTTTGATTTTTTGTCCTTATATTTTACATAAACAATATTTATATAATTTTTTTATATCAATAATATCTTTATTTTCTTGTTTTTTAAATTAAAATTGGTAAATAATTTGCAAATATTTGCAAAAAAGCAGTTTGTTTTGCATTATATATAAATGTTGTTATTTTTTTTAATATTAAAATAAAATGTTAATAATATCTAACCAATACCGAATGAGAACAAATGCCGAGGTCAAACAAATGTATAGTGCTAGCGACGTAGTCCAAGAGATTAAATCCCAACGTCTAAGATGGGCTGGCCATGTTCATAGACTCCCTAATAACCGCCTTACCAAGTTAATCTGGGAAGAAATCCCGACAGGGAGAAGGCCCTTAGGACGTCCACGAATGCGATGGAGAGATAATATATGGTCAGATTTGAGAACAGTGGGGCTACCCACTGACTTAAACATCATGGACGACCGTTCGAGATGAAAGCAGGTTGTGCAGTCAGCCAAGACCCACCCCGGGTTGTAGTGCTACCAGAAGAAAAAGAAGATAATAATATATTTGAACATCAAGGAATTACCGTCTTTTAAATTTGTGCGAAATTTCCCCCCGATTTGTCAAATAGTTTAAAAGTTATTTAATTTATTTATCCCTGAGATTAATTGTTTAAACTTTTGAGCTTGCTCTATTAATGATGCTAGACACATTTAGCAAATTTCATAGGATTCTTGAGACTTAAACTATCTCAGAAGTTAAATTCATATTGCGTTTTTATTGAAATTATTTACAAAATAAACGTTTCTTGGCTTATTTCAGATGCCCCTGAAGGTACCAGATATTAGATATAATTAGGGTTTAATGATGGTCATTGAAATTTACTTAGTTACTAGTTATTAGTTTGTCAGAGAATAGTGAAAAGTGAACATGGAAATTTCAACGTTAGTAAGTAATCGTGGTAAAATTTTGCTCAAAGTGAACAGTTTTACTTTTTCTCAAGATAAAGTACTAAAATCGGGAGAAACGTATTGGAGGTGCGTAAAACGGTCGCGTAAAGCGAAGATATTCACGAAAGGGCCAGAAAAGTTAGTGATCCGAAGTAATCTAGAACATAACACATGATTGACAGATTGTGCGTAGCAGTGCCAAAAGGAAGGCTAAGGATAATTTGACCGAAAGGCGTTGTAAAAATCATACATAGTGCGTTGAAAGAAAATGTAGATTGCTTGAGCCGCATGTCTGTTAAAGACGGTAATTTAATACGAAATCAAATATACAGTGAACGGCGAATCGCTCAACCGAAACTGCCAAAAGTAAAGAAGAAACTATTACTGCGGTAAATATTATGAATATCAAAAGACGAGAATTTTATATTTGCGGTTGAACTAAGTTCTAACATTATCATCTTCTTGTGTAACACTAACATGCGTTTTCTGTGCGGCAGTGAAACGATTTATATGGACGGTACATTTAGTTACTGTGCTCAATATTTCAAGCAATTTTTTACCATAAATGTATTTATCAATGGACATTATATACCATTGTGTTATTGTTTACTTCCCGACAAATCGGAACAAACCTATATAAAACTATTTTTTGTTTTGAAACGCAAATGTGAAGTAATTGGTCTAAAATTCAATCCAAAAATTATTTTCTCCGATTTTGAAATTGCTATCCACAATGCTGCGCGTTTTGAATTTCCAAATGTGCAAATTAAAGGGTGCCGTTTTCATCATGCAAGCTTGGTATCGTAATATCGGTGGTTGTGGGTTAATTCGGGAATATAAATTGGCAGACAGTGAAATATCTAAATGTCTTTCTTAATATTGTTCTGAAACTATTTTATTGTGGCATTTTAAATTAATTACTATTTAACTGGGGATAAGCCACAATTAAAGATAAAAATACTTTTATTGACGTTTCAATTTCCACTTCGGAAATCGTTCTCAAAATACAAACAGTAAATTTACTGTTTGTATTTTGAGCCAAAGAGCAATGGAAAGACAAATGTTGCACATAAGACTAATGGATAAGAAGAGAAACAATTGGAAAAGAAAGAAAACACAAGTAAGGAGTGTTAGACAAGAAGACAAAATTGAAATGGAGATTTGCCAGACAATATAAGACAAAAAGAAGACCGATGGAACAAAATTCTTATAAGTTGGAGACCGTGGGAATATAAACGAAGCAGAGGAAGGCCCAAATGAGATGGGCTGATAATATCAAGAAGCACGTGAGCTCTAAGTGGATGACTATGTCCAAAGATGGACTGAAGAAGGCTAATTAGATAGATAGATAATTATAAAACTTATAATACTTATAATAATCACTGCAGCAGTTTCTTTAGAATTGACAAATGAATTAAAGAAAATTATGGACATATCGAACACTTACTTTGACAAAAAGTTTAATTTTATCTAGTTTTAACTATTTTTTATTTAGTTTATAAATAGAATGTTTTGATTATGACTTTAATTTAAGAAAAAATGTAAAATATTTGATGTAAAATTCTATTATTCTGCTATTTTGTCAAATCCTATAATATTTCGTTAACTATTAACATTGGTTAAACGTATTTCATACCAAAATTCATAAGTATTAATGTTTTTCTCTAATTTTCTTTCGTTACCTGGAGTAATTCCGTTAAATCAGAATTATGCAGCTTAATTTTAAAATGAGACTATCTTGAAAACTGTTTGAGCTTAAAAGTTATTAACAGGTATACCTTATTTTTGTTGAAATATTGTATCTTGAAATAATATTTTTCATCACAAATACAGGTAACTTGAAGAGCAAAAAAATTAAGTTCAAATTTATGCCACATATGTGGGATTTATCGGCTACATCGAAATGTATATCAAATTTTAATTCCCTATAATATTTAAAAGTACTCAGTTGTAAATTTTTATACATAAATGTTCACAAACATGAAAGTTATAGCGAAAAATAAAAATTTTAATTTCCGCTTTACTAGGTCCTAATGTAAGAAGAGAAGAGATAGAAAAATGATAAATGCAGAAATTGAAAAATAATAAGCGGCGGAAAATACAATCAAGCAAATAAAAGTATCTCCGCTTAGAATATACTGGACACATAATGTATATTAAGACAACCAAGTAGGAGATTTTATATCTGATGACGAATGAAATCAGTTAAGCTTCAAAGTAAACTAGGCTATGTAATGACCAAAGTTAAATTCACATCACGAAAGTTGTCACAAGAAGAAGCTGCCAATATTACATTGTAATATGTAATATTGTTTGATTGTATAAACAAAGATATAGTACTAAATACATAAAAAGAAATCATATTTTGTAGTTGTTTGTAAGTTATACACTTAATATTACACAATTCATCATGGCGGTTATTGTGCAGCGTAGGATACATCCAATATTTAGCATATTTTTGCACTTACCCTTAAAAAATTGTTGACAAGACAATTACTAACATTATGTACCATTAAACACTTACTCACTACACTAATAAATTCATTTTTGCACAAATTATTGACGAAAAACTAAACATTTCAACAAAAAACCGACGCGTTCTTGTCGAGAAACCGGATATTTCTTCGTCTCTAGGTATTAGAACAATAACAAGTTTTTATTGGCCCCGTCAAAACAATTGCTAAATCGAGCCTACTTGAAACAAACGGATTGTCAAAATTATAATGCGCACAAACCCTTTATCACAGTATATCTAGCAATTGTTGGGTATACTGTGACTTTGCCCTGTTTATAACTTATACCTTTTAGGTTAGATAACATAAAAACAAATAATGGAATAGTATTTGTAAGGTAACGAGAAATACCATGTTACATGCAAATATTTAAGCAAATTATTATATACAACAAATAAAAATTTTAATCGTGAAAATTGATACAACTGTTTTTAAAAAATTTAAAACATGATTATCTCAAAACTTAGTTTTTTGACTTTTTTTTTGGTTTATAATGGCTTTGGCAGTTTGCCATACAGCCAGTAGTTTTTTGACTTAATATGTTTCCCTTGTAAACCGACGATATATACATGGTGATCCTTAAGTAATTGTACAAAAAGAAAAACTTAAAATATTACGAATGAAATCTACTTGTCTTAATAAAATGTTGATATTAAGAAAGATACAGGGTGTTAAAGTGGAAATTTAAAATTGTCTGTTTCGCTATAACTTTCACGTTTGTAAATATTTATGAATAAAAATTTACAACGGGGTACATTTGAATATGGGGAATTCTAATTTCATGCACACTCCCATGAAGCTGATAGAGGACGTCACATATGCTACATATGTGGCATACAGTTCTGCTTAATTTTTTTCTCTTTAAGTTAATTTATTTAAAAAAAAAAACATTAAAGATACATTATTTCTACAGAGGAAAGGTATACCTGTTAATAACTTAAAAACTTAACCGTTTTCGAGATAATCGCATTTTATAAGTCAGCTGCATAATAATTGTTAGTTGTGATATTTGTGCGGCAAAGCACTGAATACCTGTATATAAGCATAGTTCATAGTTTGTTCTTATTAAATCAATTTAAAGATGATAATGTAACATAACAAAAGAAAGAGAAGCTTTTATCTTCTTTAGGTGCCGTGTCCGTATTTATACTTTTTCTCTATTGTAAAGTGCTAAAGGTAGCGTCACGGAAGCAGCGCTACGAGAATGCGTCACGAGTAGTTTTATGAAATAACGGTCTTCACATCGATTTACTACTCTCTAACATTTCGTTTTTAGTCATCATATATTTTAAAAGTTAGTTGTTAATAAATTCCTGTCAAACTATAATGAAATTTTATTTTCAAATATCGTATTAATTTTAAACAATAACTAAATTTTCTATCAAATTGATAATTAAATATCAAATTTATAATGTATTAATAACTTCATATCTAGTTAGTTGTTAATAAATTCCTGTCAAACTATAATGAAATTTTATTTTCAAATATCGTATTAATTTTAAACAATAACCAAATTTACTATCAAATTGATGATTAAATATCAAATTTATAATTTATTAATAACTTCATATCTAGTCTCCACATGGAACGCTAATGGCCTGCTAAACCATAAGCAAGAAGTCATTACTTGTTTAAACTTAAATAAAATTGACTTTCTGCTTATTTCAAAAACTTACTTTAACGATCTAACTACATTTAATATTCCGCTCTATACCACATACAGTACGCCTCATCCCGATGGTACAGCTCATGGTGGATCGGCGATAATCATCCGCAGCTGCATATCACGTCATGTATTGCCGAAATATGCAACAGAAAAAATACAAGCAGCAATCGTTCAAGTAAATGCAACGTAATGGCACTTTAACATATCTGCAATGTATAGCCCACCTCTTCATGCAATCTCCACAGATGAATACAAAGCCTTCTTTCAATTACTTGGCAGCAAATTCGTAGTCGAGGAAAAGTGGAATGCGAAACACATGCACTGGGGCTCAAGACTCACAACAACAAAAGGTCGTGTTCTTTTAAAAGCAATGACCTACAACACCTATGATTGCCACGCAAACGGAATCCCTAAGTACTGGCCGAGTAAACCCAGAAAACTTTCAGATCTGCTGGACTACTTCATAAGTAAAGGATTGTCCAGAAACAACTGTCTAATAGAAACCAGCTATGATCTCTCATCGGATCATACGCCGGTTAAGACGAGCCTAAGTACCACAGTTGTAGACAGCCCACGACCTTCTCAACTCACGTCAAAAAATACCAACTGGGCAGATTTTCAATCCTGCCTAGAAGAAAATATCAATTTTAATCTGCGGGTCAAATCTACACATGACATAGATACAGCAGCTCAATACTTCACTATGCTTGTGCAAAGAAACGTCATGGCAATCTACACCACGAAATAAACGCAAACCAACACATACCACAAAATGTTCCCCTGTACATTCGCCAAGTCATTGCTGAAAAACGTCGTGCGATGAGAATTTGGCAAAGATCTAGAAACGATTTAGACCTACATATATTTTTAGACTACGTAGGCAACTTGAAATAGCCATCAAAGTAGCAAACAGTAAAACCTTTGAACATTACATTACAAACCTTATAGCAAATGTCCAGACGTTATGGAAGGTGACTAAGAAGCTTAAGAAACCATACACAACTATTCGGACGGAGAATAGGCTTGTTCAAACAAAGAAAAAGCGGACGTCTTTGCTGAGCATCTTACAAACGTATTTCAAACAGAGCCGGAAGACCCTGATAAAGAAGAGAAATAACTAATTAGCGCAGCATGTCAAATGTCCCTCCTAATTAAAGTATTTACTCCTATAGAAGGCAGGAAAAAAATAAACAAACTCAACTCACGAAAGGCCTCATGTTATGATTTAATCTCGGAACAAGTACTAAAACAACTTCCTCGCAAGACCACTACCTTGCTAACAGTTATATTTAACCGCACGCTAAGCTTACCATACTTTAAAAAAATATGGAAATTTGCTAGAGTCATTATGATTCTCAGGCCAAGAGAAGAGCCCAATGAAGTAACATCTTATCGACCCATCAGCCTGGTCCCAACCGTAAGCAAAGTTTTTAAAAGATTGCTGCTACAAAGGATACATGCAGATCATGAATTCCTAACATTACTTCCAAAACAGTAGTTTGGTTTTCGGGAAAATCACTCCACTACCCAACAAGTTCATCAAATGATTAATAAAATATTAAAAGGTTTTAACGAAAAGAAATACAGCAACGCTGTATTTCTAGACATCTTACAAGCGTTTGACAAAGTCTGGTACAGAGGTCTGCATTATAAAATAAAAATAGCACTATCCAGTAACTATTTCCTCCTAGATAAACCCTTCATAACAACTAGATATTTCGCTGTAAAATTTAAAGACCAACAATCCAACCTCTGTCTTATCAACTCCGGAGTGCCGCAGGCTATTGTTCTAGGACCGCTGCTTTTCTCACTCTTCTTCTTAGAGTGCCGTCTCCCTACCGAGGTTGGCAATCATAATGGCTACTTTTATTTTAGAACTTGCTGCTCTAAACAAATCAATCTATCTGCATTGATACCACGTAGATTCCTTAACCATAAGTTCTGCCTTCGGCCAATAGATCTTCTTGCTTAAATCTTTCCCTGTATTATGAGTCTCAAAATTTGATATTTTGGACCCCACATCACGTGGCCTAGGTATTCCAGTTTTCTGGTTTTATAGTGGTGATTAGTTCTGTTTCTTTACCAACCCTCTCCAGTACTTCTTTATTTGTACTTCTATCAGTCCATGATATAAGTCTCAGCTCCCTATAGTAATATTGAAAATATATTACAGCGAATGATACGTAATTTGATCTCGAAATTTAGATTTTTACACATTATGAGTGGCTTTATTCGTATAAATGCTGATCTGGCAATCTCTATTCGCCTGTTTATTTCTACAGTATGATCATTGGTTTCGTTGATCAAAGTTCCCAAGTATTGATATTTTTCTACTTGTTCTATCACGTTATCATTGATTGTCAATAGGTGATGTATATTTTGTGGTCTTTTTGTAATTAGATTATACTTCGTTTTTTTAGCATTTATAGCAATTCCCAACCCAGCACTATTCATACTCAAGCTATCGATAAGATGTTGTATATCCTCTATACTCGTTGCTATGATCACAGTGTCATCTGCATATCGTAAGTTGTTAATTAATTTTCTGTTAATAGTGACTCCCGCTTCGATATTATTGAGCGTATTTTGGAAAATTTCTTTAAAGTTTTTCTCTTCAAAGTTAAACAAAAGTGACGATAAAACATATCCCTGTCTAACTTCTCTACAGATCTTTATTTCTTCTAAGTGTTGAACATCAATTTGAACTATGGCACTTTGGTTCCAATATAATGTTTGCACTATATTTATGATTTTATTGTCAATGCGCTTGTTCATAAGTATTGAGATTAGTTTTTCATGTCTCTTTCTTATTCTACACAGCCGATATACCAGAGACTAAAAATACTACAATCGCTTACTTTGCTGACGACGTAACAATACTAGCTGTAAATTAAGATCTCATACAAGCCTCACAAAATCTACAACATCATCTGAACATACTCAGTGATTGGTATACGAAATGGAGAACAAAAGTAAATAAAACAAAATCAACTCAAATATCATTTACCAACCGCCACAAAATAATATGCCCACCTATAAGGATGCATAATGTAAGAATACCAACAGTAACAGATGCTAAGTACCTTGGCCTCCATCTTGACCAACGTCTCACTTGAAAGAAGCATATCTAGACCAAAAGAAAGCAACTCGACTTAAAATTCAGGCAAATGTATTGGCTTCTTAAATATCAAAACTTAACATCCAAAACAAAATTCTTCTATTAACAGTCATACTCAAACCTATCTGGTTCTACGGACTACACTTATGGGGTTATGCAAGGCCAACGTTGCTGAATATCATTCCAAAATTCCAGTCTAAAGTGCTAAGGTCGATAGTGGATGCAGAATAGTAAGTAAGTAATTAAACACTACAACTTAAAGATTCCTTTCATCAGAGAAGAAATCCATCGAACCACGGAGTCACAAAATAAACGTACCATTTACCATGAAAATCAGCTAGTAAGATAATTGTTCAACAATGATCTAGCCAAAAGAAGACTAGATAGAACCTGGCCCCAAGACCTACTTCAAAACTAAACCAAAATAGAATAAAGTGAGACATCATTGGATGTCTCTCCTTCACGCGCAAAACCTGTTACACATTTACTTAATACGCTGTAATGATGTAGATTGTAAATAAACATAATTATAAAAAAATATATCTAGTCAAACTTTGACGGGTCTGTATTTTGTTGATACGTTAGCAGATAGCGCTACTAGCAAACATAAGTTTTTGAATTATTTTAATATAACATTTGTTTAAAATATAAAAGATAAATAAATAATAAAATTACTTTATTAACTTCTAAAAATAATATTTTAAAAATACGTAAAAGTAAAGTAAAGTGAAAATAAAGTAAAGTATGAAGCTTCCCGCTAGTCAAAAGTGCCAGCTACTGTATCTATAACCTACTTTTGAAGCCAGTTTTGATACCAGTAGACAACCCCAATGTATTACGGGAAATTTTAATATAGTGGGCTAATGTTACGATTGCTTTTAATAACTAAAAATAAGTCTTGTTTCGATTAATCAGTGATTTTTATAAAATCTAGTTTATTTTGTTATATTAAAGAAAAGCAGAAAATGCCGAGGCATAATAATTCTTCTAATATGGATATGAAAAGAAATAATTAAAAGGATTCCCCAAAAAGGCACCAATAACCAAATCACCAAACTTTTGAAAGCAAAGAGCAAAACCTCAGCTTTAAAAATCCTACACCATAAGCATTTTCATTCTTACCATTTTACACGTGTAGACAATCTAATGTCAACAGATTTACCTTTAAGATGCAGCAAATGATGTTTGTTGATATAAAGGGAGAAAAGCATTTTCAACAGAATTTCAAATAAACGTATGATTTGAAACCATTGGTAATAATTTTTTATGGACATGCGAATTACTTTGTAATTTGAATGGAGAGATTTATTTACATATTTTACGATTTGATTTTATTGATTTGTTGGAAGAATTTTTATCAAACTTAAGGCAAAAGATGTGATTTATGCAAGATGATACACCACTACATTATAGAGAGACGGCAGTGAGAACATACTTAAATACCACTTTCCTGAACGTTGGATTGGTCGTGGCAGTCATATTCCTTGGTCATGTGGTGAGATATTAATATAATTATTTAATTCATAAAATATTCCTAAATAATACTTATTAATATACATATAATACTTATAATAAATAATAAAGCAGTTTCTTTAGAATCAATGACGCTATTTAATATGAGACAATCTACTTTGACAAAAAATTTGATGTTATCTAGTTCTACTATTTTTTAATTTGGTTTGCGAATAAAATGTTTTGATGATAACTTTAATTTTATATAAAACGTAGACTGTTATTTTGTGAAATCTTATTATTAATTATCCTGCTGTGCTGATATATTTATTTTATGTAATATTTCGGTAACTATTAACTTAAGTTAAAGGTATTTTATACCAAATATCATAAGTATTGGTGCTTTGTTTACTTTTTCTTCGTTGCCTGGAGTCTTCTTCTTCTTTCATGGCCCTGTCCGATTATCGAACGTTGGCGATCATATTGGCAATAATAACCCTATTCACGGCGGCTCTAAATAAATTTAAGGTGGTTTCTTGATACCATCCTCGGAGATTTCGTAGCCAAGATGTTCTTTGTCGGCCTGGGCCTCTCCTTCTTTATAGAATAAGGTTATACCTCTCTGGATGTCTCATTACATGACCGAAATATTGTAACTTCCGAATTTTTATCGTTTTTGTTATTTCTGTGCTCTTTTTCATTCGATATAAAACTATTTCATTTCTTATTCGATCAACCCAACTTATCCGCAGTACTCGTCGATAAATCCACATCCCAAAGGCCTCTAATCTTTTCAATAAAGTCTCTGTAAGTAATTGCATTAAATCAGAACATGTATCTAATTTGTAAAATGCCATTATCTCGAAAACTATTGTGTTTTCAAGTTATTAACAAGTATATCTTTTTTTTTGTTAAAATAATATATCTTTAATTTTTTTATCAAAATTACCGGTAACTGAAAGAGCAAAAAAGTTAAGTACATATTGGCGACTGCTATGAAAAATTGTGTTCCGTATATAAATTTGGTAAATTTGGTATAGTGCAAAATAACCAAAATATATAGTGCATTCGTAGGTAATATATTAAAAAAATAAATACCTGAAACAAAATTAAACAAAACAGTAGCAACAATTAAAGATAAGCAACTCCATTATATTACCTTTATGCATTCCTGTGTACTTATCCTTTAACACCGTGAATTCGTATATTTTGCCGAACTCTTCGAACATCGGCCTCAAATCTTCTTCCTCCAAATGTCGAGGAATCTGTCCAACAAATAGTTTTATAACATCACGATTGCCACCGCACTGCTTTGTCGTCGCGTGCATTTTCGGGGACGTCGGAATCAACATAATCGTAAATATATTCAGATCACACTGTTTTGTTCCCTTTCGACACGATTGACACACTTTCTGCAACAACTGTCTTGATTTTGATTCCACTGACCCTAGTCAACCCTACACGCTCGTGTTGGAGATGCCTTAGTCGCCCCTACTGACGCACAATTATCGATTTTTGTGGGGTGGGAAACGCACGGGCGACGCAACCCTAACCGTGTTTTCCCCTTTTGCGAACCTCTACGAAAAATGCTTTCTTAGTGGCGTCCTAGAGTGATCACGGATGCTGAGATGTTTATATCTCACTCTGTTGCACAATTTTGTTTATAAAAGAAGAACTAGTTTACGAGCACTTTGTCACTTTTCTTTTTAAAATAATATTGCACAATAATTACAGATCACTGTTTGAATTTTACAAATAACACATATTTTTTAAAGCCGTAAATTATTAATTTCAAATTTTGTACTTTGATTTGTACTCTCGGGAGTAATGTTGGTTTAATTCCAAATCTTTTTAAATCACAATTTTATTTTATGAGCATAAGGTTTGTTAGTTACTTTAATATGTTGATATATATTGCACCTCACATTAGAATCTGCAACAAAAATGGAAGGTATTAGAACATAGAACATGTTTATTAAGAATATTGGCGAAACATATGTAATGATAAAAAATAAAGTTTGATTTGCTTTATTTTAAGATAATATATATGATAGTTTTTCAGTAGGTTTTTGTTTTAAATATTTAATATAAAACCCTTAACTGAAAAGTTTCTTTGGCATTCGATTTGACTACTTTGTAATGAGTAGCTGAAGTAGACACACAATAGAAAAAAAATAAGTAAATATGAACATGTACACTAAATTATTGCTAATAGTAAAAGTTATTTCACATGCAAATTTTTTCTTCTTATTTAAATGGTTCTCCATTACAAAGGCTGGCAATAATTATGACGACGAACTGAACTTTTTAAGTAACTGCTAGAAAGTTGTTTTGTAAATGTCTTATTTTTAGACATGCCAGTTTGAAGAACTCATACACTTGAAGAAGTCAGGACGTAGCGATAAGTATTTATCAAATTAGTAACAAACTTGCTATGTCACATATCCCAAAAAAGCAGCCAAAGAGTTCACAATTAATCACAATCAGAAAAACATCGACTTTACCTCATGTAAAGGTAAATAACCTATATTTAGCTATATGGATCCAAAATGCACAAATTGAGTAGGATATCAAACTGATTTGGAAATACAATTAGGAATATAACATAATATAATTAATAGGTCTAAGGAATAGCTTAAAAGATCTGATAGTACCTTTACCGAATCTAAAAGGTAGAACAATAATTATTAACGAGCAGACTCAGGCTGGAAATTTAGAATGACCTAATTGTCATAGAAAAGAATGCTGTTAATTCTCTTTAACAAACGTCAAACCGGATTAAGTAGTGGGCCATAAAAAACTTTGTTTTATTCAATTCATAGCAAAAGTTTGGTATACATGTGTAAAATAGAACGACAAGACAACGCTCTTTCTAATTACTTCCGACCTAAAAATCGTACATTATTTCGATTAAAGGAAAGAAAAAAAATCCTGATAGGTATAATGAAAGGGTGGACATTAAGGGATTATACTACCAAAGGCAATAAGCATTCCTATGAAGAAAAAAATGAAGAAACAGAAACAACACTGGATCTGTTCAGAAACTTAGTCAGTCCATTAATTATGGAGACATTAATACACATTTAATAAGGCCCTAAAAGTTTTAAAAACATTCTGCTTAACTAAAGGTGTCACAATAACAATTTAAATGGAACGCATACAAAAATTTGAGCAGTGGTTTAGAGGAACAAAACCCCCATTAAATTTGTATGGGGTTTACAAATTTCACTGTTATTTTTTTAATATACATATTCCTGTCACAAGAAAGTCACATGTCCATTTTTAATATAAAACCTCTAACAGTTTTTAATATATTGGAAAAAATAGACTTCCATTTTGAAAATTCAAAGGGCTGTAACTTTTTTTATGAGCACATTTGTACTAAGGTTAGTTAGGATTCAATCGAACTATTTTTGCTCCCTGAATACGCGATTTCATTTATGACCTACCGTTTTGTTACACCCTGTATATTTGGACACATACTGCATATACAAGTTGTCGAATCAAATCAATATACAAAGCAAAAGAATAGTCATCTCAAAATAAAAAAAAGCGATATAAAAGCATTAATTTGAGTATTATTACTCAGTGGATATCTACCAGTTCCAACGCAGAGAATATTTTGGGGAAACGAAAGAAACTGCCAAAATATATTGGTTTCTAAAACTATTTTTTTAAGCTCTTCTTTCTACTCGAATTGCCTAATATAGGTTCTCCTTATGTTTGACATTTATCTCTGTTGTTTGTAAGGTGTTTCCACGTTGGTCCTGTAGTTCTTTTAGTATCATCGCTCCAGCGCATTTGTGGTTTTTATCTTGTTCTTTTGTCTTGATATGGCCGCCAGTTCCTGATTTCTTTATTTCATCGGCCATCCTTAAGATGTTTGTTATGTCCAGCCCATTGCCATTTCAATTTAGCTGCGTGTTCGACAGCATCTTTTACTTTTGTTCTACTACAAATGTCTTCATTACTTTTATGGTCTTTTAGTGAGATACTTAGCATCTGTCGTTCCATTGCTCTCTGAGTTTTTCTGATCTCTATGTTAATTTTGGTAAATGTCCAGGTTTAAGCTCCATATGTAAGTACATGTAGGATACAGGAATTAAACACTTTGGTTCGTAGTCTTTGAGGTATATTTTTGTTTTTAAGTACGTATGAGAGTCTTCCGAACGCTGTCCATGACATTTTGACCCAGATTTGTATATTTATCTACGTGTTCTATCTCCGTCCCTTGGATGTTCGTCATAGGTTTGTCATCTTTGTTTGACAATAGATTAGTTTTGTTAATATTCATTTTCAGTCCTTTTTTGATAAATAATATTCGATACGCGGACGACACTGTACTAGTTGCAAGAACAGTAGAAGAATTACAAAGATTACTTACAGACATAAATATTGCTTGCAACAATTATGGTATAAATATCAATATTAAAAAAACCAAGTATATGGTCTTCAGTAAAAACATGACACAACCAGCGTATATTAGTATAAACGGCACTCAAGTTGAAAAAGTATCAAACTACAAATACTTGGGAACTTTAAATAAACGAAACTGGAGACCAAAACAGTGAAATAAAAAGACGTATCGAAATTGCCAGGGCCACCTTCATTAAGATGAGAAAATTCTTCTGCAACAGAAATATAAGCATCCCTCTACGATTAAGAATGCTGAGAGGCTATGTATTTAACACGCTATTATATGGTGTAGAGGCCTGGACTCTCAAACAGAACAACATGAAAAATATTGAAAGTTTCGAGATGTGGTGCTACCGTCGAATGCTGAAGATTAGTTGGGTTGAAAGAATAACAAACTGTGAAGTAATACGAAGAATAGGAAAAGACCCAGAGATTTTGTTAACGCTAAAGCGAAGAAAACTCGAATATTTTGGTCACCTGATGAGAGGACATAAATACGCATTACTTCAAAATATAATGCAGGGAAAATAGAAGGAAAACGGAATCCAGGCCGTAGAAGAATGTCATGGTTGCGGAATTTGAGAGAGTGGTTTGGCTGCACCACTAATGAACTCTTTAGGTTAGCCGTAAACAAGGTCAGAATAGCCTTGATGATTTCATTTCCAATCTCCGATAGGAGTGGCACAAAAAGAAGAATATTCATTTTCAGTCATTTTTTTAGATATTCTGTGTGTAGCTCCGCAATCATCGTATTCAGTGCATTCCATGTGTCGGCTATTAGTACTACATAGTCTCCGTATCTAAGATAATAAGTATCTTCCGATAATAGGGATTCTCCTATTTTCCCAGTCTATAACTATATCAAATTTGGATATATATTATCCCACTTTCACCTAACTTACAATGTCACTCTAAATAGTTCAAATAAATTTGCTAAGGTCAGACAATTGATCATCTCAATATTGCATTCCAAAATAGATTTTAAAGAATTTCAGTAAGGGGTAAGAAATGGTACTAAGAAAGTGGCATACTGTATTAAACTCTGCATATGCAAAGACGTGTAGACCTTGATTAATTGAATTAAGACGAAAAGTAGCCGCCCAAATATTATTATGTAACAAAGAAATGAAACTCATTCGAGAGGGAGGTCATAAGTCATCTGCAAAAGGTTTAGATATCAGGTTTGATTATATGGTACATTTCCACGAAAAAATACTACCGGATGTTCCAAATGCGATAAAGAACTCAACGTAAAATCTTTTTGACATATTATACAAACAATTTATAATTACTCTTTGGTGCTTAGTGTCCTACATAAAGGACACTTAGAATTTTGTATTACTATTAAAAGGATAAGTTTTATTTTGGCCTAATATATTTTAATTTACTCTAAATTTATCTATTTTCTGGAAAAATTTTTTTATATATATATATATATATATATATATATATATATATATATTATATAATATATATATATATATATATATATATATATCTGGGTCTATATTAATGAAATTTAAGTATACGACATAGTAGAAGAACTATACTAGGCATAGACTAGCAAGCATACTATAATTTTTAAACGCGTCCAGAAAATAGAACATGTAGTGGAGAATGCCCTACATTTTACTTATACGTTAAATATGTTTTATTTTTAGTTTTTTGTTTTAGATTCTTTATTTTCAACATCTCATTATTTTTATTCGTTTAATTAAGTACATAAAATGCAAAGGAACATAAATTCTTCTTTATGTTAAAGTGTCAAATGGTAAAATTATCATCAACATATCAGAAAGAAACAAGTTTTTGGAGCAATAATAAAAAAAACGAGGATTTTATACCCTTGAGAAAACATTTGAATCAATTATGAGTAGAAATGATCTCATCTCTAAATACTTCTTCAAGCATAAGTACAGTTTGAAAAAACTTAAGGAAAATCTCTGGCAAAAGCCAACCATTTAAGATTCCTTTTCTAGCAAAAAATAACAAAATAATTAGTGGTAGAAAAGAAATCGAAGGTATACTAGCAGACCAATACTAATTACTTTTCAGTGATAAAAATTTCAGTTACAATTTTAAAATACAAAAAAAACAACGTAGAAAAAACATATTGGGATTCGAGGGACACTTAAACTCTTCCAAAGATTCAAGTCCGGAACTAGACTGTATTCCCTTACCATTTCTACTACATCTACCAGACAATGGGAAAAATTTATTACTTGACCTTTATAATTTTATCTGGAGTAACCAGGTTTTCCAATCAACTTGGTCGGAAGCAATAATACTACCACTTCTTAAACCTGAGAAATCCCGGAAATCACCAAAGTCATATCGACCTGTACTTTTAATCAATATTATATGTAAAAAGTTGGAGAAAATTATAAATAAAAGGCTGAGATGATATTTAGCACAACAAAAACTCCTTATTCTACAACAAAGTGGATTTAGGCAAAATCAATGCACTGTACCTAGATAACCTTATAGACTTAGAGTCAGGAATACATGAAGAATTTGCAAATAAGCAAGATTGTATCGTAGTTTTTTTATATTGATAAAGCTTATGATACTGTCTGGCGATTCAATAGCATATCAAAATTGCATAATTGGAATATCAAAGGCAATATGTTAAAATTTATTTCAAATTTTCTTCAATATCGCAGCTTCATAGTTCGATTAGACAACGTTAACTCAGATAAAAAAGTTCTAGAGAACGGAGAACCACAACGATCGGTTAGAAGCTCAACCATTTCTTTAATGGTCATAAACGACATATTTCAACAATGCTCACCGATTGTTAAAGAAAGATTATACGCTGATGTCTTAGTTTTACTTGCCAATGGAAAAAACTTTACATCTTCATTCTTCTTTACATTTCAAAAACATTTACAATAAACAAGCAATAAGTTTAGGACTATCGCAGTACAATTTTCACCGACAAAATCTAAATGTTTTTTATTCACACGAAAACATAACACTCTAACTCCACATCTGAATTTATATAATTAAACCTTGAGTTTCACAAATAATATCAGACTTTCAGGTATGGTTTTCGATCAAAAGTCCGCCTGGAAAAAACATACAGAAGAACTTAAAAAATCGTGCCAATCAGGATTAAATTTTATACAAACTATTTCCAGCAAAAAGCTGGGGAGCAGCTTGAGTTAGATCCAAACTTGACTATGGTGCGATAGTTTATTTATCAAGCAAAGTATCAGTATTGCATTTTTTAAAACACAGCTCTACCAATAGCAACAGGTGCGTTTCGAAACATTCATGACTAACGTCTTGAATTTCCTGAAATTCTCCCAACAAATTTCCTAACTTCTCCACCATGGTTAATATTAATTCTTAAGATTTAATACTATATTAGTATATATAAAAAAGTAAGACTATAACAGACTTGATTAAACAATCATTCTTTATAGAAACGGAAACATAAAAATCACTATAAGATATACACTGACGCATTCAAATCTTCAGACGGTGTTGGTGCAGCCATCGTTGCACCCAATACATCGTTAAAATTTAAACTCAATCCCATTACTTTTTCATACACTACAGAGTTGTTTGCAATATTACAAGCACTTATCCACATAAAAGAGTCAAAACAGTCCCGGTTTCTCATAATAACCGACTCACTAAGCTCACTTCACATTATCAAATGTTTATATACCAATAATCTAAATGCCTTACATATCCAATCAGAAATAGAGATTCTAAATAATAATAAGATCACTGTTGATTTCACGTTTGTTCTATCACATAATAAGTGGAGTGCATCACAAAATAAACTCAAGGAAATCAAACAATTAGTGTAACCGTGGCTCCAACCCACAGCGAATAGACACGACCAAGTAAGAATAACACATTTGCGACTAGGACACAGTTACATAAACACCTCTTTACGAGAACTGTGCCGCCAATGTGTAAAAATTGTCAAGTAACATACTTCGTGAAGCATACACTAACTTAGTGCAAAACATATGAAGCAGAAAGAAAGAAGCACACTATCCCAGATAATATAAAGGAAGTCTTAGAAAAAAAAACATGAACATTAAAAAGACAATAAGTTATCTCAAAGACTCAGGACTGTATTAATTATTGTAATTTTTTCCCAACTTTACCTGTATTATACTGTTTAGGTCGCTAATAACCCTTGTGGTAACAGCGTAAATAAATGAAAAAAGCTATTATTTTATAATATAATAATTTAAGTATCAACAATAAAAATACTATCTTTTTCCATCAAGGTAAAAAAAAAGTGTGTTTCCCAAAAAACACACTTTTTGGAGTTAAGTTCTGCTTGCATAACTACGTCCAAATATTGTAAACAGTCCAAAGATTTGCCATAAAATTAAGTGAATGACATCTAAACAACAGCATCGTAGAAATCATACATTATTGGTAAGTAAAATATAATACTAGTAATGTTATACGATGACTACTATGATGATTAGAGATGAAGACGTGCACATATTAGATTAATAGACAAAAAATTTTATTAGAATAAAAATTCCATGATCACAAAGTATTATCTATTATATCTAACTTCTCACAGGGACTTAGAGTTTCCTTCATCATGTTCTGGTAATTAAATATAGATTTACCAAATACTACTATAAAATGGAAGCGCACCCAAACTCACTTCTATGACCCTTCATATATCTAACTCAAATTATCTGAAGATTAAAGAGATTATGGCAAGCTGATGAAGGGAAACTAGAAATTAAAAGAAAACTCATCACGCGCCTGAGTAGCCTATTCTCAAATCAACAACCTGTAGAACATACAAGTTTAAGATTTGTAGATGTACAAGAATAATCAGTCAAAATGTGGTACACGTTATTAGATTTTTAATTATTTAACGGGTATATAAGTAAAATAAAAATAAGAATCAAGATAAAGAAAAGATAAAAGTTACTTCATAACCTTAAATTTATTCATGAGATAATCTTTTTTATATATTACAAAATAGTGGACATTTTTTGACTGCAAAAATTTAGTCAATATTCTTTTTAAATATTTTGTAATTATTTATGATATATAAAATTCTAGATCTGTTATAATAATAATTAAACACGTGTGAGCACTTACCGCTTGGACGAATATACTGTTATAGTTTATGTTTATATACTATAATGTAAAAGTCTGTGTGCTTGAATGTACACTAGAAAGTTAACAATAAGTTTTAACGAAAGAACTAACTGCTTAACAAGTCCACCATACACTACACTTTTTGTCTACATCCAAAAATATCAGCTAACAATTCAGGTATACGTCAAGGTTCCTTTTCAGTCTCATACTCTCATAATTAACAAAAAGTTTATAAGAACGTGTTTGTCAACAATGTGCATACGTTGAGCATATAAACATTGGATTTAGTACAAGATAAATACGAAAATAAATATCTGACAACAAGCGCTCGTATTTATTTCTGTGTAAGAGAACGTTTTGCGTTTTGCGAAAAGAAAAAGGACCAATACTTCCTAACTTCTAACGACCACAGGACACAATAAGGACACCTCCACAACAACCAAACTGACACTGGCAGGTCCTTTTGCAGTTGCAACGTTAGCCATGGCAAATCCTCATTCACCCTTACTCAATAGAGAGATATGGGTTTGAGGGTGGAGGGTAGCAGCTTTTCCCTTCTATAAAGCGTACATGGGGTTCACTCTGACTCATTCTCTCGCCGTTTTATCCCTTGTTTAATGCGTGCACTGTTTATTCTGCGAAAGCATGGTTTTTGGACGCTGTTGCCAATTCAATAAACATTTCGGATTATCTGGGAATATCTTATAAGTTGTTAACTTTTTAAAAAACAACAATTGTAGAAGAAAAGAAAAATATTTAGGTGTAGTCAAATACAAAAGTACGGAGTAATGCAAATTTAATAATTTGCTTTTTGGATTATTTAATTATCGACCTACATATAAAATATAATTACCAAATGAAATAGCAAGAATCACAAACAAGGTAAATAAAATTCATTTGATAATAATACATCGTGTTTGGATCAGCTATCACTTTTTTTACTGCTTCCTGGAAAATAGTTTAGGTTGTTTGTGCATATCGCTATCTGAGGTTTCAAAGTCAAGAGCTTATTTTTGTTTTTGTCTGTTATTGTATCCGTGAAATACATTATTGTTTTTGGTTATATTTTTGGATTATTTTTTCTTCATTCTAACTTCCAATCGAATTATTCTGCATAATTTAGCTGTAACACCACTTACCAAAATCTGTTACTATTTTAAGCATTGTATTTATTGTGCTCCATGCTTCTGCTTTGTAGAGCAGCACGAAAATTACATAGCGCTTCATTCTCGATTTTTTTGTTAATGTTAAGTTGAAATCATCATCATCTTTGGCTCGACAATCATCTGTGGATCCTTGTCTTCTCCTGGATTAATCGCGATTCTGTACGGTTTCTACAACTTATTGCCAGTTTATTATCTCTAGTATTTCTAAGTCGGTCTAAACTCCATGGTCGGCTTCTGCTTCTGCTTCATATAGGTGTTCCTGTCGTTACCTTTTTTAGCAATCATGTTGTCAGGCGTTTGTATTATGTGTCCAGCCCATCTAGGTCGCTGTGTTTGAATAAACATTACGACATCAGGTTCACTAAGGAGATGGTATATTTCGATGTTAAATCACTTGCGCAACTGCTATTGATCGTTTATAGCTTCAAATATTTTGCGGAGATGTTACGGTCCAATATTCCCAGAAGTCTTTCTCTTTCTTTCTTCTATGTTAGAGTCGTTTTCGCCCCGTATGTAAAGACTGGCATCAGCAGTATTTTGTATATTTAATTAAAATTAAATTTTAATTAAAAATCCTTTGTAAAAGGTAATATATTTAAGAATGAAAAATGTGGTTAATACTTACTAGGAGTACATGAATGTAGCCACCAAGATTAAATATATGGGTAAAAACCCGTTAACAGATGTTTAATTACATTTAGTTTTAAAAATACGTTATAATAATTTAGGATGATAGAGTTACCGATGGATTAGGTAACATGGCGACATATGACCACGTTGAAGCTGCTAGTCCTGAGACGGTATGTCTTCGAGGACTGTATGAGTGCAACTGATTGGCAATGACATTTGATGACAATATTGTTAAGTTATGACGGAAATTATCACAGAGCAGTCAATGTAACTGTATGTTTATACTTAAGACAAAAGCCAACGTTATTTAAAATTATGAAAATTAAGTAAACTAATATA
This sequence comes from Diabrotica balteata, assembly GCA_918026665.1. Classification (NCBI taxonomy): domain Eukaryota; kingdom Metazoa; phylum Arthropoda; class Insecta; order Coleoptera; family Chrysomelidae; genus Diabrotica; species Diabrotica balteata. The sequence goes on from OU898280.1 coordinate 39,268,934, forward strand.
ACAGTATCAACCATCAATGTTGTAGTTTTAAATTCATGTAAATAAGATGATATAAGGGAGAAAAATTGTATGGTTGTAGTTAGGCAACCAACTATGCATGTATGTAGCAATGTAATATAAAAAAATTTTTATTATATGGCCCTTTATGTTTCTTAAACCTTTAGTACCAAGAAAATATAAACTAGACACATGTGGAAGGTTGAATTTTAGAAATTTTAATGTTAATGGTTGGATCTAAATGTATTTATTTAGAATTGGAAGTGTTCTTGAATAAATAAAATAAAACTGTTTTAGTAAATGTTCACGTGTTATTTAACTTTTAACTCAAATATAGAGGCCCTGTATGTCAAAAGCAACATTTGGTACCTGGTAAATGTGAAAATTTTGAGTTATAAGTTCATAAACATAAATATCTGACAAGGTGGTAACAGACTAAAAGATGTGGAAGTTTTATTGTATTAGCTATTATATGTAATGAACGAAAGATTTTTTGATGGTTGGAACATGATTATGCATTATGTTGATAGTATAGTAATCTACTTATAACTTAAGAAAGGTCCTATCTGTCATAAGGCAACACTAGGTACAAAAGAAATAAAAAGGATAAGTTATAAGTTAAATTTGTTGTAGGTATAAGTTGTCTTAAATTGTGATGATGGTATGGTTGGCTGTGTTGATATTAAGTAAAACGAAAAAGTTTTTTGTAGGTGTCATCTTTGCAGATGATTAAGTTGTGTAATTTGATTTTATTCATAATTAAACAAAATTTGATGGTTGGGATATGGTTTTTGTAATATGTTTATCGTATAGAACTCAAATTATAAATGGTGGGATACGGAAAAACTACAGAAAGCTGAGATCACCAGAGGTCCGCCACCAAACCCTAAGGGAGTTGTGTGAAAAATGTAAAAAAAGGACTGAAGTGTTTGTTAGAAAGGGATGCTAAATAGTTTAGAATTTTTGGGGGCTAACAAGAAGCATGGACAGTAATAGATATAGAGGGTTGGACTTGAAGTTTTGTTTTAATGAAGAGAAGAGGGGAGAGATGGAGAGTATGTTATGTTGAAGTTAACGTTTTGGAATGGACTGAAATTTGATGATAAATGTGGATTTTAGTTAAGGGGTAAATTAGGGGTGAAAATTATGAGAATAGTTGGCGATGAAGAGGGAGGAAGTCTCGATTGAAGGATACATGACGATTGACACAATTTGGGCTTTTTTGTTTTTCTTTTAAAATTTCAAGGTCTTCATATAAATCTAATTTAAGGAAGTTTTTTTTTTGGGGGGGGGGGATGTTGTGGATAAGTGAAACTTATATATATACTTAAATATATACCTTTTACAAAGGATTTTTAATTAAATTTTTTAATACACGGTATACAGCCAACTACAGGAACGTAGATTCTTTGTGTATTTTGTATATAATAATCTTAGTTTTTTTTTATACTTCTTGAGTAGAATTGTTTTTGGAGTCCTTAGTATGCTCTATTTGTAAGGTTTATTTGTTTTTAATTTCTTTGCTTGTTTTATTGGTAGTAGTCACTAGCGAGCCAAGGTAAGTAAAGCTGTCAATACGTTTAAATATATGACTTTCAAATGCTTTTTTCCATTACTTATTTGCCATAGAATTCTTATTTACCAACATGTACTTGGTTTTGTCTTCGTTGATGAGTACGCGGACCTATTTTGCCGTCGCCGTTTCCAATTCCAGGAAATATTGCTCAACATCTTGCTTGCTACCCCCTTTATTAAGTCAACGTCATCAGCTTATGCTAAAATTTGTATTTATTTATTGCCAATAGTACCGCCGTCTCTAATTCTTGTGTATTAGACTGCCTTTTCCAGGCCAATGTTAAATATAAGGCAAGCTAGCCATGCTCTTGTCTGAGTCCATTTTTTATCTCAAAGATCGAGAATTTTCTGCCTGTATCCCAACGCTTTTAAATTAGACATTGTCATTCTCTTTAATCAGATAAGTTTTTCTGGTATACCAAACTCACGCAATGGTTGTTATAGTATTCTTTTCTTAACACTATCGTATTCGGCCTTGAAATCGACAAATATGTGAGATTGGTTTTAATGTTAAATTTTAATGTTGTCTAAAGGAACTCTTTTATTAAATGAATATGGTCAGTTGTTGACTTATAAGTGGTGTTTTAATTTCTCAGCCATTCTATTTTTTCTAACTGCTTTTCTTCAAATAGCTTTTTTTTCTCTATGTAATCTTTTTTTCCCTTTAAGGTCCATAATTTCCCTTTGCTCTTAATATGCATCTAGCTTGATTTGCCTTTAGGATACTGCTTCTTGCCAGTCTTCGTCAAACCATTCGTTTTGTTTGAGTGGTTTGGTTTTCTCCAATATTTCTGATGCCTTCTCAGTTATTAAATTTCTAAATTTTGTACACAATTTCTCCACATTTTCCCCTGCTTTCAGGCTTTCTATTTCTTCATTAATTTGTCTCTGTCTCCTATATTCCCTCGCAGATTATAAACATTAACATTAATTGAAAGGTGTTAAGTAAGTAAAAAAATAGAATTTATAAAAATTATAAAAAAAACGGAATCAAAAACGTCTGTAAAATTTGGGATTTTAGATAAAGTGATTAGATGAACAATGAATACCAAAGAAAATATATATTAAAAATAAAAAAAATATATAAAAAAAGGAAAGAAAAAACAATTTAGACCGAGTACAAGTTGGACCCTGCTCTGATCTACCAGAACCATAACCATAAATAATTAGTCATGTAAGGTTTATCAAAAAAGTTTAAAAATTATAAACAGTGACAGCAACTGAGGCAAGAATAAGTACAATCCTGACGATATGGTAATCTAAGCACTAGATGATCACTTAGAAAAATCAGAAAACTTAGGAATTCACTTAAGAACAATTGCAGATTTCACGGATAAATGGAAAATCAAAATCATCGCCGAAAAGACACAATTTATCATCTTTGCATAGCAACTAATCAACCAGTAGTCAAACTCAAGATAAAAGAACATGTAATACATTCAAAAGATTCCGTCAAATACTTAGTAGTCTACCTTGACAGATTCCCGAAGCACACACAAGAACTCAAGGTAAAAGCTAATTGTGCAAAAAAACTAATTCAACCTTAATATCTTCAGGATAAGTCCCGTAACGAAGGCAGAGAAGATTCAATTGTACCAGGTATACGTTAGGTCGATGATGCAGTCAAAGTCTTAAGTTCAACAGCAGAGACAAACCTCACCATCGAGAAGAAATTATAAAGAAGAGAACCATCGTGTTACATGCTAATCGACGGGTCAATATGGGAAGACAGAGTGACAAATGCAACCTTTAGAGAAAGGCTAAAGTACACAACAGTGAGGAAGGTAACCGAGAACAGGACAAAGTACTTCTTCCACCAAGCCACAAACAAACTGATAAAGACCAGAGACATTCTCGCTAAAAACCACATTCAGAGGATGTATAAAGAAAAACAGAGATGGAAAGCAACCAATTAGGAAAATGGGTACGATGTCAAAATCAAATACATACAGAAAAAAATGCTAACGACAGGAATAGTCAGGTACCTCAAGAGAATGCAATTTAAACTGTAGATGTTGCAGATACAGAACATCGAAAGTTAGAGGGCTAAAATATCTTAGTGTGAAATATCGAAAGTGTATAGTTATTACCGCAAAACTCGTTTTAGTCTGGTTGTACCGAAACTAAGAAATAAAAATGACAGACATATCGCATTCTAAATGCTGACCTCTATAAATCCGATTATAAAAATTGCTCCATCTATTAGGACAGGTACAAGATATGCAATGTATTCCTCTGTTCCTAATGTAAAAAGTCAGAATTTTATCTCTCACATTCCGCCTAATCCACTCTAATTCTACTATTTATTTCTCTAGTTTAGTCATTGAAATCGTAGGCTTCCACGGCCAGAGTCAGAATTATAGTTTATTCGTCTTCCGGGTTTTGGACCGTGTCATTTGTGAGTGACCCAAAAGTGGGTTCATCTCAACCCACTTGTGGGTCGAGATGTGGGTTGAGATTGTGGGTTGAGATGAACCCACTTTTGGGTCACTCACAAATGACACGGTCCAAACCCGGAAGACGAATAAACTATAATAGTTTAGTCATATTTAGGAGTTCCTTTGGCTTGTTCCAAGTGAATATATTTTCAGCATATTCAATATTACTTCTGCTTATATTAATTTTCGAAATGTCTACATGTTTTTTATTAACCGTATATCATCAGCGAATATAATATAGTAGGTATAAATATTCTCTGTTAACTCAGATTCAGTAGCTAAAAATATATGTGTCAAATTTTTGTAATGATGTAAACATTTTGTAGAGCATCTTTATCATAAGGCTAATAAATCTTTAACGCACTTTCATAAGGGTGTTATAGTTGTGGCAACACCGCCAATTTATATTTGCGTCCTTTCGGTCGGCGGTGGTAGACGGGATTTTTTTTCACTGATTATTTTCATTGATTTTGCGTAAACTTGTTTGAATTGAGGTTGGTCAGGTGCGTGGAATATATAATAGACATTGAGCGGTCGCCCGTAACAAAATTCTTGTTTATTATTTATTTATTGTCAACGATCTGTTCGTTTTTTAGCTAAGTCATGAAACTAATCTTTAATCTCGATAATTGATTGATTGAATTTTAATCATTATATTTTTATTTCTGTGCATACTTTTGACAGCTCTATTCAAATGTATTGTAAATACTCTTTTTCCATAATTTCAAAAATATATCGACGAGTTCGAAGTTTTTTTTAAAGTTTTTGAATGGAATTCATGTAATTTATATTGATAATTTTATAAATAGGTTACACAAGTCGGAAAAAAGAAAATATATAAAATAATAACAGGGGGATGAAATTTACATAAAGAATCAAATAAGAACAGGAAAAAGTTAATAATAGAATTTGCTACAGAGAACAAAATGAAAATAGCTAGCACAAGGTTTGATTACAAAGACATTCATTAGGTAACATGGACTTTTCCCGATGAAAAAATAAAAAATCAGATAGATCATGTTCCAATTAAAAGCAAACAAGATAGAACAGCTAGAACAGCAATCAAAAACATTGACGACGCCTACATAAACGAAGGAGAAACAAATTTTTATTAAGAAGTTAAGAAATCCAGAGAAACTACAAAGAATAATCTACAATATTGCTGAAATAAAGGAGGCTTACTTCTAGGAAAAACAACAGAAAAATTAAACTGATGTGCGGAATATTTCGAAGATCTAATAAATACATACCAACAAGAGGAACTTGAGGGAAATGAGAATTTGGCAAGAAGATGAAGAAGGGACGTGCGAGGAACCAACTCTGAATGAAGTCAAAGAAATAATAAAAGAGCTAAAAAATAACAAAAGTGCAGGAGAAAGTGGTATCTCAACTGAGATTTTTAAGAAAAGTAGCGAAAGATTGAAGGAAAGGATATTTCACTTGTCACTAATAATTCGGCAAAAGAAAGAAATGACGAAACAATGGAATAGTATTCTTATTTATCCTATCTATAAAAAATGAGACAAAAGGTATAGCACTACTAGAAGTAGTCTATAAAATACTTGCAAAAATTATTGGGAAAAGAATAGTAAAATATGATAACAAAGTGATTGGAGAATTCCAGGGAGGTGTTAGATCAGAAAGAACAACTACTGATTAAATAAGTATGTTAAAATTAATACAAAATAACAGCTACAAATAAAACTTAGGATTACAAACGCTGTTTATGGATTTCAAATAAGCATATGACTCTCTAAATCGAACGATGCTATATAAGCCTATGAGACCATTAGAAATACCAGAAAAGCTTGTAAGGCTAGTGAGAATGACTCTTACGAGCACGATGAATGGGGTAACAATGAAAGGAACCTTTTCAAGACAGTTCACAATGACTAGAGGTTTAAGGGGATCCGCTATCAAAGAGTTTATTTTACTTGGTGTTAGAACAAATCGTGAGATAATTAAATATAATCACAAAAAGGACTATTTTCAATAGCAGGGAACAGTGCATAGCGTACTCGGATGAGGTGGTTATACTAGCAAAAACAAAAAACATTTAAAAAAGGTTTCCAGATATTTTAAGAACTAAAAATACAGGGATTAATAGTAAACCAAATAAGAATGCAATATATGGAAATGAGAAGAGACATAACAAATAATATATAAGGGTTACAGTATACAGGTTACAGATATACATTACATCTTAAATCCAATAAAAATTTTTTAAAACATTTTTTTTTATCTCTTCTGTGCACGAATGTTGTCCATTCTTTCTTGTTTTTTGCCTTATTTTAAGCTTCTGACCATTCCAGTCCCCTAGTTTTAAAAATCTGCCCTACTTCGTCATCCCAGATTCTCCGTGGTCTACCTCTGCTTTTAATCCTTTTCACTTAGCCTTCCAGACTTGCTTAACGGGTCGGTTATCGCTCATTCGGCACAAATGACCAAACCATTTTATTTGTTGTGTTTCAATAGCATGTAATACAGATTCTGTGCCCATTTCTCATCTAACATCTTCATTTCTTATTTTGTCTCGTCGTGTTATTCCTTTGACTCGTCTTAGATATTTTATATCAATGGCTTGTATCTTGCTTTTAATTGCTTTGTTAAAACCCAGCTCTCGCTTCCATATATCAAGATTGGTCGAAATACTGTCTTATAAACTGTCATTTTGGTTCTTTTGCTGATTTCCAGTATACCTATGAATGCTCTACTAAGATTGTGGTACACTTTTGAAGCAGTACTTATTCTTTCTATTATTTCATTCTGCGTGGCATCTTCTCTGTCTATCGTAACCCCTAGGTATTTGATTGCATCTACTTGTTCTATGAGTTGTTGGTTAATTTATATGTTAACATTTGAGTTAGTTTTCGCTATTAGCATCACCCTGGTTTTCTTAACATTAATCTTCATGTTTCTAATTGCCAGCTCATTATTCCAGCTATTTATATTTTTCTGGAGGTCATTTTCGTTGGAAGCGCATAACATGAGATCGTCTGCGAATGCACACTCAGCTATACCAACAGGTCGTAGTTTACTATATCCGATATGTACTTTGTGTATACTTGCTTTTGTTTCCTTAATTATGTCGTCAATAATCAATATGAATAGTGTGGGGCTTACAACACCTCCTTGTCTTAGACCCTCGTTTATTGCAAACGTCTCTGATTCCAAGTTATCCTTACTTACATAACTCTTGTTATTTTGATTTTGGTAGCACCTGTAAGTTGATGGTCAATATTTCTATTTTGCAGACTTTTCCAAACTGCTTCCTGGGACACACTTCTGGGACTTCCTGTCAAATGCTTTCTCAATATCTAGAAAAGCCATATATATTTCTGTGTTCTCTATTCTAGCTTTCTCAATTATTTGTTTCAACGTAAATATATGGTCTTGCGTACTGTGTCCCTTCTTAAACTCAATTTGTACTTCATCCAGATGAAGTTCAACGATGTGTCTTAATTTATTTTCTAGGATGTTTTCATATATTTTAAAGACGATACTAAGTAGATTAATTCCTCTATAATTATCACAGGAACTTGGGTCTCCTTTCTCAAAGATTAGTAGTATTATGCAAATTTTTTAATCTTCGGGACTGTAACATCGGTTCCAAGCCATGTTCATAATTTTGGTTAACAGCTCAACTCCTTTCGGTCCCATTGTCTTTAACATTTCTGCAGTGATTTTGTCATGACCAGCCGATTTACTTGTCTTTATATTATTAATTGCTTCTTTAATTTCTTCTATTTTAATATAATTTTCTTGTCCATGTTCTCCTTCTACTTCTATTATTACAGTTTCCTCTTTCGGCTGTCTTGGTGATAGGAGTTCGCTGAAGTATTGTCTTCGTCTTTCCATATTCTCATTTGGTCTGATAATCAGTGTGCCGTCTGTACGTTTCACCTGTTTCATCGTTGTTTCTTTACCTTTTCTTAGCGTCTTTAGAGCCTTGTTAAACAATTTTTGGTTACCCCGGCTATCTGCCTCCATCTTCATTCCAAACTCATCCCAGGCTTCCTTCTCCTTCTTCAGCACCATTTCTTTCACCACCTTTCTTTGTCGTTTATTTTCTTCGTAACTATTTTCTGTTTTCTTGTTTAAGTATATTTTCCATTTCTGTCTTTTATATTTTATTTGGGTTTTTAATTCATCGTCCCACCATCGTGTTTGCTTCTTATTTCTGTTTACATGGTTTATTCCACACGTTTCTTTTGCTGTCGTCGTGATGATTTCTTTAAATTGTTTCCAAGTTTTCTGTAAGTTGTCAATACTATGTGCATCAGTTAATTTGGCTAGTTTTTCTTCTATTTTACTTTTGAACATGGCCGCGACTTTTTGGTGATTTAATTTATAGTATATTGTTTAACAAATAATAACAAATATAATATATATATATATATATATATATATATATATATATATATATATATATATATAATATATATATATATGATCAAAATGAAAGGAGCAGAGACATTCTAAAATTTTTGAAAAAGTGACAGAATTTGAATACTTCGGAGTAACCATAACGAACATGGGAAAAGAAGAATTAGGGGCAGACAAAAGACTAATGAAGGGAAGCAGGGCGATATATATTTATACACTATTCCATTGTGAATTGATGTGTTTTATATCATTTGAAGCTGTTAAGAAGGTAAGTTTTCTAATTTGGACCACTTTTCAAAGATCTATTGTATTACACTTGTTATACAATTATAAAGTACAGTAGAGTATAAATATTTCAAAATCTTATCATAAAAATCATTATTTACTAAATACTGTTCTTCTAAAAAATCAGAATAATAAATACATGGTAGTTTATAATATTTTATTTTTCAAATAAAAAAAATATAAACAAAAGTCCAATTTGGGCTAGCGGTGTCTTTAATTTGACCATTAGCGTCCTAAATTGGACCGATGTTAAAATCTATATTTAAACATGAGGAACGTGTTAAAAAATATATATTAACGTAACATCAACTAATATTCAACGTTTTGTAAGTGAAAAACTTAACCTAAATGTAAACAATCTGTATTGTCATGTAATATTATGCGATTTAGTCTTAAGTTCTACAATTTGAATAATAAAATATATTAGTTATTAGCGATACATAAACTAAATTTTACATCTGTCACATTGGATCTTTTTTTGAACTGATTCAGACTTATATATTTTACAATATTACCTGTCAGATTTCGCTATATATAATTTTTTACTAAAATAGTATTTGGATAAGTTAAAGCTGCTCTCTTCGTTCGTTCTGCCAACGGAATATTGTTATTTTTTTTATTAAGTAAACCGCGTCAACCATGAAAGGTTATTGGCGGGAAAGAGTTGTACATAAAATTAGATGTTTGCTTATAACTACCATTTACAATTGATAACTTAAGTCTATTTTTTATATTAGATTGTACAATTTAGTTAGTTTTAGAAACTTAGACACTTTATCACAGTTACTATAGTTCAGAGCACATTTCAGATCACTTGGTAAATCACTTTGAAGTCGTTCCAGGTGATAGAGTGGACAACTAACAATAATGTGTTCGATTGTCAGAGGAATATCACAAACATAGCACAGTTTTTGTTGTTCTTTCTTCATTAGGTACTGGTGGGTTAACCTGGTATGTCCTATTCTTAAGCGATGTTGTATGACTTGATCTCGTCGTTTTTGTGGCATTATCCCTTTTGGTGACAAATTTGGGTTGATGCGTTTTAGTTTGTTGTCGTCAAGTTTTTTCCATCTCTCGAGCCATATTCTCATTGAAAATTCTTTGATGGTGTTTTTAATGTCGGAAAGAGGAATTTCTGGGAGCTCTTTATCTTGTTTATTCGTATAGCAGGCTTCTTTAGCTTCCCGATCAGCTTTTTCATTACCTATTATGCCTACATGAGATGGAATCCAAACAAATTCTACCCTTTTATTCTTACTGTAAAGTTCTTCGAGATCAATTTTAATTTGGCATAGTATTGGGTGGTTTGGGTAAACCCTTAATATTTCTTGTACTGCACTTAAAGAATCTGTGAAAATGACTGCTTCCAATTTGGGCTGGTTTGATATATGTTGTAGGGCTTTAGATATGGCATACAATTCGGCGGAATATATGGAGTACTCCTTAGGTAGCTGGAACTGATGTTTAATTGTTTCGTCAACGAAAGCTGCGCCTACCGTTTTCATTTCAGAAGTTTTTGACGCATCTGTATATATTTGGTAATATCTTTTGTACTTGTCTTTAATCGCTTGAAACCGTTGTAGAATTATATGTGATGAAGTATCAGATTTAGGATACTGTAGAAGATTTGTATTACATGTGGGGAGTTTTATGGTCCAAGGAGGAGGGTAGTTTATTTCATTGGGAATAACTTTCGGGAAATTGAAACCTGTAATTCTTTTACTAAATGATGCAGAAAGAAAGGGTTTTTGTTCAAAAATTAAATGAAAATTGTCAGAAAATGTGTGGGAGTAAGCAGGGTTATTACAGTTTGCTCCAATTTTAGCTGCATATTGTAGGCTTAGTCTGTGTCTTCTAATTGAAAGTGGTGGTTCATCAGCTTCTACATAAAGACTTTCTACTGGACTGGTTCTGTAGGCTCCAAGTGCAAGCCTTAACGCGGTATTTTGTATGATGTCCAATTGCTTTAGTAAACTATCTTTAGCTGAACTGTAGACTATTGATCCATAATCTAGCTTGCTACGAATCTGTGTTTTATATATATTAAGTAATTGTGAGGTATCTGCTCCCCAATTATGATTGGCTAATACTTTTAGAATGTTCATATTTTGCATGCAAGATTTTTTAAGTTGTTGAATGTGGGTTTTCCAAGTGAGTTTTGAATCTAATACCATTCCAAAAAATCGATGTTCTTCTACATACTGCAAATTTTGATTGTAAAGTGTTAATTTTGGCCAAATTGTTTGTTTGTTTCTTGAAAAACATATTGCTTTTGTTTTGTTTGTAGAAAAACGAAGACCTGTTCTCTCTGACCACTTTTCTAAAGCTTTGATGGACTCTTGCAGAATACTAACAGCTATTCGGCTATTTTTATTGCTTACATAAAGAACAAGGTCATCTGCATATAAACCAATTTGGACAGGAGTATTAATGTTATCAACAACTTCATTCATTGCAATCAAGAAAAGTGTTACACTAAGTGTTGATCCTTGGGGAGTTCCATTATCTTGGGTATACGAAGTTGACAAATGATTATTAAGTTTAACTCTAAAATTTCTATCATAAACAAAATTTTTGATAAAAGCTAGAAGATTTCCGTCCACACCCATTGTTTTAATCTTTTTAGGACATCATACTTCCACACAGTATCGTAGGCTTTTACTATATCAAAGAAGACAGCCAGTACTTGGCGATTACTTGCAAATGCCTCGTGTATGACCGATTCTAGTTTAATCAAATTGTCCGTTGTACATCTGTTTTTCCTAAATCCGCTTTGTTGTTTGCATATTAAATTATTGGATTCCAGGAAGTATTGCAGACGTTTGTTAAGTATTTTTTCTATTACTTTGCACAAGGTGGATGTTAAAGATATAGGTCGATACGAATTTGGATCCGTCTTTATTTTATTAGGTTTTAAAATAGGAATTACAATTGCTGCTTTCCAAGATTTTGGAAATTGATTCGTATTGAATAAGAGATTATAGATATCTAGAAGGTATTGTTTAGCATTTGCTGGAAGATTTTTAAGGAATGCATAAGATATTTCGTCAGGTCCTGGGCTAGAATTTTTAACGTCCTGAAGTGCTTCATTTAGTTCATTTATACTTAGTGATGAGTTCAGTGGATGATTGTTATTGGTAATGATTATTTTTTGTTCTGAGTTTCTTTTATGTTCAATAAATATAGGGTCATACATAGAGTCATTGCTGTATGTTTGAAACGAAACTGCTAAGGTATTTGTTATTTGTGCTTCATCCGATATTTGATTTCCGTTTATATTAAGAGAGTTTATCTTGTAAGCATATGGAATACCTTTAATTCTGCGGATCTTGTTCCACACTTCAGATGCGGGGTATCATCGGTAATTGAGGATACATATTGTTTCCATGACTCACGTTTATTCTTTTTGATTATATATCTTGCCTTAGCTCTATGTTTTTTAAAATTTACTAAGTTCTCTTCATTATGGTGTTTTTTTAATACGTTGAAGGCATGTTTACTAAGTTTCAGTGCATCTTGACATTCAGCATTCCACCATGGGACCGTCTGTTTACGTTTTGGCCTGCTTGTTTTACCTATAGTTTCTTCTGCAGCTTTTATAATCATTGTAGTGAATTTTTCAACAATGAAATCAATATCAGTTTCCAATGGTCCTAACTGGGGTATAGAGTTTTTGATAAAATTTTGATAGCTTGCCCAGTCTGCATTATTGATTTTCCACTTTTCTGGAAAGGATATTTCAGTATTTTTGTCTGATGCGTAGTTGGTTATTGATATAGGCCAGTGATCGCTATCATAAGTATGTTGTAGTACTTCCCAGTTTAAATTTGGAGCTAGCGAGCTTTCGCATATAGATAGATCGATAGCGGAATGTTTACCAGTAATTGAGTTAAAGCGAGTTTTTTCCCCTGAGTTAAGCAAGACAAAGTCAGTTAAGCTTAAAAATCTTTCTATGGTGTCACCTCTTTTATCTGTAGATAGACATCCCCATGTTGTACTGTGTGCATTAAAGTCTCCTACTATTATTCTGGGTTTTGGAATTTGTTCAATTAACATTTCGAGTTGTTTGGCAGTGATTTCGGTATCTGATGGAATATATACATTGCATATAGAATATTGTGTTGAAGATTTTATTTTAACCTGCTACAACCTCTAATTCTGATTGTATAGGGATTTCCTCTGATTCCAAATGTGAATTAACATAAATGGATACGCCGCCACTAGCTTTACCAGGTTTGTTCTAATTTATGGTAGCCTCTCATGATTAAACGAGTATTTTTATTTGTTGTGAAATTTGTCTCTTGTAAGCAGATAACTTGTGGATGTGTTCTTTAATTAAAAGCTGTAGCATTTCTATATGTGTAAATACGGATTGAATATCCACTGAATAATAGCCATTTTGTTACTTTTGTTTTTTTTTTATTTATCGTTGGCAGGAGTATTTTCTGTGATGCGTCAGTATCTTCAGAGTGTCGTCTGAATACTAAATCTTTGTATTTTACTAAGTAATTTTTTCTTGATTCTGTAATTCTAGATTTAATTGCTCTTCGTTCATATGGGATATATTTCAGTTAGCATATGTCCAGCCCGTGTATATCCTGTGTGTATTCTAAGGCAGTTCTACTGGGTGGAAGAACCATGACGTCTTCTAAGAATGCTAGTAATTGGTGTAATTTAGTACATATGGTGGTGATGCATCTTGATAAATTGTTTGCTGGTTGTATAACGACTCAATATTAGTAGTTTCTGAAGTAGATTGGTCTATTTTGATAATTTTTTTCTTCTTTTTAATTTGCACTGGTTTTGGTTTTGTGAATTCTGTTGGTATAGTTTCTGTAGGAGTGGAGCAAGTTGGGGATGACACTTCCGAGTAAGATCGTTTATTTTTATTATCGGTAGTAGTGCTGACTTGAGCATCCATTTCTTCTCGAGATTCGTCATTTACATTTGTAATTTGATTTTGTTCGGGACTAGTGGATGGTATTTGTGGAAGAAAATTTTCCTCCGTTTGGGGCTTTTGAGTATTTTGTGGATAAGAGGGATTTGAGGAACAGTCCGAGGAAACGTGACCAGCTTGGTGGCATTTGTAACAAGTTAGTTTATCAGAAAGAAAAATTCGGTACGAAATGTTTTCAAAATCAATTAGGACGGAGTCGGGTACAGTAAAATTGTCTGTAGGTGCAAAGTAAACTTGTCTTCGAAAACTAAGTACATGGCTGTATTGCGGGTCTTGTATTCCAGCTCTAAGAAACGAAATCGGAGACATTAATTTAAAACCAAGATTCATTAAAGACTGTTCGATTATGTGATGGGGTATAGATGGACATACGTTGGATAAAACTAATCTATTAGCGGGTGTAATTAGTTTACGTGCTTTGATTGTATGTTCTCTAATTTTAATTTCACCATGTTGACTTAGAAAATCATCTACGACTTGTGTGCTTGAAAGGTAGATGCATATTCTTCCGTTTGACATTTTGGATGAGAACAATACATTTTTTGGATGGACTATAGTTCCTACTGCAATGGTGTACTCTTCTGTTCTTATTTCATCTACTGCCGGTAAAATTATGGCCTGGTTTTTTGTTGGGAATTTTGTTAATGGTTGTTGCTTAGTGATAGTAGAATAAGTAATGTTTTGCTGATCGGGATTAATTGATGGACCCCTGTAGTCAGAGGTACCACCTGCCATTTTGTCAAATTTAATTTTCTATCTTTATTTTAAATTTAAATTGAACTTTCATTTCAATAATTTTAATTTGGGTAGGTCCGACTCTGTTTATTTAAAAGTAAATAGTCGATCTAGCAATTAGCAAGATAATGCCAAGAGTTGAAACTAGTTTTTTAAATAATTAATAAATACGAAATATAAATAATGTTCTTCGTATGTATATAAAAACAATGTTTGTAATCAAACTACTGCAAATTTGGAAACTGTACTTACAGCTATAAATAGACCACTGTACACTGCTTCTATATATTTCGTTTTATTATTTAAATTTACACTGTTTCTTATCAAAAACTATAAAAGTTTTGGAGCTCAAAATATTTCGACTTGTCTACCTGAAATTTCAGGACCGGTTCCCAACGGAATATTATCTTCTTCAGAAGGGGATGGTTCCTGTTGAGATTTATGGTTAGAATTTGATGCACTGTCAAATATCATTCATCATCATCATCATTCTGGTTTTACAACCCTGTATGACTCATAGTCTCCTCAAGAATTTCTCTCTAGTCGTCCCTTCCCCGCCTTTCTCCGCCAGGCATGTATTCATATATTTCTCATGTCTTCATCGATATCAAGGAACCTTGATCTGAGTCTTCCTCTTCTTATCTGACCAAACATGATTGAAGCTGCAAAATCAGTTTTTCTAAAAATATTTTTATTTATAGGCCAAATGCGACTACCATAAAAATCGTTTAATGCATTTCTCACTGTTACAGCCTATAATCCTCTCCAGTTATCCCAGAAACAGTTTCTTAACTTTCAATTTTGAAAGGCTCTAAACAATCCAACATCCAACAGTTGTAGTCCGTGTGTGGTGTGACTGTGTAACTGCAATAACCTAATTCCATTATCTCTGTCAATTTGTAGAGCTTTAATGTTTTAACTTTGGGCGCTGTGGCAGTCCAACAATAACAAAATAGAGACCTCAGAGCTAACTTAACTGTTTCAATATAATGATTAAGCCATTTAACAAGAATATCGTTACTGATATATCCAGTATCACTAATAGTGACAATGTTGTCAGACGGAGCAGTTTCTCTTGAATATATTTTTTTTTAAATGACCATACGTGGTACAAACAGCACTGCTGCAGTAGCACAAAAAACCACAATAGTATTTCTTTCTACTAGAAATGCCCTTAATTTAATGTTTTTCTTCTTGGCTAATATTTTCTGACACTTTCGTTGTACGGTTAAGCAACCTGTCTCATCGACGTTGAATATGCGTATGGCGGTTAATTTTTCCTTTTCACAAATTCTTTGTAAAAGTTCATAGAATTTATTAACTCCTGCTTGGCTAAATCCTGCAGCCCTTGCCATTGATGTTTTCTGCTGCTGCTCCTGGTATATTCTATAAAGTTAGAAGTTGTATCGTCTTCTTCACACTCCATTGTCATTCAATGTTCTCTAGATTCGCATTAGTACTTTGCTTTAGAAACATCTTAACATGTTTTCATTATTTTGTGTTAGAGTCCAGAACTCTGAACCATATTTATGTTAGGACTATACGTATTATTGTTTTGTAGAGTTTAATTTTTGTATTTCTCAATATAATTGTGGAATTAAAGAGAAGATTGAGCCCAAAATAGCATCTGTTGGCCGTGCTAATTCTGCGGTGTATCTCTGCACTAGTATTACTTTTAGTGTTAAGCGCTTCCAGGTAAACAAATTTGTTCACTGCTTCGATCGCATCGTTTCTACAACAAGTACTCATAGGATTTGTGCTTGCGTATTAATTTTCATATATTTCGTTTAGTTGGTGTTTATTACGAAACCAATTTTTGTAGCTGATTCTTTTAATGCTACACTTGCCTCTTGTAGAGCGTTTTCCATTCTCCCAACAATATTGATATCATCAGCATGGGCCAGAATTAGCACTGGTTTATCATATACTGAACCAGCGGTTGTAATTTGTGATATACGTATTGCTTTTTTCAGAGCCAGATTGTACACGAGTATACACGATAGAGGGTCTCCCTGGCGCAGCCCGTTATTTGTTTTAAAAGGTTTAGACAGTTCCTCCTGAATTCGTACTCTGCATTCAACTTTTTCAAGAGTTAGTTTAGTTAAATTTACCATTTAATTTATAATTTCTAGCTCATTCATTGCTTTGAACATTTTATTTACAGAATCGTAGGCTGCTTTGTACTTTATAAATATGTTAATGCCATATTCCAGTGTTTTTTTTTTCAAAATTTGTTTCCGGATTGCAATCTGATGAATTTTTGATTTACCACCTCTAAAACCAGCCTGGTATTGTCCTACTATCCGTTTTGCATATGGTGTCATAGGGTGACATAGTACTGTGAAGAATATTTTATACGCTGCATTAAGAAGGGTAATTCATCTGTTATTAGAGCAAAGATATCCACTTTTTTGTGTATGGTGCAAAGTATTTCAATATTCCACTTATTGGAGAGAAATTGTTGTGTCCATATTTTTGTTATAGTGTATTTTTATAAAATCCACAAGGAAAAATTCCTGTAGCTGGCTGTATACCACGTATAACAAAAAGAGGTTAATCTTTGTAAATGGGTATATTTATTTAAAAAAAAAACACTTAAAAGGGCCACATCAATAAAACAAACGTTTTCGGACCACACAGTCCATCATCAGGTTTTTAAAATCGAAAAATGCTAGGTCACAATGCCTGAGCCACCAAAATACTAGGGTAAAAACCCTGTAAATTACATTTAGTTATGAAATATTGTACATTGTGTTGTAAAATAACTGTGATGTTCAATATTAAATTAAATTAGACTATAGGTAACACATAGCTCAATCGGGTTCCAGAGCCGGTGAGAGGGAACCTCTGCACTCGGAGAACAGCGTGGAACAACGTGGAACAGATGTAATTTATATGTAATTTTAATGTAATTTAAAGGGTTTTTACCCTAGTATTTTGGTGGCTCAGGCATTGTGACCTAGCATTTTTCGATTTAAAAAACCTGATGATGGACTGTGTGGTCCGAAAACGTTTGTTTTATTGATGTGGCCCTTTTAAGTGTTTTTTAAATAAATATACCCATTTACAAAGATTAACCTCTTTTTGTATCTTTATGTATGGGAGAGTAATAAAACAATAAATTATGTATGCAAATCCCTAAACTGTTGATACGGGTGACTCAATGAAAAACAGATATTTGTTAACAAGTTTACAGAAGTATATAGAAAACAATTTTAAATTGAGTATGACCACCAGGTATAAAGGTTGGAGCAGAATAAAATACAATAGTTGTGAGGGTTACTAATCCCTAAATAAGGTTGCCAGTGTCGGAGTGATGGAGGTTAACAGGTACTAATGAATTTGCAAGAAATGTAAGATGTTTATTTATATGGTTATATATAACCAATAAAAGTTTAATAAGTACCTACCTATTTGCAAAATAAAGTTTAATTCTTTAGATAAAATAAAACGTTTTATTTTATCTGAAATGAGTGCATTCCACGAAGTAAGGGTTTCAACAATCAAACATTTAATTCTTTAATTCCAGGAATCTACGACAGTAATTGACTAGATAATTACCTTCTAAACTTATTCCACAGAAAACGTGATAGTGGGTTTTTCCATTTTGTAGGAAGGTCCAAGTGGCGTATTCAAAATTCTTAACAGTTCACTAAAAGTAGGTACTTTAGTTGCAAGGTGCAGTTTATTGTGTATACTAGTGTTATGGAAAATTTGGAAGTGCCGTGTAAACGCCGAAAAAATTGGTCCTTTAACAGTTAATGAAAAAACATTAATATTTAATTGTTTTAAATCATTTACAGACAAACGTTTATGTGAAAGTGTTGATGAGACCGTTGAGTTAGTTAGCAGTACACTTGGTGTTGGGAAATCTACGATTTACAGAGTTATTAAAGAAGAGAAATGTGGTAGTTTTCAAATGCCACGTAATGCTCCAGGGAAACCAAAATTTCAAATAGAATATCATTTTAAAGAAAGACTTCGACGAAAAGTGCATGAATTCTTCTTTAGACAAGAATTTCCAACATTGGATAAAGTTCTTGTTTCAGTTCGAGATGATAAGGATTACCCAGAAATGAGTCGAAGTACGTTATGAAAACTTTTAAAAGAAATAGGCTTCCGCTGGAAAAAGAATCTCAGAAAGTCTATTTTATTAGAAAGAAGCGATATTGTCATATGGAGAAGACATTTTCTAAGAACCATAAAGGAAATGAGAAACCAAAAAAGAAAAATATTTTATCTTGATGAAACATGGATCAACGAGGGTCATACACCAAATAAATTTGGTAGGATGAAACTGTTACAAGTCAAAGGCACGCTTTTATAAATAACTTATCTACTGGTTTAAACCCACCATCACGAAAGGGACGCAGGCTGATAATAGCACACATTGGCAGTTCAGACGGTTTTGTTGAAGGTGGTTTATTAACTTTTGAATCAACTCGTACCGGTGACTACCATGAAGACATGAACGCTGATATCTTTCAAGAATGGTTCGAACAACTAAGAACTGTGTAATAGTAATGGATAATGCAAGTTATCACTCCAGACTTATAGAAGGACTACCCACAACCAAGTGGTTAAAAAAAGACTTGCAGAATTGGCTTTGTTCAAAAAATATTACGTACCATCCCGGATCTATAAGAAAGGAACTTTATTCGTTGTGTGCCCTTCATAAAGAAAAATTTTAAAAAAATACGAAATTGATGAAATTGCCAAAAATCGTGGAATGACAGTACTTAGATCCCCACCATATAATTGTGAATTAAACCCGATTGAACTGGTATGGGCACAGATAAAGAGTGAAGTTTCAAGAAACAATACCACTTATAATATTCATGATGTTAAACAGTTGTTTTTGGATGCCGTAAATAATGTAAAACCTAAAAACTGGGAAAAGGCAGTAAATCATACTATTAAAGAAGAGGAAAAAATGTGGAAGCTGCACAATATTACTGATAAAATGATCGAGCCAGTTATTATAATTCTTGGTTCTGAAAGTTCATCTTCTGAATCTGATTTGGATTTGTAACAAGTAGCTGTAAGTTTTATATTAATATTTTTATTCATCTATTTAACATACCTTAGACGGTTTTAAAAACTCTTTTTCTCTTTTGTAATTTTTAAAAATTAAAAAAAATGTGAATTTTTTAAAACCCTTTTTAATGTAGGCCAGTCAGTTCTAATATGGTGTGTGATAAAAGAGGTCACTTTTGTTTACATACACATAACACTTTATAACACAGAAATAATTCATTTATTTTTTACAATTATTCAAAGTAATTTTTCAATTAATCTTGAGCACGCCCATGGAGTGGTCGGATATACCAGTTAAAATTATGCTAATTACTCTCTCGTTCATAAAAATAAACTATAGAAGCTGTTATAATTCCATTATGGTATTATGCCTACCTTCTTTATATAGTTCAGCTGGGAGATTATCTATTCTAGGTGATTTGTTTCGGGCTAGCTTTTTAACTGCATCCTTAACTTCAAAAATCATTGGTGGATTCTCTTCCTTCTTATCTGTTCCGCTTACCTCACTTTTTTCGTCTTCCAGGTTTTCTTTTTCGTCCTCTATATTAAAGTCCTGGTTAAAGTATTCCACCCATCTATTAAATACATCTTTCCTTGTTGTTAATGCATTGTAACTTCTGTATTCTCTTGTGGTTTCCTTAAATTCTTTTCTGTTGATGTTAACTTTCTTATAAAATGAATGAATTCTTTCTCTCTGTTGAGGTTTTCTATATATTTAAGTTCCGTATTTGAGTCGTTTCGTTTTTTTTCTTTTGTGTATCCTCTTTTCTTCTCTTTGCTTTGTCTGGTAATTCACTACAGTTTTTCTAGTTCGTCGCGTAAGCATCTTTCTATAGGCTTCAATTTTTTCTTTTATTGTATTATTGCATTCATCGTCAAAGTACTCTTTCACTGCAGCTTTAATGTGTTCCTTTATTCTGGTCCAGTAGACGTCTATATCTGTCTAGCTTTCTTCTGCCGAGTACCGTTCTGCATTTGTCGCCTTTCTCAGGATTTGCACATTCCATTTTTTTATATCGGTTTTATTTTCTTTTTCAAGGATCAAGTTAAAAAATTCAAATATCAAACCATTTGAAGAGCCGAATTAAAGAGTTTCCGCAATACTTTCCAAGCACATGACGTGATGATAGTATTTACAGATGTCAACTGGCCCATTCCATGTCAACATAGACTTTTTTCTGAATCACTTCAAGAAGATGCTTTGCAAATAAAACATGATTTCTCTGATAAACATAACTTTGATATAATGGAAAAACCTTCATTTTGGCTATAATATTTTAAAGTGTATCCTAGTATATCACGGGAAGCTCTTTGTTTATATTTGACTTTTTCACGCACCTGTTTGTGCGAAAAAGTATTTGCAACATTTGTGATAATTAAAACAAAGTATCGGTATAAAACTTGTGTATAGTGACTTGCGTTGTGCACTTACTAAAACTGAAAGAAAAAAATGCAAGCTCATCCATCTCACTAACCAACCTAATCTATTTTTTTCCTTTATTATAATTTTTGGATTTTGTGAAAACGTATATTATAGCGTTTTGTTTCCAGTGTAATACTTATTTGTTTTGTTTTCTTCCTAGGCCTATATAACTTATTGTTATAAGGTGCAGGGGCGCGAAAAGCTTTCATTTCAACCAATTTCAACAAAAGTGCAAGGGCGCGAGAAGCTTCCATTTCAACCAATTTCAACAAAAGGGGGCGTGGTACAAAAAGGTTTGCGAACCACTGAGATACTTGATTTGATAATGTTTATTTATACCATAAATTCGACTTCAGTAGTACCTAATTAGAATATGAATAGAATATACAATGAATTGGTAAACATTAAACATAGATCCAAAATTGCGATTGTCAAAACAAAAATACTGAATAGTGGTATGCTTAATAAAGAAATAATATTTTGCTAAATTATCTCGATCAAAAATCAGATCCAGAACACTATAAAATAAGAGGGTTTCAAATTATATTATTTATTTTACTTTTACCACATCATAATCACTAACGATACTTCATTAAACTGTTATTTATTATAAAGGCAAATAATCAGGCATATCTTGTGTCAGAATCTTAATAAACCCACACCAAAAACTCGTATAAATAATATTCATTCTCTTGATTACCTTGCTCGGTTTGTCAGTAACGGGGAAAAAAGTTAATGAAACGCAATGGAATAATTCGGGGCGCTTAACGATATAAACCATTAAGTAGCGACATCTGGACAAATTAAGGAACCTTACAGCCACTCCTCGGGTAATATATTGTATTGGAAGGGTGAATAAATCTTAGCGGACATAAGACAACAACAGAAAGATTCTGTGTGCAGCCCATAGAGACCTTGTCTGGATAAGGAAGACGAAGACAAAAGATAGGTTACTTCGATCTCAAAAGTCATATTATAGCTTTACTTAGTTAAAATATTTATAGAATAGATTGTGTGTTGAATAATATAATATATCTATTATAAAATATTCAAAATAAATTTATAATTATTTTTTAATAATTATTAATATATATTGTTATGGTATTCAAAATTGAACAGTAAAATTATTAAATGTACGATGAAATCAATATTTCTGAGATTATAGAAAGAAAAAAAAATACTACGAACTTCCTGAAATTAACCAAAGGTAATGTTAGTCATAAATAATCTTTTGTATAAATATAACAAGCGGATAGTGCGGGTACAATGAATAGAAGTTAACGATGGTTTTTTCCCATAAGCCATAAAGTGTTCCGTAATCCGGGTTTGCGCCATGAAAAGGACAATAAAAATAGTTAAGTAAATGGTTTTTTGGAATCTGTAAATACCCAGTAGAAATTAAGTGTTCTTGTAGAAATAATATGAATTAAGAAAGTTTGTAGGTATTTCTGATTTTATGTGGGGAGTGATATACAAATTTCTGATTGGCCGAAAATTTGGAAAGTGGTGAGATGGGTGTGTATAATGAGAGGTGTCTTGGATGGATAGATGAGATGAGATAATTAGTTAGTTCCAGTTTCTTAAAATGAATGGTTGGTTCTCGATATTGTGTCTAGGGTTAATAAGTGATAAAGAATAAGTTGTGAGTGGGTGAAGTAAGTGTGTCCGACGGTAGCTGATCTGGTACAAATTTGTAAGTAAACTTTTCCTACTTGTATTCTACGTATCGCTATTTATTTCGGAACGAGAGATTAAGTTTGGCAAGAGGCAAAGAGACTGGCATCATTGGAAAGGTACGTGCATTCGAAGGAGAACATTGAAGACACTAAATTGCAATATCTTGTTTATTATTGCTTATTACATAGGAGACTGCTGAGAACTGATAGTTTATTTTGCATAGAATGAGGAATTGGACAACTCAAGGCAGAGGAAGCATTTCAACGGGAGAAACATTCATAATTAATTTTAATTTGAGAATTTTGGGTCAAATCATATTATATTATATTAGTAACGTGTAAATAAGTTGTCGATCGTCAAAGTAGATCAAATTTGTTCTGAGAGGGACGGAGCTGTGGAGAGAATTGGATAATTCATACAAATTTTTCGTGGTACAATAGATATACCAAAATTGCATTAGGAAGGACACTCAATAGTACTTGATTTGTTTATGTAGAATAATAAGTTGGATTTAACATTGTAATTGTATTATATTATCCATGAATTATTGAAGGTTCACATACGTAGAACGATTTTTGTTTGATAAACATTGTATGCTAATAATTTTGGAAAAATTTTAATCAGTTTATTTTATTACATTATTTTCATATTATATTATATTGTTTTATTCCGTTATTCTTTGGACCTAACCCATCATCTGTAAAGTATAGATTTTAAAGCACGAGTAAAACCTGAGATAATAAAATTGAAAGGTGTGATATAAATCAGAAATCAAAAATTTAAATAATTTTTTACATATATTTTTTTGTTTAATATGGTATTGTTATTTAATATGAGGAAAATAACAATACCGTACATAAAAGGACTATCAGAAAAACTTAAAAGGATAGGAAATAAATTCAACATTTCAACAACATTCAAAATAACCACGTTGAGATCTATTTTGTCCAAAATCAAATCTAACAATGAACAAGAAAGGACAAAGAATTGCATTAATAAAATACCTTGTGAATGCGATCAGTTTTTATTTAGGTGAATCATCAAGGCCATTAAATGTTAGAATAAGTGAACATCAATCTTTTATTAAAAATAGAGAATTTGATAGATCTCAAATCTATAAACACGCATGGGATAATGAACATAGGGTTCAATGGAATAATAATTCAAATGAAGTCCTTAAAGAAACGGATGGTAAAAAAAGAAAAATCAAAGAAGCGGCTCTAATTATGCTAAATGAGGCCAATTGTGTCGCAAATTCCCCGGCAGAATGTAGTAGGATCTGGTTACCAATATTGAAAGAGGAAGTTATTAATAAGAAAATACCAATATTAGTAAGTCAGTAACATATAAAGGATACATTATTTATGTTTTTTAAATAACGTAACATATAAAATGAGAATTTTGATGTTGAAGGTAAACTAAATTCACGAACAAATACTTACAATGTCGGGATAGTATTATGAGGTTTTTTTTCCTGGTTTTTCCCTCATAATTTACTATGGAATCACTAACAGGGGAATTTTACTATCATCATGTCATGTGTTTGTCTTTTTAAAGACGAATTACATGCTATGATTTTTTTCTGACGGATATTCTCAAGTTAAAGTTGATTTCATGTAATCAAATGAACTATCTTATAAGTAAAGTCGTCCCAAGAGCGCAACTCAACAATATTGGCAATATCATTTTAAAGTCGTCTACTTTAAAATGCATAATGTATGTCTGAATGGTCAATATAAATGAGTCAGATAAAATTAAAGTATTAGAAGAATTTTTCACTATGTAACGAAAAACAAAATTTGTTTAATTTACTGTTTGTATTTTGAGAACGATTTCCGAAGTGGAAAATTGAAACGTCAATAAACGTATTTTTATCTTTAATTGTGGCTTATTCCCAGTTTAATAGTAATTAAATTGTTTTAAACATCTTTTCAAAAATACAAGGAAGTTTCTGCAGCATCTGTAATTCTAATTTTTCTTTGTATGACTGGAAGGCTTGCCTATGTGGATTGGGAATAACATGATCTGAAACGATATTTTTAAGTTTAAATAAAGGTGGTTTATTACCTGAAAGTGGCGAACTTACTTTGCGCTTTTTCAGCTGTTGGAAATGAAGACGTGGTAGCCAATTTTGATTACTGGCTGAAGGGGAATTGATCGTATCAATATTACCATTCAGCTCAGGGAGATTATTTAGGTTATTTAAAATATCGAAATTATTATGTCTTACTATTTTAGCGTAAAACGGATTTCTTACAATACCTTTAGCTTCTTTAAATGATACATTTTTTTCAGAAATAATCTTTTTAATTTTTAATTGTTCTTGGTATTTCGGCAATTTTTTGATACGGACTGATGGTCATGCGTTTCACAGTATATGTAATAAGCGTTAGAAGTGCAATCAATATCGTCATTTTCATCGTGGTTTTGGCCACATTTTTTACATTTAGTCATAGTGCGTCTGCAGTATTTTGCTGTATGACCATATCGAAGGCACTTAAACACTGTACGATAGGGTACATGTATGGCTCAACAGCAAATATCTGTAACTCAATTTTAACAAAGTTTGGCAAACTATTTCGTAAAAATTCTGTGTCTCATTATCGAAATAAATAATCCGACGTTTCATTCTTTTTACTTCTACAACTTTTTGCTCACTTTCAATATTCTTCAATATATACTGTTCGGTCAAAAAAGTGTCAACCTCTCTAATAATTGCCTTTTTATGGTTAAAAAATATAGGTATATAAGCGATCAAATTATTATCTTTTATTAATTTATGTTCTATAATAGCATTTCCGATATTATAAGTCTAAAAAATAATTTTTACCTTATTTCTTTCAATCAATTTTATATCAATAACATTTTGCTTGTATTGTAACTTGGCAGTAACTTGGAAGTAACTTGGAAGTAACATCCCATGTTGCGTCCCCGGATTTCATAAAATGTTTTGTTTCTAAATGTAAAAAAAAACAAAAAAGATAACAAGGTGACGCCGACAAAGATCAGAGCAAGGCGTTTCCTTTGCGGTAGGAAAAAAATTCGGTTCACAACAATCATCTACGGAATTTGCAATATGTCAATATGTCAGATTGCAAACAACATATGAAAGGAAAAGAGCAACTATACCTACCAACTATAGTTAAGCACAGCCTTCATGAGGTATCCAATAATAATGGCATCAGACTAATCAATCTAGCAACTTCCCTTGGAACGTGGGACGTGAAGATCTCCAGATAGGGTTACAGTAAACATAATTGATCATGATATTATTGACTCTAGACATCACTCAGGCGTAATTAACGTATGCAGCAGACGAGGGACAAACGCAAACTAGGATCACTACCTAGTGGAAAGCAGAATAATATCCAGAATCTCAAGCATTAAAAAAGAAAAGGGATACAAAATTGAAAAATATAAAATAAAAAACTTAGCAGACAACAGCAAAAAGGCAAAATACAAAGAATATATAAAAGGAAGCCTAGAAAACAGACAAAAGCACGAGGATATAAATAAAGAATGAGAAGCCTGTAAAAAAATCATTAAAGATGCGGCCAAAGACACCCTGCGTCCACAAAAAAGCTTTAATCAACTGAAGGTTTCAACAGTGGTTTGATGAGGAGTCTCGTAACATAACACAGAGAAAAAATAATTTCAAAAAAAAAATCCACAGACGAGGAATATATAATGCTAAGGAGGGAATAGTAGAAAAATATTGCAGAAAGAAAATAGATGTCATAGAAAAAGAACTCCCAGAAATGGAAAAACTAAATCATCAATTAGAAATTAGAAAATTCTACCAAAAACTTAACAAAAACAAAATGCAACCATTTCATCAGTCATCACCTCTTGGGCTATGTCGATAGGTTTTTTTACATACTAATCACTCAGTTTTGCCCTCACATTCCGAGGATCTAGAGTCATGATGAGCTGTAGAAGTAGATGGAATTAAGCTTTCTTTCTGGATCGTCTCTAATTTTCGTGTTTTTGTTCTTTACTCTGGTTGCATGTTTTTTTTAAAGTAAACCTTTCTATTTTCGCATTCTGCCTTCCTTCCGTGAGAGCGTCTTTTATCGAAGTATCGGTTAAAGTAGCACTTTGTATGTTCTTCCGTGATTTTTTCGAATTTTGTCGAAGAGTTGATCCAAGGAAAAAGCAGTATCATACCTACTGGATCTATTTTTTTAAATGCGACTGTGTTTGCATACAAATTGTCATTGACATCTAGGAGATATTCTAGAATTTTCGGTGGATTCTCCATAATTTTAGCTTGTTCCACTGGTAAAATAGTACACATAGGAGATTGTACAATACAACATTGTACAATATACATCAGGACATATCCTTGTTTTACTGAACCCATCCATTATATTGGTTGGCGTAGCAGATGGAGGCAGACTCAATTTTACAATGCCAGGAACGTCATATATCACAAAATGTTGTTCTCTCATCCATCCTGATGGATTTGCATCGCCTAGTCTTCCGAAAGGTGCATCTGTAATAAAGTGGTCCCTGTACCACTGATAACATATCCTTGTACCCTCGGGAAAAAAAAACTTAGAAACAGTATTACCACTCTAAAACTGCAACAGTGAGGGTCACAGAGGTTTCTCTTTCTGCGGACGTGAGTTTGCCTATTTGCTTGAAGCCACGTCGTGTCACTATTATATCCGGTTTTTAAACAGTTGTGATTAACGTCTCGTCAAGGTTCCAAATACCCGACGCTTGCAAATAAACACGATTGCAAAATAAGGACGATTCCCGTTTTAGATAGATTTACATTTGGAGAAATACATGCAATATCACAGTTGCTAATAGTTTCGAAATGCGTCGATATAACTATAAATTTATTAATTTATTGTAAAATGTCAACTTGTCCATTTGAACAACAGTCTATCTGAAAATTGAAATATTTCAATAATATAGTTTTTTTTACATTAAAAAAAGTTTATCCACTTTTTTCGTTTTACTGCCCACATTAACATATACCTTACATAAGAGGTTATAAAAGCGGAGTAAAAGATATCTAGGTCTCTCTGTTCCAAAGTATTTCTGGCAGACTGACTCTCGAGATGGAGACTGACCGAAGATTTTCATGCTTCTGTTACCGTAAAGTACAATATTCACGTCGTATATATATCTTGTGTGGGACCCTCGAGGTATTTGCATTAATTTTACTATTCCTCGGGAAATGTCTGCCGTAAAGGATGAGTATGTAGAGGCAGTTATTTCAAAACTATAGCAGAGAACAAGGTACAGGATTATTTTCTTTTGTATTTAGGTTTTAAAGGTAACTCCGATTTTAACTAATTTTGTAATATAGTTTAAAACTATTTCCTTGCGGATTTACAATATTATCTATTATACTTATTGAAAAGCGTTCCACATTTTTAATATTTTTAATTAATATTTTGGAATTATTAATATAAAGACAGATACACTCCTCAATTGTTTTCATGTTTTACTCTGTTTTATAGTTTATATGATGTTTATATTTTCTTTACACTCTTAATTTGTGTTTGTATTTGTTTGTAAGTCCTTTTATATTGTATAGTTCAGGTTTAGAACTTCTTACCTTTTTTATGTTTGGTATTTTGGTCCTTACCATACTTTTGCGAAAGTACTGATCAAAATCCTCATTTGCTTCTCTCCTGGTGCGCACGTCTATTATATTCAATTGGTGTCTTGATTTTGCAGTAACATGATCTCTCATATTACCTTTGAGTGCCTTTATATATGTCTCGTCAAGCAAACTATAATACTATACTAACTTTTGCATTATATACTAACGTTATAACTAACTTTTGCATTTAGGTTTCCATAGATCATATTTGTATAATTTTTTGGTATGACGTATGCGAACTCTAATCAATATATATAAGTATGCCATAGGTAAAGGTCACTATGTCATCATACCAGAAGCCCAATTTGGCTTCAGATCAGAACACTCCAGCGAGCTACAAGTACTCAGACTAACAGAGTACATAGCAGCAGGATTCAATGACAAACAGTATACAGGAGCTGCATTCCTGGATGTAAGTAAAGCTTTCGACAGAGTCTGGTATAAGGGACTATTATACAAAATGAGAGATTACGGGTACAGCGGAGCAATGACAAGGCTGATCTCTTCTTACTTGAGCAACCGCAGTTTCAGAGTCCGGATAGGACAAGTCCTGTCCGAACTCGGGAACCCGGAAGCTGGAGTACCACAGGGAGCAGTACTGTCACCTCTGCTGTACACGATATACACAGCAGACATACCTAGAACACCAGGTACATTATTAAGTCTCTATGCTGACGACACAGCGATAGCGGCCAAACACCGAAATGTAGACATAGCAGTCACCAATCTACAGACAGCGTTAGACGACATTGAAGAATGGAGTCTTAAGTGGAAAATTAAAATTAATTCAGACAAGACACAAGCTGTACTTTTTCAAAAGAGGCGAGAACGACCGGAAGAACAGGTAACTGTGCAAGACAATCCCATTGAGTGGAAAAGCGAAGCAAAATACCTCGGAGTAATAATGGACAAAGGACTAACTTTCCATAAACACGTAGAAGCCACAATACAAAAAGCCAACATGGCAAGGGCCGCAATAAGAGGCCTAGCGGAAAGGAAAAGCAAACTACGTATAAAAACCAAAATAAGGCTAATAAACAGTATAGTCCTTCCTATACTGACATACGCATCACTTGCATGGGGACACATATGCAACACAACGAAAAAGAAAATACAGGCACAACACAACAAACGCCTAAGAGAAGCGGTAAACGTACCAAGATACGTAGCTGAAAGATTCCTTTTCAGATATTTACAGCAAATCAGAGTGACTGATACAATGAAAGAAAAAGCTAGGATAAAATTCGCAGAACTAGAGAACCACCCCAGTCACATCCTACGAGAGATAATGAGGTATGACGCTTTCCACAGATGGAAGCACAAAAGACCAAAACAACAAATATTAGATTAACGCAAAACCAGAGGGAAAAATAAAAAACCCCCCAATAGGGACAAAACATTACAAAAAGCCCAGAGTGAGAAGAAAAACCAATTAAAACACACACACACACAAGGAAGACAGTTCGTAGCTCAAATCAACCAGAATATCGCAAATCGCCTCATACACAGTGGGCCCTGTTGCTCACACTAGGATAAAGTCTATATTGTGGTAATGTATAATATTTATATATTTTTCTTAATTATAATGTAGACTGTATACTAATTATGACTTTTCTGTTCACAGGTGACCTACAAAAAAAATCACAAAAAACACAAAAATCGGCTTCGGCCACCAAAAAAATCAAAAAAAATACTAACAAAAACCGGCTTCGGCCACCAAAAAAATTAACAAAAACCCCAAAACCCGGGCACGTAGTGCCCAACCCCCTTGAGCACCAAGTCGCCGAACTGAGCCGGGACTCAGAGCGGAGACTTGAGGCCCAAGTAAGCAATTTTAGTTCGCGAATAAGCTACATTAAGATAAACAGGAATAAAGCGGAGATGCGCTGTCCTGAGTTTTCACATACGGTTAGGAAACCATGTTGGGGTTCAATTACTTAGGACCTCCACATGAAGAGCACTTGGCTGATTGTTGTGCCTCTATAGCGAATCAGATTGCTATAGGGGGAAAGGGATGGTCTAGAGCATTGGAGCACGGTGGGGTGATTCCTGTTTTTAAACACGAATTAAAACACCTTGCTCCAATGAATTGTTACACCCGATCGTACTACCTGGGTGAACATTTCTCATAGGCTGGGTTCAATCAAATTGCTTGCTTGCTTGGTCACTATGTCACAAATTTGTAATTTTAGAGCAGAAGCGTTTTGAGATTATTTTTATGTCTTTTTATTCACAGGATGCATGTTAATACACATTATGTCACAAACCGTTGGCTAATTTATTCTCCAGATTATTAACTTTTAAAATTGTATTATTTAAAACACCTATTGTGATACTAAACTTGGTTTATTTTTAATAACAAAAAATAAAATACAATGTAGTGGACCTAGTGCTGTTTACCTCTTCAAGATCCTTTGGGTTATAGTACTAGATGTTTACTAACAACGCATTATACAATGTTAAACTTTAATTTGTTTCTCCTTTATGACAAACATTACAGGGTAAAGTGTAAAATTTAATATTTGTTTACATTTAACGACATGAATACTGTTAGAGTACTAAAAGAAACCTAATGTATATCCTCCATGCATTAAAAACTTCCTCTTCATCATCTTCTGGGTAACCAATAGTGTTGTTAAATGTAGGTAAATTTTTATAAAAATAATGACATACAGATGGTAAATATAGTAGCAGTAGCAGGTAAATATAGTAGATGACAGATAAAACACAGGCTGTAATGTTTAGTCACAGAAGAAGTGTACCGAACCGAGAACTAATGATTGGGAACACCCCAGTAGAATGGACAAACGAGGCCAAATACCTAGGAGTGTTACTAGACAAAAAACTCACATTTACGCAGCACATAAATCAGCAAACGTATAGAGCCAAAGCGCTGAAAAATCAGCTCTCAACGCTTATTGGTAGAAGAAGTAAGCTAAGGTTTAAAACCAAAATCAGGATTGCGAATAGTATTATCCTGCCAGTCCTTTCGTATGCCTCTGCTGCGTGGGGACACACCTGTAAAACAAACAGGAAAAAAATACAAACAGCACAAAATCAACTAATAAGAGATGCCCTGAACTTACCGAGATATGTACCTCTGAGAAATTTATACAGAGACTCAGGACAAACAAGGATCCTTCACACAATGGACAAAAAGGCATACGAACTATTCAACGGACTAAACAACCACCCAAGTAGCATGTTAAGAGAGCTGACTAACTACAACGCAAATACCAGGACGGTACAGAGAAGACCTAAACAGCAAATAGCCGGATATAGGGTCCCCAACGAATAAATGAAGAATGAGATGGTCGCAATGACGTCAAATAAAGGAATGCAGTCATCAGAAAAACAACCACCAAAAAAATATCTATTTTTAGGACTCTGGTGAGAGGATACAGGTGCCAAGGCACTTAGTTAAGGAGAATATACACCGGGGTGTGTGGAGGCCATATACACCCTGCAATGCACACCCCAACACACCCACACAAATTAGCATGTAAGAATAAAAGGGTAAGAATTGTGCCGGCATTTTATAGTCCCAACGCCAAGGAAGACCCCCAAACCCACAAAAAAAAAAAAAAAAAAAAAAAAAAAAAAAAAAAAAAATCGGTTGTTTTTCTTTTAAATTAGAACTTCAAAAATCAATTTCAATTCATTCAACGTTTTAACGTAAAATTCATCCTATTTTTCTATACAGAAGGCCCGTCAGGCCTTCTATATACCGCTGATGCGGATTAGGCCCTTAAGGCGGATCAAATGAATGCTGATCCTTTTCGCGACACCCGAGCACTGAGGTCATGTGCGGCAAGCATGGGCTCGGTGGCCGGACACACTTCGGGCGCCCAGCCGGCGAGGAGAACAAAATTTACTTTTGCCAAATCGGCGGCTGAGTGACCGAGCACACACTTTTTTCCGGACATGAAGTCGACAGCCCAGGCTGTCGGCTTCATGGACGGAACACACGCTCTTTTTCTTTTTTTTTTAGGGACTTCAGTCCCGAAGTGAAGTTAGAGTAAAATCTATAGAGTCAGTAAAGTAAATAGGGAGAAAAGCCTAGATGTGGCTACCCCTACAGTCAGGTGGCATAAATACAGTAATTAAAAACAGGAGGTGTCTCATTACCCAGGGCACCTCAAGTAACTTTCAGATCATAAGCCTCCTCACGTAAGTCACACGATGAGGAGGGGTGGTGGAAAAGCCTGGGGGTCAGATAGGTACCACTTCAACTAGTGAAGTGTGACCGGTTTGATCTTCGGACATGTGGATCCCATACTTAGTTTGGTATACACATGTTCCTAGGGGTAGGGTTGATCGCTTAGCGTGATTGTGTGTGTGTAGTAGATGACATCATGTCATCGAACTTTTGGCAAGAAATCGGTAATAAATCATTAGTGATAGGCAGTAGAACTGCTGTCCATGTAATTTTTTACTTCTTTGAAATAGTTTCATATCAACTCTTTTGAAAGTATTACACATTTCATAGTGTGTACAGTGTATTTAGTACATGTACTGGTGGTCTATTTGCTGAATATGTGGGAATGTTTGTAAAATCCAGAAATGTGCCATTACAATAAACGTAGTTTTATTTTGATCATAACAGTTGTCCGTCCATATGGATATTGAATAGTGGAGTCAGGTATTACACTATTTGCCCATTTCAATAAACAAAAAGCCATTTCTTTTTCGCCTACGGCTGCTTTAGTTTCATTCCACATTATGCAGTGTATTTCAGAGTCGAAGGAATCATAAATCGTAAAATTAAATGACCATAATTTTCTCTTATAAAAACTGATGCTGTTTGTAATCAAAGATGTAGGTAAGTTTTAATGTAGGTTTTAGTAAAAAAAAAATAACAAAAAATTTTCAGAATTTAAATTTCATCCTAGTGAATTGTTTTTTTAATCTAATTTATAAACTTTATTTATTATTTATAAAATGTTCTAACAGTCAGCTTATTAAAGTCTTTATAAAGTCTTACAATAATTTATTTACACTATTTATACGATTCTCATTTATATACTACATTTCCGCGTTACAATTAAATTTCGATACCACTACTCAGACTAACTGTTTTTAAATAAAAAGTTCCTTCATATATATCAAACAGCCGCCATTACTAAGCTCCCTTGAAGCAGACGGGGACCTCTCTGACCCTCTCGAATAAGATGGAACGCCAGACAGGTTTTTTTAGCAAATCGGAGAACCTAATAGAAAATACCCGTTCGAACAATAAAATATTTACAGGCCAAATATGAGTCATATTTATCGTAACATCGCCTCCCTCTTAAAAGATCCTCCTGGAACCTTGTCGACACTGGAACTGGAACGATATGCTGGTATCGACAAATGGACCCCTTTTACAACTACCAGTTGTATAAAAACTTTTCTCTCTGCACCAATAACTATGCGGATTGCAACAGACTATAACCTGGACTTCGGTGTGTTTAAAGATCTCCTCCATCATGCTTCGGATAACCCTCCAATTTAATTGGCGGCACTGCAACTTTGGCATGGCTAACTCTTGCACGTCGGACTCTAGAACGTGCCCTCACAATGGTCACGGGCAGTGTCTTTTGTTACCAGGTAGAAGAGGGTACGTGGTGCATCTTGGAGTTTTAGGGCTTTCTCTAGATCTGGCACTTGGCATTAAAGTTCTGCAACTCGACCGAACTTCCTTCGAAAGACAGATGCCAACCCTGGTGCGTCTTTGATACTGGCCGGGATGGTAAGGGCCAATGAGTATTCATCGGAAAGCGTGAGTAGATCCTGTTTTTCTTCAGTGGTAACACCATGTCTTGGTTTACCAGTACCTCTATAGACCCCCATGAATTCCTCAAACGTGAGGTCAGACACATCTTGGACTTGGTTTACTTCCACTTCTTCATCTACATCCTGGTCACCATCGAAAGATGCCAGCCGGTTATGATATACTATCATCGGTTTTCCCCTAGGAATCTTGCTTATTCGGTAGATGACATCATTGACCTTTTCCATAATACGATATGTACCTTCATAAAACTGGGGCAACTTGGGAGAACAACCTTTTCGCTTTTTGGGATTATAGAGCCAGACTTTGTCGTTCTTGTTAAAGTACCTCTTTTTAGCTTGCGTATCGTACCGTTTCTTCATTTGGTTGCTAGAGATCTGAAAATTAAAACGGACCAACTCGTGTACATCGTCCATTCTTCTTCGTAATTCGATCACATAATATTCATCTGCTATATCTTCTCCAGATCGACACCCAAACTCTAGATCACAAGGCAGTGGCATCTCGCGTCCGAATAGTACTTTGGCTGGTGTCTGGCCTGTTGGTTCGTTAACAGCAGATCTGTAGGCCATTGTGAAGAACGGAAGATATTGATCCCAGTCATAATCGGTTACCATATTTGTCAAATACTTGCTAACTGTCCTATTTATCCGTTCTACCTTACCATCCGATTGCGGATGATATGCTGTAGTTCTTGTTTTCTTTATGCCTAGTCTATCACATATTCCTTGAAATAGATCGCTTTCGAAGTTCCTTGGTCATTATGGATCTCCAAAGGTACTCCAAATCGGCTAATATATTCTGTGATCAACTTATCTGCAATGGTGGCCGCCTTCTAGTCTGGAAGTGCGTAAATCTCGACCCACTTAGTAAAGTAATCCATTACTACCCACATGTACTTGCCTCTATTCTCACTTT
Source organism: Diabrotica balteata (assembly GCA_918026665.1). Taxonomy (NCBI): domain Eukaryota; kingdom Metazoa; phylum Arthropoda; class Insecta; order Coleoptera; family Chrysomelidae; genus Diabrotica; species Diabrotica balteata. The sequence continues at coordinate 39,303,758 of OU898280.1, forward strand.
CTGAAAATGGCCCAGCGATGTCCAAAGCTATTTTTTCAAACGGGCTTCCAACATTGTATTGCCTCATAGAAGCTCTCCTTTTTCGGTAAAACCTGTTACTCGTAGCACGTATATTAAAATAAACATCTTTGTTTTTTCTAAAACTCAATATTTCGCTCTTTATTTAAAAGCTTCATCAGGAGTAACTATAAAAAACAAACATTTCAAAAAACTGACCTACACTTAGATTCACAATACTTACAGACTTAAAAGATTTCACACATAAATAAATTTGATATTAAAATAAACATTTTTTGATAATGTATAAATTTGTTAAAATGTAAATATATATGAGCACGTTCGTTAACAATAAGTAAATGAGATGGAAACCAGTGAAAGTTATTTCAAATGCAAAAACTAACAATATAAGAAAATATTAGAGGAATATTATTTCTTTAATTAATCATTAAGGCTAGTTAGTATGATTAATCATTAAGGTGAGTGAGTTTTAAATTTTGTTCAATATATTGCAATATATGTTGCTTAATTGCCCCGTGTCTGTTTTATAATTTAAAGTTTGTTTATTTTTGTTGATGTGGTACATCTCCAAAAATAACCTACTTTTGTAATTGTCAGTCTGTGCCAGAATACGAGCATTGTTATAGTCCAACAGATGACCGGTGTTTTTATAATGCTCGACTACTGCACAACTATTTTTTCCCAAGCGGCAATCACTTTTGTGCTGTGTAATACGTTGTTTTAGCCACTGCGATGTATGGCCAATGTAGCTTTTTTCACATTCTAGACACGGTATTTCATATACCACATTACTCCTATATAAGGTTGGTACTGGATCTTTAATTTTGGAAAAAAGTTGTTTGCTATTTATGGTATTGTATTTAGTTATATTATATAGTATACCATTCTTAGACACAAAGGTAATAAGAACAAATGACAATATTTTGACATTGGATTGGTACCAAAAGCCAACTGCATCGGGCAGGTATATGAATTACTTTTCAAACCACACCACTCGTCAAAAATATAATACAATATTGGGTATGAAAAATAGGGTAATGTCCATTGTTGATGATAATTTATTACAAAAAGATCTGGACATATTATACAAAATTTTTCGAAACAACGGCTATCCTAAACATATTTTAAAAAAACTCATTTACAGCAGTAATTTCTATGATGGTCCTGTCCTTGATTCCAACAATGAGTCAATCAAATATAAAAAACTTCCCTTTATCAATGGTCTAACTCATTCAGTCATATCCATATTTAAAGATGTTTCAAATATTAATATAACTAAATACAATACCATAAATAGCAAACAAACTTTTTCCAAAATTAAAGATCCAGTACCAACCTTATATAGGAGTAATGTGGTATATGAAATACCGTGTCTAGAATGTGAAAAAAGCTACATTGGCCATACATCGCAGTGGCTAAAACAACGTATCACACAGCACAAAAGTGATTGCCGCTTGGGAAAAAATAGTTGTGCAGTAGTCGAGCATTATAAAAACACCGGTCATCTGTTGGACTATAACAATGCTCGTATTCTGGCACAGACTGACAATTACAAAAGTAGGTTATTTTTGGAGATATACCACATCAACAAAAATAAACAAACTTTAAATTATAAAACAGACACGGGGCAATTAAGCAACATATATTGCAATATATTGAACAAAATTTAAAACTCACTCACCTTAATGATTAATCATACTAACTAGCCTTAATGATTAATTAAAGAAATAATATTCCTCTAATGTTTTCTTATATTGTTAGTTTTTGCATTTGAAATAACTTTCATGGTTTCCATCTCATTTACTTATTGTTAACGAACGTGCTCATATATATTTACATTTTAACAAATTTATACATTATCAAAAAATGTTTATTTTAATATCAAATTTATTTATGTGTGAAATCTTTTAAGTCTGTAAGTATTGTGAATCTAAGTGTAGGTCAGTTTTTTGAAATGTTTGTTTTTTATAGTTACTCCTGATGAAGCTTTTAAATAAAGAGCGAAATATTGAGTTTTAGAAAAAACAAAGATTTTTATTTTAATATAGACCACATACCCGATATTTCCAACATACTGATAAATTGTTTATATATATATATGTATATGTCATCATCATCATCAGTGGTGCTACAGCTCTAGTTGAGCCTTGACCTTCCCCAGTCTATTTCGCCAGTCGTTTCTGTTCATCGCCAACCGTTGCCAATTTGCCGCGCCGATCTTCCTTGCGTCCTCGTCCACACCGTCCCTCCATCTCAGTCGTGGTCTGCCTCTACTCCTATTTCCCACTGGGACCGATAACAGAGTTCGTCTGGGTGGGTAATTTTCATTTGCTCTTGACACATGTCCAGCCCATCTAAGCCTACCTATTTTTATGAAGGATATTACATCTCTACCATTTACTATTTTTTTATACTTCTCGTACAATTCGAAATTATATCGCCTTCTCCAAATACCATTCTCACAGAATGCGCCCATTATTCTTCTTAGTATCTTCCTTTCGAAGACGAGCAGAAGATTTGCGTCTGTTTTGGAGATGGTCCATGTTTCTGACCCATATGTCAGCACTGGTAGGATGAGTGTTCGATATATTATTAGTTTGGTTTTCTGGCTTAAATTTCTGTTTTTTAGCTGCTTGCTTAGTCCAAAGTAACATTTGTTTGCTAGCAGTACCCTCCGTTTAACTTCTTCAGATGTGTCATTATCGTTTGTTATGAGAGAACCCAAATATGTAAACTTATTTACTACCTCAAAATTATATTGGTCTATACTGAAGTTTTGTTCGGCGTTTCTAGCTCTATCTCTGTTATTTGGAATAGATGCTAACATTTTGGTTTTTTCTTCGTTTATTTTAAGGCCCATATTTTGTGCGGCTGTCAAGAAGGCGGAAGTCATCTCTTTAAGTCCTCGTGTAGTACGTGCAATCAAATCCAGATCGTCAGCGTAAGCCATAATCTGCGTTGATTTATTAAAGATTGTTCCCCTATTGTGTAACTCGGCATCTCTTATAATCTTTTCTAATGCTATATTAAAGAGAAGGCACGCCAGCGCGTCTCCCTGCCGTAACCCTGTATATGTTTCAAACGCTTGTGACATATCGCCTTGTATTTGCACTCTGCAGATCACTTTACTCATAGTTGTTTTTACGAGCCTTATTAATTTATGGGGAATGTTAAGTTCATTCATGGCTTCGTATAATTTACCTCTTAGGACGCTATCATACGCTGACTTAAAGTCCACAAAGAGATGGAACGTGTCAATATTAAATTCATTGGTTTTTTCTAAGATTTGACGTAGCACAAAAATCTGGTCGATTGTTGACCTACCTGGCCTAAAACCGCTTTGATACTCACCAAGGATTTCTTCCACGTACGTACTTAAACGGCTGTACAGGATATTGGAGAATATTTTGTACATTGTATTCAGAAGAGTTATACCCCTATAATTTTTACATTCCAACAAATCTCCCTTTTTGTGTAGTGGGCATATGATTCCAGTGCACCATTCCTCTGGCATTTTTTCTTCTTCCCAGATTTTGACTATTATGTTGTGAATTTGGTGCATAATGCTGTTACCTCCATGTTTGATGAGCTCTGCGGGGATACAATCCACTCCTGGGGACTTGCTATTTTTGAGTCGTGTGATTGCGTCTTTCACTTCAAATGTTGAAGGAGGTTCTACGTGAGTGTTATTTCTTGGTCTTTGGGGTGACGCATCATTTTCCACTTCGGTACCAAGTAGTTCTTTGAAGTGCTCAACCCATCTGCTTTGTACTGCGTCAGCGGTACTGACTATATGTCCATTTTTGTCTCTACACATCGTCAGCCGTGGTTTAAATTCTTTTCTTGTCTTATTTAGGATATTATAGAACTTTCTAGTTTCATTTTGCCCCTTTAATGATTGAAGCTCTTGCATAATCTGGTTTTCGAAGGTCCGCTTTTTCCTTCGATGTATGCGTTTTTCCTCCTTCCTAAGATCTTTGTACATTTGCTCCTTATCCCGTGTTCTTCTTTGTTGCATAAGTTAATATGCATAATTTTTTCTTTTAGTGATATCTTCACATTCATCGTCGAACCAACTGTTGCGTGGAGTGGATTCTTCTGTCCTAGGACGTTGTTTGCCGCTTCCTATATATGTATATGTATATATGTATATAATATGTTTGTATATATATATATATATATATATATATATATATATATATTATATGTATATATATATATATATATATATATATATATATATATATATATATATATATATATATATATATATATATATATATATGCATCTATGAAAGTGTATTTATGTGGATGCTTTCGATAAAAAAAACCAATACCAATTGAAATTAATTGTTTATACGGATGTATACATTGAATGGCATCAAATACAGGCAGAGACGCGCCATTATTTTAGGATTGGTTTTCAATCTATTTTTGTGATTACACGTTAAATTTTCAATTTGGCAAAGTTATATATTTCGATGAAAGGGCTTGATGTAATTATACGCGGACCGTTTAATCAAATTCCATTTTGATGTGAATTACTCCAGAATGATAACAGACCATGCGCTAATTTGGTAATAATTAAATTTGCGCATCAATTTCTCTCAAAGGAATCGCTGATCGATATTATACAAATGTCCAGTGTATGTGTCGGACGAATGTTTATATAAATATATGTTATGAACTAAAATTTTAAAATGTTACGCTTTATTGGTTTACAATTTGTCAGAATTATTTAATAAATATACATTTTGCGCATTAAAATTTAAAATTAAAAGTGTATATTCAGTTATTCCAATTTGCTTTGACTATTTAACTTGGTGTTTATTTTCCATAATAAATTTTATGGCATGTATTGTTTGTAATGAGCTGTAGATTTTATTATCTAGGCCATTAACTATCTGAATCACGGTATGGTATATTCCATACCATGGTACAATGAACACAATGTATAATATTACACATGACATATGACAGCTGACCCAAGCGTGTGACGTAGTCAAGAATGCTCGATGGTGCAATGAACACAACAAGACAACCAGTTCCACTATTTGAATCTTCTGAACACAGTATTGTAGAAGATGACTCTTGTGGTATGCATAAAAGGAGTTTGAATATTTCTATGATACAGAACATGGTAAGAGATTCAAATCTAACTGCTAAAAGAGCCTGTGATACTATTTTAAAGTTAGGCGAGAAGGTGAGCTTTGTCCCAATTGCAAATAAATCATATTCTTTGCCTGGTAGTAATAATTCGTCATATACAAGTGATCATTCTGAAAATGATGCTATTATCTGGAAGACCATATTCAGTAGAAGAGTTTCTTAACGAACAACTACGAAATTACAGTAGCTTTATGTACAAGTTACTTAGGTATTTTTACATTTATTGGGTTATCATACGCAGCAACTTCAACTTATTAGTTCGTAATGTTTTATTATGTACGTAATGGCATATGCAGATAATTTGACCTAGTTGCCCGCAAACACGCAAACTAGAAGAAATGTATTCCACCTTGTCAAATTCATCAAAAAATATGGGCCTGTAAGTAAATGAAGAGAAAACTAAAATAATGGCATCAAGACCCAACAATAGAGCCAGCAACATCGGCCACCAATTCACTGTTGATAACTCTACCTTTGAAGTGGTGGACAAATTCACATACTTAGGCTCCTGATAACGAAGGAGAACGTCATGACGGAAGAAATCAAGCGAAGAATAATCCTAGCAAACAAATGCTATTTTGGATTGAGCAGACATTATGAGAAGTAGAAACTTAAGCAAAAAAACAAAAATAACCATATACAAAACCCTTATACAACCAGTGTTGACATATGGATCGGAGACATGGACCATTTCCAAGGCAGATGAAAACCTCCTGCTTATATTTGAAAGAAGGATCCTGAGAAGAATATTCGGTGGCATCTGTGAAAACGGTGTTTGGAGAAGGAGGTACAACTATGAGATATCATAGATATAAATATATATTTGGTGGTAAAGACGTAGTAGCTCTTATAAAAATAGGAAGACTAAGATGGGCAGGACATCTGGCAAGCTCACAGCAGAACAACCCTCCTAGAAGAATCCTTATGTCACAACCTGTGGGAAGTAGAAGTAGGGGTAGGCCAAAACTCAGATGGAGGGATGATGTAGATGAGGATGGTAGAAAAATAGGCTCAGCAAACTGGCAACAGTTGGCAATGGATGGAAGTGACTAGCGGAATAGACTTGAGTAGGTAGAGGCTCTTTTATAGAGGTGTAGCACCAATTATGATGATGAATGTTTTATTATGTAATTTGCAATTAATTCTTTACTTTATTATCTTTTATTTTGTGATATTGGCGATTTTTGTAATTTCAGTAAATTTTAATTTACTGAAACTTTACTGTTATTTTCTGACTTTTTGTAAGCTTTGTCCATGAAACTACAATTTTCTGTTACAATAAAGCATATTTCTAGTTTATTCGATCCTATAGCCATACGATATAAACAGTTATTTTCTAAGTCTTTTTAACATAGTGTAAACAACTTTTGATTTAACACAGTTTCTATTCTATTGATGAGTATCTGTCTCATGTATTGTATTGTGTTTTTTATGTTTGACGAATGTAATAATGTAGAAATAAATGTACATGAATAAATCTATCTATCTTATACTTTTTTCCTATTAACATATCGCAACACCATTAATTCTTCAAAGGACACCGAATAAAGTCTAGATAAACAATAGTATAACATCAGTCTTTGAGGTTCATTATCATCTAAAATGTTAAGCACAATATTAAAAAAGGTTATACAGGAAGCAAACATTAATATAACAGGTCTGATCTACCACAAAAAAATCTCTGCTGAGCATTTGCAAACGAATAGGAAATTCGTTAGGGGCAGTACATAACAATAATAACAGCAAAGGTAACACAATATAAATTCGAAGAAGTTAAAAGACTTGAGAGCGTAATTTTGCCAGAATTATGTCTGGAAACCGCGCTGTATATACTCTCAATGGGTCGTTAAGATGCAAAACTATATCTCGAAGAGCAAAACTAGGACATACAAGACCGTAATAAGGCCAATAGTATGCTTATAAGTATGCTTCTGAAAAATGGGTCACAACAAAAAAACACCAGGTGTTTTTATTAGTTTGGGAGCGCAAAATCTTGTTTCAAAATATCAGCGGTAATTAGGGGACAAAGACTGAAAATGAGAATGATTCCACCTAGAATTTCCAGAATGGTACTACCTAGTGCATTGGCAGGCAAAAGGCGAAGAGAAAGACCGAGGTCAAGATGAAGCAACGAAGTTAAAGAATATATGAAAAGACTTAACGTAACGAACTGGGTAAGATAAGGGAGTGACAAAGAATAGTACATCAGCCATGGGTCTACTAGACTCGTAGTGCTTACATATTATTATAATTAATAAACAATACCAAGATAATTTTATGTGTGAAAATTACAAAAGATGTCATTAAAAACATTGTGCAATATTGTGTGACCTCACTACACTCATATTCGATGGCCAGTTAACTCATCCGATATAAATAAACTTGTAAACAAATATAAGACGTGTTGTAGTATTTTTACCTCAAACAAGAAAAATACTAATATCCCCAATACAGGCAAGTAAATGGTGTCCCAATAGCCACCACACTCTCTTTAGCAAATTGTGAATATCTTCATAAAAGACTTTAAGACATAAACACTATCCGCATCGAATGCTTAACCTTTATGTCTATACCCATGTACAATACCTGGGTATCCTGTGTAATTATTTTATGTGAATTCATTGGCGATGGTATAAATAATTTTATTCCAGCTTCTAGTTTTTCCTAAACTTATTTAGAACGAAGAGAATTAAAACCAAAGAAAAAAATGCATATAATATATTAAGAATACCTGTCAAAGTTTTTACACTATTACTTCCACACCTGTGGCACCCGGGTAACACTGTTGTAAGCTATGTCTAGTTGTTTTATAATAAAAGTGATATAAAAACATAAATAAATGTTACATTTCAAACATATTATCTGCACGTACTTATATTTATTGAAGTGTTCGTTACATAGTGGACGATTACAAACATTACATGATTTTCGTGTCTTTCTTTGCCGCTTTTTTCGCTAAAGGCATACAAATGTAACAATTTCCAACAATTGTAAGGCGTCTAGTGGAATCTCGAAGACGTAATGACTCTTCTATATTACTTAAATCTGTAGGTAGAGGTTTTCCTAACATACGTCGTTGATGAAAAATTTCGATATACATTTAGTACTTTAGATCTAACAGAAATTGCAGGCATCACTAGTTGTTTCCCTAGGTCTTGTAGAAAAGTTCTACGCTTACTAGTTTCAGTAGAGCTTTGTGGATTATTCTCTGTATAAATTGTATAGGTTGCTAGGCAAGCTACGTCTAGGATATTGTAAAAGAAGGCTACTGAAAAAAGTTTTTCTTTTAGTGAAATAATGAGAAACCATTTTGTCGATATTGTCTATGCCTTCTTTAGTTTTATTACAGAACTGAATTTTTTCAGGTTTATTATTTTTTTTGTTCAGGTAACACGATCTGCACTGAATCTGTGTAATGACGATTGAGGCTCATGTTCTAACTAAGGCAGCATTTCTTGCGAAATATATTGTTTGTTTCTTTCCAAAGTACCAACTAATGATAAATTCCAAGACAAAAGAAGACGGGCTAGTTGGGAAGGAAGAGTTGTGAAAAAATTATCCATTGTTATGTTTCGTCCAGAATTTTTTTATCGGTAACACAAATCTTTTACTAAGCGTTCACCTTGATTAGTTTCACGTCTAGTTGAATTTTTTGCAATATACATTTGTCCAGTAAGTAGATATGAATTATCGGCGTCACAAACCCACCAAACGTTGATACCATGTCTGGCAGATTTTGCTTACATGTATTGCTTGCTCTGAAAGGAAATAACTGTTCATCCACAGTAAGACAATCCGACGGTACATAGTTACGACGTAAATTATCATTGAAAAGATGGAATATATCTGTTATAGTTGCAGGTTTATCATTTTGCAAACTTTCTGCACGCGTTTTGTCATTATCAAACCGTAGGGATCTGCTGATGCTCCAAAAGCGATTTATGCCCATACTTGCTTGGAAATGATGAGAGTCTGTTTTCCATAAATCTTTTGAGTGCTCTGAATTCGAATGCCGTACTCCTGCTGTAATAAGAATACCTAAGTATGCATCAAATTCTTCTATTGTGAGTATCTTCCAAAGTTTTCTACGTTTTTTTGGGTTTTCAGCATTATACTTTTCACAAGCGCCACTAGCTTTCGATTGCTTCACGTATAAATGTCACACATTACGTCACTAAAAGAACATTTAAATTATCTCTTATATAGATAAGTCTTAGTAGAACGTACTGGCCCGTCTTTTTATCGCAAAAGGTTACGTTTTAGTGTTAGACTTGCAGTAATGGAATTCGTTGCCAAATCGTATTATCTTTTGCAACCAGAACATTACTTTGGGAAGAATTCCTTGAAAATCGTCAAAATCTTTATCACTACTATCGTTGTCGTCGTTATCGATTTCAATCTTATTATTAATATCAATAAAAACGTCCTTATCTGATTCCTAGTTTTCGATATTTTTGTCTACTTCCTCATCTATATCGTCTATAAATTGTTGCAAGTACTTCTGTTGCTTTTTCTACGTCATTCTAAAATTGAATGATCTATATATAAAATTGTGTAAAAATTAACCGTAATACCTTACCTTTAAAATTTGCTAGCTAAATTCACTTCTCTTCTTGCCATTTTTACAATTTAAAACACGCATAAAGTAACAAAAATATAAACAACTTGTAAACACAGTTAAATAAACACTGAAAGCAAACAAAAACGCCAAGTGTCATTATTTTCAGAACGTATAAGCGAAGTTTACTGAAGATACCTGGGTAGTACGGGTATAGAGTACCACGGTATTTATTTATCATTTAGCCCCACGGTAAGGATGCTTTTGTATATTTTCAAAACAATTTGTATGGTATGTATTCAAGTATCCATTTTATGATTTACTTGAAAACTGATTTATCCCTACTATTCCCCGACGTTCCTATAAAATAAAAGATCGAACCCCAAATTTGCATTATTCTGTTTACCGAAAATCTATCCATACCATCCGCTAATTGCACATCAACAACGCTCTCCACTTACATTACAAATTAGGTCAGTGTTTAATACTCTTATTTTCAGATAAGCACGACATTTTAATAACGAAAGTAGATCCGCTGAACGATGTTCCATAAAACTAACCCTTATCCAAAATGGTTACCTAGAAAATCATGTCAGCAGAAGCATCTAAAGGCAACAATCTCCAGCTTAATCACAATTTAAAGAATTGGATATTTTGGAAATATCTATAATACGAAAGCTTTCCTTCCTTATATCAAAGGTGTCAAAATCGAATAAATTCTTTAATTAAAAGGAATAAAGGCAATGTTTACCCCTCGATAAAAGTTTCATCTCTTGTCCGATTTGTCAAAGACAACATTCCAAATGTACAACACGGAGTTTATAAAATTCCTTATTCAGACTGTCTACTATCTTACATAGGCCAAACCAATATGAGAATTTAGAATAAGGTCTCTGAACATTTCATTTCCATTCGCAATTCTGATTTAGCCTAGGCCAATATCATTTTTATATAAATTGCGAAATTTATTTTGAAAATTTCAGAACTATATACTCACATCCGTTTCTATCAACCAAGAATTACCCGACAGACCAAAGAGATCTAAATACGTCCGAATTGTCTCAATAAAAGAGATCACGGTTACAATCAACATAGACACTTCTTCTCAATGATAAACAAAACTACATCCGGTCCATCTACCATTGTGACCTATCATCGACAACAGTGAGCACAAGAACACACAAATTGGATTGGACGTAAGTGGACCTCTACTTTGTTTACAGATAAGTTTCGACTAGATTTGCACCAGATACAAGATGGACAAGAATTTGGAGACGATCTGGCAATGCTAATAAAATTGAGGTTTTACCATGGCTTGCTCAATTGCTAGATTTAAACTCGAGTGAGCCTGTATGAAACTTATTGGGCAAATGCATTTTACAAACAAAATATTACGTTTAATACAAGGCAGCAGCTGTTTGAGGGCCTTTCAATGGAGTAGAACAGAATACCGTGGCAAGACATTGACGACCTAATAATAAGTCTGCCTTACAGATATAGGACAGTATTCAACAACCGTGGAGGCAATACACTATAGTAACTAAACCTAGAGACAACCTGGTGGGGAGTTGAGTTGTAACAATTTATTTTTTATTTTTTTTTACCATTTTTTGACTTCTTTTTTAATTTTCTTAAGATCACATACGTGACATACATTACTTACATGCCGACACAATTGTATCGGCATGTAAGTAATATTTATTAGTTATTTATTTATTTACTTTCAATTTTACTAGATTTTTGTACATAAGTTTTATTTTGTTTATTTAATTAATTTTAAAATCATATTAATTTAAAAATCACATACATATAAAATTAACATAATTGCTGTATATTCTGTACCAAACAGTACCCTAATTCGAGTTATTATATTTTCAGCATTTAGTTTACCATGTGTAATTGACCTGAAGATGCATAGCAAATTATAGTATGCGAAACCGGTCGCTGGTGGTAGAGTAAATCGAACGTGAGTAAGTGTTATTCTTATTAATTGATGATTCGACCGTAACTTGATGGAAATTCATTTTTTGTAACAATTAAACACTGAAACTTCCACAAAATTTATTTTAACCTTTATCACTACAGTTGTTTCGGCTGATTACCTTTCTCAGGTGATCTATTTTTGGCATGCGCTATACACTTTATAGTCTCTTATGGAATGGGTTTTTTCTCTGGTGGTGGAAATACAATTTCAGGACTTTCTTGTGTGGTTTTTCATTTAACATTTTATTAATTGTTTGTTCATTGTATCCGTTGTTTACTGCTATTTGCTTGATGATATTTAATTCTTTTTCAAAGTTGTATTTTGGCATCGGAATTTCTATTAATCTATGTAACATACTATGATAGGTTGCCAGTTTATGTTGTGTTGGATGGGATGATGAATTTTGCACCAGAGAAAAAACCCAGTACCTTCTGCTCGATTACATAGTACAGGCAAAATATTAACAAATATAGCCAAACACATAAAAAAGAAAGGAATAACACCAGCTTTCCGAACAAATAACAACCTAGGCAAATATATCAAAGACAACAAGAGCCAAAATAAAAAACACTTACACAGTGGTGTGTACAAACGTAAATGTGCGACTGCCCAAAAACTTACATCGGTCAAACTGGTAGAAACTTTAATAAACGAATAGCAGAACATAAAAGGGCTTTCAATAGTAGAAAAACAGATTCCTACATGCGCACTTTCACCTTCTAGATCACAATCATTCTTTTAATGATGAATTTAAAATTCTTCACATTTAAAATAAAGGCCTTAAACTATTCTTGTTAGAATCTATGGAAATCAACAAATTAAAAAACACAGATATAATTCTGAATGACCAACTTGAGACAAACAGTTCTCCCCTCCTTAACCTATTATATTAGAGACTATAAAGTGTAAACGCATGCAAAAATAGATCACTTGAGAAAGACAATCAGCCGAAACCAGCTGTAGTGATAAGAGGTTAAAATCAATTTTGTGGAAGTTTGAAAACAAAGTTTTTAGTGTTTTAGTGTTATTCTTATTACTTTTTACTTATTTGAAATGGACTCACACAGGCAACATATTCAAAATTTAATTAAACAAATCTAATTCTTAATTAGGTCCATAACTAAAACTGTGTGCATATAGTCCAGGCTGTGAGGCCGCTCCCGTTGGGAAAATGTTCTGATTCGGTTTCTTCACGGATTTCGGTTCAAAAATGTCCCCTTTAAACAAATCTGAAGCGTGCCGGGCGAAATTTTTGGGCAGAAATTGTTTAAAACAATTTTTTTTAAACAAAGTCCAAAAATAATTTTTTTTTAATCTGGAAAACATTTTTTTTAGGTTTTTTGTGCTATTTTAAACAAAAAAAATCTCTGTCATTTTTCTATAAAGTTGATAGTTTTCGAGTTATAAGCGATTTAAAGTCTTTAAAAACGCGAAAATACGCATTTTTGAGGCTTGAAAACACATGTGTAAATTATTATTTTTAAGGTTACCAAGTGTCTAAATTAAAGTTTAAACATTCAACTTCAAGATTGTAAAGAGTAATCGGGGCTTATTTTAATTTAGACCGTTGTTTTTTAATTGTTAAGTATGCGCGTACAATCGATTTTTGAGCCGCCGCGGCGCCGCGCGCTACCGTGCGCCTCTATCGTACTTATGCATAGTTTACATATACTTACAAATAATTATTATTTATTAAGTATATATTTATTTAATATCAATTCGAGTTATAATATAAATTTCGTCTAAAGTCTAATAATAGTTACATAAAATAATTGTACAAAAGATTGTTAAATAACACACTAATATCACTCAGTAAAAGTATCTTTGTTTTCACAAAAATCTAAATCACATCCACATAATGGTACACAGTTGACATGATTTTTCTTGCAGTTGCAAGCATTAGTTTTGCAAGTCTTTTTGCATTTGCACGGTTTCCCAACCCACCACTATCAGACTAATATAATATCCATATTGTGTAAAATCGAGAGTTTGATAGCGGGAATATATGGCATTTCGCCAAATATATGTTTTAGCGAAAGCTCTTAACAAGTGTTGGTAAAGTGCGTCAGAGGTACAAGGTATATTGGCTAGATTAAATTAAATTTTTCAGTCACACTGTCTTTTCGTCGAAGAGCAGCATTTTGTATTGTTATGTAAAAATCTACTTTAGGTTTTTGCACTAACTTAATATTGTTGATGTTATTACAAAAAATACAAACTAAATTTTCTTCGGTAAGTTTTCATTTAAGAAGAGGTACGGAAAAAGACATTTTAAATCCATTCACAATTTTTTTAATAACACATTAATAATATAATACCCTTTTAATTGGCATTAAACAATGGTCTTCCTAATGATCGTTTAAGTAATAACAAATCAAGTATGAGCGCGCGATTGTTAAACAGGTAAAAAACTTGCATTTTTGCGATAGTATATTGTTTTTAAACACCGCGCAATTTAAAATTAAGTTTACTAATATTAATATTTACTGCATTGTATTATTTAAATAATAATTTAAAAATATTATTTACAATTGATATAAATAAATATATACTCAATAAATAATAATTATATTGTTCAAATTTGGAAGAAAAAAAAACTATATACGGTTATTACATTGCGATGATTGATTTATTTAATTAGCCCAATGACAATAATTAATACCTACATAAATAAATTATGGAAAAAACTATGTTAATAAACTTCAAGGATTTGTTCGGGTTTTTTTGCGTAAGTGTATATGTAAACTATGCATAAGTACGATAGAAGCGCACTCTAGCGCGCCGCGCCGCGGCGGCTGAAAAATCGAGTGTACGCGCATATTTAACAATTAAAAAACAACGGTCTAAATTAAAATAAGCCCGATTACTCTTGAAGTTGAAATGTTTAAACTTCACTTTAGACACTTGGTAACCTCAAAAATAATAATTTACATATGTGTTTTCAAGCCTCAAAAATGCGTATTTTCGCGTTTTTCAGACTTTAAATCGCTTATAACTCGAAAACTATCAACTTTAGAGAAAAATGACAAGAAAACTTTTTTGTTTAAAATGACCCAAAAAACCTAAAAAAAACGTTTTCCAGATTAAAAAAAAATATTTTTGGAATTTGCTTAAAAAAAATTGTTTAAAACAATTTCTGCCCAAAAATTTCGCCCGGCACCCTTCAGATTTGTTTAAAGGGGACATTTTTGAACCGGAATCCGCGAAGAAACCGAATCAGAAACATTTTCCCAACGGGAGCGGCCTCACAGCCTGGACTAATAGGAGAATAAATTATTGCTATCAACTTTCACACAACGATCCATCAAATATCTTTTTCCTAGTATAATTAGGAAAAATATAGGCTAGTTTTAGAGCTAGAGAGGGAAATACTGAGTAATACTATGGAACGTTAATTAAATTCCTTGGTCTACAAACAAATGATTTTAATAATTTATCTAGGAATTTCTCATAAATCTTTAATTTGTAATTTATTTGATTGGAAATAATTTAAAATATGGCATTAAACAATTTTTAGCAATTTAAATCTAAGAGTTTTAAAGAAAAAATAAAGACTTAATAAAATATATATGTATTTGATTACAAATAATACCAATAATTATAAATAACCAGTCACAATATGTATTAATGCAGAAGTTGGTAAATCAAAACTCAAATTTTAATTGGATCTTTTACTCAGTGTTATTTCCGATGATTATTTAATTCAGTATTTTGTCAAGCACTGATCTTGCGATAATCTATGCATACTGGGGTTGATCCCGTAAATCGGTCATATAGATTCCGGGGAAATCAAAGGGAGTGAGAAGAGCCTAATGTCCTACGTCGACTTTACGTTGATCTCTGTGTGTCTCTTTATTTCCAGAGGCACCCGCATTTTTTTCTCGAGGGATCTTAAAAGTAATATTATTTAATAAATTAAATTAGAAGAATAGTTTACTGTTGTTACACTCTGTACATTAGTGCTCTAGAAGGTTTTCTATTGCCCTACAATCAGAAAACGACTAGCGAATAAGGATTTGTAATCCAGAACATGGCCCAATTTTAATGCATCGGGAGTCTAGAACCTATGATGTTCTACAATGCTTTTGTTTTGTCACACCAAATCTATTCTATACAGATTTATTTTGATAATATAAGTGAAAATTAAAAATGCACGTTTTAAGACGCACAACTAAAGAACAATGAAAAGAAAAATGATATGAGTATCAAGGTTAAGAAAGAAATACAAACGCGAGATAACTTGGTACAGACAGAAGTACAGATAACTTGGTACAGACTTTGACCTAATAAATTATTTTTAAATAAAAAGTTTTGTATTTTTCCTAGAAATCCCACATGTCCAGGGCCATTTTATTCTTTTTCTCTCACAAAATCAGATTTTTTTTTTGTTTTGGCTAAAAACTTTACAAGAAGTACCCATACTTTGTATTGGAGTACTTGATTTTATAAATTATTAAATTGGTTTTAAATAAAACATTTTTTTAAATTTTTCTCAAAACGTTCAATTTTGAAAATGTGGGGTTTCTCAAATAAGCGATTAAATTTTCACACTTATTAAAACAAACAATTTTTTTTTTTTTTTTAAAGTGAAACTGGAACAAACCAAATGACAGGAAGGAGAAGAACAAACACAGACAGGACAGATCAAAGATACAGATGGTATTAAATTGGTTTTAAATAAAAACATTTTTTAAATTTTTTCTCAAAACGTTCAATTTTGAAAATGTGGGGTTTCTCAAATAAGCGATTAAATTTTCACACTTATTAAAACAAACAATTTTTTTTTTTTTTTTTTTAAGTGAAACTGGAACAAACCAAATGACAGGAAGGAGAAGAACAACACAGACAGGACAGATCAAAGATACAGATGGTAGAATTATAACAGAATTACAATAAAAAATGAACCGATGGACAGAATACATATCACAACTGTTTGATGACAAAGATAGACAAGAAATCTCAAACGAATATACTGATGATACAGGGCCTGATATAATCAGAGAAGAAATAGAATATGCAATCAAACAAGCAAAAAGTGGTAAGGCCCCGGTCCTGATGAAATTCCCGTAGAACTGCTCAAACTTATGGACGATGAATCTATTAAAATACTCCTAGATCTATTTAACACAATATATAGAACTGGAATAATACCTAGGGAATGGCTCCGTTCGACCTTTATACTACTGCCAAAAAAGGCAAATACAAAGGAATGCAACGAATATCGTACGATAGCTTTGATGAGTCATGCTCTAAAACTGTTCTTAAAAATAATCCATAATAGGATCTATAGAAAATTAGACGTAGACATCAGTAACACTCAGATGGGATTCAGAAAAGGGCTGGGTACAAGGGAGGCTCTGTTTGCAATGAACGTTCTCTCACAGAGATGCTTAGACATGAACCAAGAAATTTACGCCTGCTTTATTGATTTAGAAAAGGCCTTTGACAAAGTACAACATGAACCACTAAGACAAGTTCTAATAAAGAAAAATATAGACAGCCGAGATATTCGAAATTATATGCAATCTATATTGGAATCAAACAGCAAATGTCAAGGTTGAGGGCAGACTAACAGAAGAAATTCAAATCCGTCGAGGAGTCCGGCAGGGATGTATCTTTATCGCCACTTTTATTTAATCTGTATAGTGAAGCTATCTGTGAACAAGCACTCGAGGAAGAAGATCTTGGTCTGATAATAAATGGTGAGACGATCAACAATATAAGGTATGCTGACGATACAGTTCTCCTAACGGGAACGCTAGTAGAACTACAACATCTCGTTCAAAGTCTCAATATATACTGTAACAGTTACGGCTTGAAAATTAATTTGAAAAAAACTAAATTTATGGTAATCGCGAAATCAAAGAACATCAGAGCTAATCTTGTAATAGACAATACAACGATTGAGCGTGTGCCCTGTTATAAATATCTAGGTGCTTGGATCACAGACGATACTGATCAAACAAAAGAGATTAGATGTAGAATAGAAATCGCTAGATCAGTCTTTAATAGAATGCGCAAACTCTTTTGCAATCGTGATATCAATATAAAGTTACGAATGCGAATGCTGCGGTGATATGTCTTTTCTACCCTGTTATATGGAGTTGAGGCTTGGACACTAAAACAGTTGACCATAAAAAACATCGAAGCTTTCGAGATGTGGTGCTATAGGCGCATTCTCAGAATATCATGGATGGACCGCGTCACTAACACGCAAGTACTCCAAACTTTAGACAAAAGATGCGAAATTCTAAATGAGATAAAAAACTAGAAAGATGGAATACTTGGGGCACATTGTGAGAGGTGAAAAGTACGAACTTTTAAGAAACATCATGCAGGGCAAAATTAAGGGCAAAAGAAGTGTGGGAAGAAGAAAAATATCGTGGCTTCGTAATCTACGTGAATGGTTCGGGTGTAGTTCGATTGAACTTTTCAGGCGCGCTGCTAACAAAGTCGCAGTGGCCATGATGATTTCCAATCTCCGCTAGGAGTGGCACGAGAAGAAGAAGAAGAAGAAGGAACAAACCATGAAGTGGAGATATCCAGGAGTGGCTAGTATACCTGTTGAATACAAAGCACGTGGTGTTCGTGTGTATTAAGGTATAAAAACGCTTATTAAAAGCTTAAAATTTTTTATTATAAAGAAGATCTTTTCGGAATTGTATCATTCCATCATCAGTTTACTAAAAGAGAGAGTAAAAATACCAATATTAAAAACAACAAAGTTAAAATTTGAACATACAAAAAGAGAAAGTTGGTTTTTTACTACTTACATAAAAAAGGTTGTTAAAAAACATTGTGTGGCCACATAAAAAACATTCGGTGGACATCTGGATTTAAAAAATAATATTCTTCGTGTTATTTATTCAGGTAAATGCAATAGACTCTTGACTTGTGTAATATAAAAAATGAAACTGGGGGCATCTTATATGACCCCCTGTAGTTGGTGAGGTTTTATTGACTTACATTACCTCTGATCTGTGTTGGAGTCTAGGGCTAACTGATAGAAAGATGGTATGAAAAATCAGTTAGTACCCGTCAATGTCAAGAGGAATGATGTGGTAGGAGCAAAGTCATTGTGCTTAAGTTTGTGAGTAGGCAGTTTTTAGTGAAGAAATGTGTTTTGTGTGTAGTAGGATCATAAGCAATTTTTGGTATTTTAAAAAACCGATGGGAGAATATAAATCAATGCGTGACTGTGATGCAAAATAAATCGGTATACCAAGGTAGGGAAAAAATTTTATGTAATTTAAGTGGTTAAAATTAATAAATCATTTTAAATGGGATGAAAAGGATGTTATTACCTAATTGTATCGTTGTATTAAATGCGTATATATAAAAGATGGATTGTAATTTATGGAAGATGAGTCGAGGAAAAGAAAAAGAAATAAACGAGAAAGTAAGAACAGGAAATAGAAAGTGAATGTGACGGTGTAAGCTGGGGAAATTGAAACTGATTGTGATAAGAGGTAGATAGATGTAAAATGAATATTTATAAGAAAATGTGTATGATTGTATGTGTATGATTAAATGAATATATATAAAAGTAGGATTGTAATTTATGGAAGATGAGTAGAGGAAAGAAAAAGAAAAAAGAAATTAACGAGAAAGCAAGAAAAGGAAATAGAAGGTGAATATAGCGATGTAAACTGGGGATATTAAAACTGATTGTGATAAGAGAATAATAGATGTAAATGAAAAATTATAAAAAAGTGTATGATAAGTGAGATGGTAGTTATTGGAGAGGATGGGTAGTTGGATATTGGCAAAGGGGTGATGTTAGTGTATTAATGGTGACAAGTATAGAGTTAAGTATGAATGATTATGTAAGTTGAAATTTAGCTATGGGAAATAAAAAGAAATGTAGAAGTGAAGTAAAATTGGATGGGTAGTTAAAAGAGAGAAAGTTAGTTTAGGAGAATAATTGTCGATGAAGTGGGACGAAGTCTCTGTTGATGCTAGTGTGACGATTAACACAATTGGGACTATTTTTCTTTTCCTTGACTATTTCCAAATCCTCAAAAAGGTCGAGTTTGAGATAATCTCTACCAGGGATGTTATGAAGAAGAGAGATATCATCTGGTACCTTGATTGTGTGGTTGTGATATTTAAGATGATGTGAAAAAGAAGAAGTGTTCTCTAACTTAGAATGTTCAATGGCCCTGGTTACTAGAGATCTACAAGTTCTACCGATGTAAGTGGCATCACAGTCAGAACACCGAAGTTTATAAACTCCACTGCGTTTAGTGAAGTCAATATATATTCATTTAATCATACACATACAATCATACACATTTTCTTATAAATATTCATTTTACATCTATCTACCTCTTATCACAATCAGTTTCAATTTCCCCAGCTTACACCGTCACATTCACTTTCTATTTCCTGTTCTTACTTTCTCGTTTATTTCTTTTTCTTTTCCTCGACTCATCTTCCATAAATTACAATCCATCTTTTATATATACGCATTTAATACAACGATACAATTAGGTAATAACATCCTTTTCATCCCATTTAAAATGATTTATTAATTTTAACCACTTAAATTACATAAAATTTTTTCCCTACCTTGGTATACCGATTTATTTTGCATCACAGTCACGCATTGATTTATATTCTCCCATCGGTTTTTAAAATACCAAAAATTGCTTATGATCCTACTACACACAAAACACATTTCTTCACTAAAAACTGCCTACTCACAAACTTAAGCACAATGACTTTGCTCCTACCACATCATTCCTCTTGACATTGACGGGTACTAACTGATTTTTCATACCATCTTTCTATCAGTTAGCCCTAGACTCCAACACAGATCAGAGGTAATGTAAGTCAATAAAACCTCACCAACTACAGGGGGTCATATAAGATGCCCCCAGTTTCATTTTTTATATTACACAAGTCAAGAGTCTATTGCATTTACCTGAATAAATAACACGAAGAATATTATTTTTTAAATCCAGATGTCCACCGAATGTTTTTTATGTGGCCACACAATGTTTTTTAACAACCTTTTTTATGTAAGTAGTAAAAAAACCAACTTTCTCTTTTTGTATGTTCAAATTTTAACTTTGTTGTTTTTAATATTGGTATTTTTACTCTCTCTTTTAGTAAACTGATGATGGAATGATACAATTCCGAAAAGATCTTCTTTATAATAAAAAATTTTAAGCTTTTAATAAGCGTTTTTATACCTTAATACACACGAACACCACGTGCTTTGAAAACAAACAATATTTTTCGGAAATACGCTTAGGACAAGATAATACTATTAAATTATATAGCTACAATAAATACTGCGTGACAGTAATTAATGCGTATTAGAACTTTTTGTTAAATTGTGTGGTTCCACCTATCGATGAGATAAAAGATGAAATGTGGCGAGACACTAGTTGTTGCACCATCTTATATAATTTTTTTCAGCTTTTTAAAGGTTTTAAAGTCTTTTTTTTATTTTTCTCTCTAAGTCTTTATTTCTATGTAGAAACTGATTTGTTTTAATATTTTTAGCGAGTTCTGCCCGAGAAAAGTTGTGAACAAGACGTTTGTCTCGGCTCTTGATATTTTTGTGTTAAACTGTGAAAATTAAACGTTATAAATTACAGTTACTTTACCAACATTATTTAAAACTGTAAGTTTGAATATTTCTTATTAGTTAAACTTAAAAACGCATTCTAAACTGGATTTATTAGTTTTTTGGATGGTTTTATCGATCGCAAATAATTATAATTTTATCAATAATAACCAACAACCAGTGTTGTTTCGTGCTGAAGCAGAAAGGAGAGGTACTATATTTTTTACTACTGTGAAGAATAACAAATTGGTATGTCGTCGGATGTAACTATACAGAACGTCTCTTCAAAGAGCAAATCTTATTCCTTGGCAGCATCACAGCAGAAATTTTCTACTAGAGATCAAGCAATTATTTTTAGTGTATAAATAACGCCCGTCTTCAGAATTATTTAATCCCGCTAGGCACTTTAATTAATCCAAAAAATATTTGATTCTTTTCTCGGTTATCTAATAATAGAATATGTATGTATCTAAATAGTAAATCCAGCGTAGATGAATTTATGGAGAAATATGGTTCTATTAAAGTGCAAGGAGAAATCGTACGAGCTAGAAGACTTATAACGCCTGCTGAAAGGATAGTGTTATCTAATGTCAGTCCAACAATTCCCATGATGTAGGGATGGGAAAAACCTACGGTTTTAACCGAAAACCGGTTTTTTACTTCGCAATAACCGGTTTTATCGGTTGTTTTTTTGTCCCGGTTATAACCGGTTTCTTATTTTTAAAGTAAGAACCGGTTATTAGGTTTTTACGGTGATTAGGATTAGGTTAGGTATTATTTTGGATCCCACTTATATTATTCTCTCATGTAATTATTCCAAGCAAAATCATAATTCAAATTTTATTTTATTTTATAAATAAGTATCGCAAACTAGAGTGCATTGTAAATGTAACTTTGTAACCTATTGGATTAAAAAAACCGAAAACCGGTTTTCTCAAAATCCGGTTTTTTTTGGCCGGTTATTACCGCCAGGTTAAACCGTAAGCAAAAAAAAACCGTTATAACCGAAAACCGGTGTTTTGTCAAAAACCGCCATCCCTACCATGATGTACTTATCCGAGAATTGAAAGAAATGGCTTAAACCTCGTTTTCCCTATACCGTTTTTAGAAATCGGTGCTACACTACCAGAGTATAACCATATATTAAGCTTTAGAAGACAGGTTAGTCCACATAATATCACTATTCCAGATTCGATTGAAATAAATTATGAAAACATCTCTTACAGAATTTTCATATCTCAAGACAATCTGACTTGTTATATTTTTATATTGTTATATTGTTATATTTGTAAGCAACTAGGTCATATTTCAAACAATTGTCCAAACATCAACAGTATTCCATCTACCACTCAGGCCCAAAATTCAACTATACCGAATTCTACTTCTACCCAAAATTCCTAATCTTCTATCGATGTTAAAAGCCAATTACATTAAGTTGGGGTAGTTGATCCAAATATGACACCTACTCCGAAACCATCTTCAATTTCTTCTACTCCAGAAATTTTACAACCGCCTGGTGAAATGAAATAATTACAATTGAGAACATTTTCACTAAAACTTCAACTGTAAATCCATCGGAAGAAAAGGACCCACAAGTTTCACTGAAAAACCAAGAAAAATTCACCTATTCATCTATAAAAAGAAGCATTGACGAAACATTATCTCCCCCCATCGAAAATCTAAATACACATACCCAATTATTTACTACCCTACTTATATCTTACAAAATAAAAACCCAGAAACCAAAAAAAAACCAAACGCACAGCACCAACCTCTGATTCTCTTAAATTATTCATGAATAAAAACTTCACATCACTTTTATTAAACTATGGTCAACTCATGATGTTGACTAAAAATATCCAAGGGATTCAATCACCTATAGAAATTGTCAAAGAATATACATCCGATTTTCTTGGTCTAATAAATCTGTTAACCATATCTTATCCAAACATATCCGAAAAAACTACGAAACATCGTTTTACCCGCCTTAAAAATAAATTGCAACACTACCTAGGTAACGATATTACCGACAGTGAATTATCCTTCCTTGATGCATAATTTTCAACTCTATACTATATTGGAATATTAATGGACTATTTCATCGCCTACCTATGTTACAAATCATTCAATCAGAATACTTCCCAGAAATAATATGCCTACAAAAAACTAACCTTATTCTTTCACAATATATACTCACCAAAATAATTCAACTGTTTTCGAAAAGATAGAACGAACACAAATCGCGCTAGTGGAGGAGTGGCAATCTTGGTACAAAATTCAATAGACCATGAAGCCTTTCCACTCATAACAAATCTCGAAGCCATTGCGGTAAAAATTTTAGAAACACATAAAAAATTCTACATGTGTAATATTTACTTGCCTCCTAACATACAAGTTAGTTACGAAGACCTCCGCAAACTTCTTAATCAGATACCCACACCACGATAATTTTAGGTGACCTGAATAGCCATAATACAATCTGGGGCTCACAAAATACAAATTTAAGGGGCCAAATATTAGAGAACATTATTACATATTTTTATCTAAACATTTTAAATGATAGCAGCCCTACTAGTTTTAATATATCGACAGGTGAATCGTCAGTTCTAGATATTTCTTTATGTGATCCTAACTTAAGCATGTGTTTAGACTTGGAAGTACAGTCTTTTACATTTGGAAGTGATCGCTTTCCCATAGTTATTACGAACCTCATCTACGTGCAGAAACATCAAGAATTTAGTCCAAAATGGAAAACTAACAATTTACAACTAACAAAACTAACACTTCAGCAGTTTTATGCCTTAAATATACTTGTCCTGGACTAAATGATATCCCAACCATATTTCTAAAACATCTTCCAGACTCAGTCAAATATCATTTACTTGACATATTTAATTTCATATGGACACAACAGCATTTTTCTTTAATATGGACTAATTCCTACGTCCTACCTCTTTTAAAAGACAAAAAATCAAGATATAGTGTGGAATCGTACAGTCCAATCTCAATTACTTGTTCCATGTGCAAACTTTTAGAAAAAATTGGTAACAGTAGATTAATGAGGACATTAGAACATAATCGATTACTGATTACTGGACAAAATGAATTTAGGCATGAATTAATGAATGATCAACGGCTGATAACATTCTGGAACTCGAAAGCGATATTATCGAATCGTTTGCAACTAATAAAAATGTACCGCGATATTTTTTGATTTAAAAGATGCCTTTATTACTGCCAGGAAACACAGGATTCTAAAAACGTTGTATAAGTGGAATATCCGGGGACACTATTTATCGTTCATCAACAATTTTTTAACCAATCGGATTTTTCGGGTAAAAGTTTCCAATTCGTACTCGAAAACTCGCAGCTTAACAAATGGAGTACCACAAGGGTCTGTTTTTAGATACAATTCATAACAATGGTCTAAGAATCGCACTACGAGCATTTAGAAGTACACCTATTGAGAGCATATATGCTGTACTTGGTGAGCCATCCCTTTACCACAGGCGAATGCAACTTACATTAACACATTCATCCTCGGTATACTGTAATCCAGAAGAACCTATTTACAGTAACACCTTCACGAATAAATATAATGAACTTTTTAATTATAATGATAAACTAAGAAAACCATACTATGAATGAATTAGAACATATTGCAAAAAATTAAACTGATTTTCCTGACATATTCGATTCAAACATCACCGATCCTCATATCCCTTAGTCAATCAATATTCCATAGTGCAATGTATATTTGAGCAAATATAATAATATGGAAATACGTCCCTCCGAAATAAAAACTATTTTGTCAAATATACTCCAAACTTATGAAAATTTCTCCAAAATATTTACAGATGCTTCAAAATCTAGCAATGTAGTTGGTGCCACTTTTGTGATCAATTCAAGTAAATATCTATTTTAACTAACTCCCAACTGTAGCATAAACACAGCCGAATTATTTGCTCTTTATCGAGCAATTAAGTTTATTAATGATACTGTTACGATTTTAAATGTTATGGCGTATAGAACTGTAAATATTTTATGACTAATTCTTTTGTATTGATTCTCGTAATTTCTAGGTC
This sequence comes from Diabrotica balteata, assembly GCA_918026665.1. Classification (NCBI taxonomy): domain Eukaryota; kingdom Metazoa; phylum Arthropoda; class Insecta; order Coleoptera; family Chrysomelidae; genus Diabrotica; species Diabrotica balteata. The sequence goes on from OU898280.1 coordinate 39,329,149, forward strand.
AAAAATCTACCTGACATCATTTGGGTCCCCTTCGCTAAACAAACAACAATCGAAGGTTCTGGGGGCGACGAGCCGATAAAGAACATACCAGTTTTGGGACCGGTTGCCGCTATGTCTATACATCGAGAACAGCATAGTATTTTCTACGAAATTCTGTTTATCGGCTGGATCCATATAAATACCGGAAGACTTTCATTGAGAAGTTGGTCATAAGAAGATCGGGAAACGCGATTTAATTGTAACGAAACGTTAATAAATTATTTGTAATTAGGATTAATAAAGACTTTAATAAATTCGTAATTAGTTATCGTGAGTTTTAATAAATTAGAATATAGACAATAAATTAGAATAAAGACAAATAAATCAGAACTATATAAATATACAACAGTGGTGTTTAGGAGTGGGATATTTAAATAAACAAGGGACTTTAAATAAAAAGAAGTGAAATATGACGACGATTTACGAGCTCACAGTTACGAATTTAAGAAGGCATCTTGAGGACAGAGAATTAGCTTCTACCGGAAAAAAGGCTGAGTTAGTCCAACGACTAAAGAATGCTTTGGAAGAAGAGGGTTTAGATCCGGAATCTTATATATTTGAAGATGCAAGAAACTCACCATCAGGAAAACTAGAACGGGTCGGCCTTAGGGGGGCAGCTTCGACCCAGAACTTTTCCAAGATAACCCTCTCAACACATTTTCCATAAGCCTCTCAAATGTCGCAGGAGCGTTACAAAGTCCAAATGGCATAACGTTGAATTGCCATAATCCAGATCCTGTGGTGAAGGCTGTCTTTTCTTTATCTACCGGGTCCATTTCTACCTGCCAGTATCCAGACTTCAAATCCAAAGTAGAAAATAATTTACTTCCAGCCAATGTGTCTAATGTGTCATCGATCCGAGGCAAAGGATAACTATCTTTCTTGGTAACGTTGTTCAGCAAACGGTAATCCACACAGAACCTCGTTGTTCCGTCTTTCTTCTTAACCAGGACCACCGGAGAGACCCATGGGCTCGTAGAAGGTTCTATTACCCCGTCTTTCTTCATTTCCTGAACAATCGTTTCAGCTTCCTCTCTTTTCGCCTGTGGTAATCGTCGAGCTGTTTGACGAATTGGCTTAGCATTACCAGTATCAATTCTATGCTTAACAACGGTAGTTCTTCCCGTCTTTCCTCCTTTCGGTACGAAAATATCACGATACTGCCGAAGAAATTACCTTAATTTCCTTTTCTCAATCTGATTCAAAGACTGTCCAGCAACTGCAACCATTTGATCAAATTTGTCGTCTGACGGATTATGGATGTAACAGGTACACAAGTTCCTACTTTTGTCTCTTTTTGATGGTCACTGGGTAGTCATTGACATTAATAAGTCTCACAGGAATTTCTTTAGCCGAAGTCACTAATTCTTTTCCAATTATGATTCCACGGCCAACTTCGTCGTCATGATTCCAGGGCTCCATCATAACAGGTGTTCCTTCGTCCACAATTCCCTGTAGCCGCGCTACTATTATCATTTCACTTCTCGCAGGCACGACTGTATCTTCTTTAACGACTGCTTGCATAGTGTTGTCATCATGTGGATGGAGAAATACCTCCTCGTTACCAACTTTGATTACCTTATTCTTAAAATCCAATTGGAATCCATGCGTATTCATTACGTCCATTCCTGATATAACATCCTCTTCGATGACAGCAACTATAACAGTATGGACGAACTTTTCTGCTCCAATTCCTAATTGTACCTGGATTTCTCCATGAATGTTGGCATTTTCACCTGTGGCGGTTCAAAGTCGCAACCTCGTTGGTAACAGTTTCTTACGGCTGTTTATAACTGTCGGGCGAATAATGGTTCTTGTCGCTCCAGTATCCACCAATAACGTATGCTTTTTACCATTTATTTCTCCATCTACATATACACTATCTTCACGACATTTCAAAGAAGCTATCAGTATGAGAGGGTCTTTGGAAAAGTTCTGGGTCGAAGCTGCCCCCCTAAGGCCGACCCGTTCTAGTTTTCCTGATGGTGAGTTTCTTGATTTGCGTCGTACCTAGGATGCTTACAAGAACTTCGTACGTGTCCTATTTCGCCACAATTCCAGCATCTTATGGTCTTCGGTTTCTTGTATGTCATGCTTTTCATCATATTAACGAGCTGGTCAAGTTTTTGACAAAGATGGTGTCCGATCATCAGCGAGACTGGGACCAATATCTTCCGTTCTTCACAATGGCCTACAGATCTGCTGTTAATGAATCAACAGGCCAGACACCAGCCAGAGTCCTCTTCAGACGCGAGATGCGACTACCTTGTGATCTAGAGTTTGGGTGTCGACCTGGAGAAGATGTAGCAGGTGAAGATTATGTGATCGAATTACGAAGAAGAATGGACGATGTACACGAGTTGGTCCGTTCCCATCTCCAGATCGCTAGTGACCGAATGAAGAAACGGTACGATACTCAAGCCGAAAAGGGGTGTTTTAAGAAGAACGACAAAGTCTGGCTTTCTTCTTCTTCAGGTGCCATCTCCGCTACGGAGGTTGGCAATCATCATAGCTTTCTTAATTTTTGAGGCAGTAGCTCTAAATAGTTGTTTTGAGCTGCATCCAAACCATTCTCTCAGGTTCTTCAGCCATGAAATTCGTCTTCTTCCGATGCTTCTTCTGCCATCTATTTTTCCTTGCATTATGAGTCGCAGGATGCCATACTTATCGCCCCGCATCACATGTCCGAGATACTGTAGCTTTCTTTCTTTAATTGTAAGTTCAATTTCCTTCTCTTTGCCTATTCTTCTCAGTATTTCATTGTTTGTAACTCTATCTACCCAGGAAACCCTCATAATTCTTCTATAGGTCCACATTTCAAAGGCGTTAAATCGTCTCATGGTATCTAGATTTAACGTCCATGATTCCACTCCATAATATAGTAACACTGTATACGTAACATTTTGTTAGGCGTACTTTAAGAGCTAATGTTAGATCTTTGCCACATAGGACCTTTTTCATTTTTATAAAATTAGAACGTGCTTTTTCGATTCTGACTTTGATTTCTGTAGTGTAGTCATTATTTTCTGTTATAAGTGTTCCTAGGTAAGTGTACTTTTTTACTCTTTCGATCTGCTGGCCCTCTACTATCAAGATTTCGTTAGTATTATAGTTGTTTTTACAAATTTTCATAAACTTCGTCTTTTTGACATTAAGAGAGAGTCCGTACTCCCTACTACACATGACTATTTTGTTCATGAGTCTTTCCAGGTCTTGTAAACTATCGGCTATTATTACTGTATCATCTGCATATCTGATGTTGTTAATTAAGACTCCATTTACTCTTATGCCGACTGTTTCATCTTCCAGAGTTTCTCGAATTACCTCTTCAGAATAGGCGTTAAATAATAGAGGTGATAGAATGCAGCCTTGCCTGACTCCTCTCTTTATTTCCATTTCTTCAGATGTTTCTTTTTCGATTCTTACTATTGCTCGCTGATTGTAATAGAGGTGTGTTATTAGCCTTAAATCTCTTTCATCTAGGTTTTTATTTTTTAGAATTTCCAGGAGTCGATCATGTTTTACTGTTTGGCTAAGTCGATTATGTTTTACTAAGTCTGGCTTTATAACCCCAAAAAGCGAAAAGGTTGTTCTCCCAAATTGCAGCAGTTTTGGGAAGGTCCATACCTCATTATGGAGAAGATCAATGATGTTATTTACCGAATAAGCAAGATTCCGAGAGGAAAGCCGATGATAGTACACCATAACCGGCTGGCGTCTTTCGAGGGTGACCACGACGTAGATGAAGAAGTGGAAGTAAACCAAGTCCAAGATGTGTCTGACCTCACGTTTGAGGAATTCATGGGTGCCTATGGAGGTACCGGTAAAGCAAGACATGGTGTTACCACTGAAGAAAGGCAAGATCTACTCGCGCTTCCCGATGACTACTCACTGGCCCTTACCATCCTGGCCAGTATCAAAGACGCACCAGGGTTGGCATCCGTCTTTCGAAGGAAGTTTGGTCGAGTTGCAGAACTTCAATGCCAAGTGCCAGCTCCTGGTAAAACCTTGAAACTCCAAGATGCATCACGTTACCTTTTCTACCTGGTAACAAAAGACACTGCCGTGACCAACCTACCTACCGAGATGTATGTGAAGCCTTACTTCAGTTGAGAGAGCACGTACTAGAGTCCGACGTGCAAAAGTTAGCCATGCCAAAGTTGGAGTGCCGCCAATTAGATTGGAAGGTTATCCGAAATATGGTGGAGGAGATGTTTAAAGACACCGAAGTCCAGGTGTTAGTCTGTTGCAATCCGCATAGTTACTGGTGCGGAGAGAAAACCGTCCCTTGGCATTTCTATACAACTGGAAGTTGTAAAAGAGGGTCCAGTTGCTGATATCAGCATGTCGTTCCAGTTCCAGTCCCGACAAGGTTCCAGGAGGAACCATCTTTTAAGAGGGGGGCAATGTTACGATTTTAAATGTTATGGCGTATAGAACTGTAAATATTTTATGACTAATTCTTTTGTATTGATTCTCGTAATTTCTAGGTCAAAAATCTACCTGACATCATTTGGGTCCCCTTCGCTAAACAAACAACAATCGAATGTTCTGGGGGCGACGAGCCAATAAAGAACATACCAGTTTTGGGACCGGTTGCCGCTATGTCTATACATCGAGAACAGCATAGTATTTTCTACGAAATTCTGTTTATCGGCTGGATCCATATAAATACCGGAAGACTTTCATTGAGGAGTTGGTCATAAGAAGATCGGGAAACGCGATTTAATTGTAACGAAACGTTAATAAATTATTTGTAATTAGGATTAATAAAGACTTTAATAAATTCGTAATTAGTTATCGTGAGTTTTAATAAATTAGAATATAGACAATAAATTAGAATAAAGACAAATAAATCAGAACTATATAAATATACAACAATACCAATATCGTCCAAGCGGTGATTCCTTCTGATTCTCTGAGTTCGATTACTTCAATTCAACGAGTATATCCTAAACACCCAATTGAAAAAATGATCAAATCAGAACTTCACACATGTCAAGAAAAAGGAAGAACAGTTGACTTAATATGGATTCCTTCTTATGTGGGTATTGCTGGAAATGAAGAAGCAGACTTAAGTGCGCGTAGTGCAGTGTCTATGTAGTGCGGACTCAGAAATAATATTAAAGTGCGGTCCAGAAGACTTATAGCTTTCTATTAAGGCAAAAATCTTAGAAGTCTGACATAACCAATGGCAAATATCAACGTTTAAACTACGACAAATTAATGATACAGTTAAAGGAACTAAACCTTTTTACAAAAATTGTCATAAACAGAGTGTAGTTAACCAATTACGATTAGGCTACACTCACACACTGTTATCTTTTTTCTAAATAGAACCCACAATGAACGGGCACTGCAATTCAACCTTAACAGTAAAACATATCTTTAAATGTGACAAATTTAAACATCAACAATCTGTTTATAATATAGATTCAAATTTATCAGTTGTGTTAGGTCAAAATAGTTATTCAAAGAACTTAATAGATTATTTAAAAGCTATCAACGTGTTCCATAAGATTTAACTTTATTTTTTTGTACAAAATTGCTGACTTTTTTAGTACATTTTGTAGGATTTTTTTTGTAACCATGTAATATATCTATTATTGTAAAATTGTATAGATCCGTCGCTAATAACCATTAGGTGAATGCGACTTTGTCTTTAAATAAAAAAATATATATTTTTAGCATTTATTATATGTCTAAAAATCAGTATTCGGAAAATAGTGTATATACAGAAAGAAAATTATAATGTCTGTGTCGGACTTCTGAATAACACACCCCAGGAATTGAATAGTAATGTAGACACACCTCTACGGACGTCAAATAAGAGATCATAAAGTGACTGCCCTGACAATCGTAATAGTCACTCCCTTCTAGGAGGGGCAGGTAAAAGTATATCATTTACCTTGGAATAGATTTTACCCTGAAATATTTATTGATACTTTACGTATGTTAAGAATGTTCGTGTCTACATACATTGAATAATCTCACTTTGGCAGACATTGTATTACAAATTGATAAAAATGTATGAAATCATTTAGAAGAGGATTAGTTGACATTAAAAACTTTTAATTCAAGATCTCTTATTTTTCAATATGAGCCGCTCGCAATATTCTATTAAGATTCTTGTTTTATTTCATACCATCTTCGTCTTAATAATTATCTTTTAATACATATCTCGAGATATGTGTAGGTGCATATAATGCATGATGAATACCAACCTTCTTAACTCAGATATTACTGAAACTTTTATTGTTAACATTTTGAATTAATTTCGAATTTTCATGGAAATTATAGCATATGAAACCAAAAAACACAATCATATATTTTTTTATGACGATACTGTCAAGTTTTGACATGTTCATTTAAAAGGACGGTAGTAATATACGGTACCAGATATCATATATATTTTATTAGTATCAATTTACAAAGAATGAAAGGATTTAAAACAAAATTTTGGATGTAAAGGTATTTTGCACATTTTACACAAAAACTGGACTTTTTTGTGACAATATCCACATCGCGATTGCTTTTCTTGATAAAGAACCAAGTGGTTAATACCGTCATATCTTGAATTGGCTACCGAATTCGAATTCCGCTTAGAAGGTCCGCGTTTTGTTTCTTTTTTAAAAGTTTCCAAAATATTAGTTGCAATAGATCTTCTAAATTCAAGTTGATCCAGTTTACCGTCTTGAGTTTTGTGAATCTGCCACGCATTTTGAATAGCCATATCAACGCAATGAGCAAAAAGGGGAAAATACCATTTCTTTCCTCTTATGGACACTCGATATAAACTGATGTTCTGGTCACTGCGATCAACGCCACCCATGAAGTTATTGTATATTCTAACAATATTTGGTTGAGGAACTTGAAAATGTTTTTTCTCTGCTTGTGAAAATCTCTTTACAGAGAAGCAAGGCATTACTGGTACAAAATTGGAAGCAATAGAAACGATATTATTATCATGCCAGCGGCAAACCACTATTCCTGTATTTTTATCAAGACGATACTCGTATTTACCACGTTCAGTTTTTTTCATAATAGATGAACAGGTAAAGGGCATTTCATGGTGCGATTTTCCCTTACAGTGCCTGTACCAAATATGGCTCTTTGTTTTAGCTCATGCAGTAAATGAATAGAAGTAAAATAATTATCAAAAATAAGATGGAATCGCCTTTGAGGCCATACTTCATTCAATCTGTCTGCATAGGATAGAACTACTGATGCACCCAATCCAAGGACTTTATATTGTTCAGGTATTGTAGTGGAATTACCTTGGTAAGGAGAAAACCAAACTATGTATCCCAGACGAAGGGCTCCTACCCACATTTTGTACCCCCAACGGATTGGTTTTCCCCTGATGAATTGTTTTGTGGGATGGCGACCAAAATACGGAACCATTGCCTTATCTATGCTGTGATGTTTTTCTAAAGGGGAAAATTGTATAAATTTTTTGTTTATTACGTCGAACAGGGGTCGCATCTTGGCAAATCTATCTAATGACAAATTATTGCAAACATGCAAAACTTTCATTATGTGGGAAAATCTATCCCTAGATATAGCAGCTACCACCATTGCGTTGTGCGAATCGTCACGATTTTCCCAGTACATGTACCTTTTCGGCACAACCACATAACCACTCAATACAAGAACGCCTATAAAACATCGAATCTCATTTTGAGTAATGTCGTTCAAAAGATTTCTTTGTCATGCGTAGATGTTAGTGTATTCGGTAACCAAATTGATGACTTCATCATCAAAAAACAAATTAAAAATTTCCATCGGCGACTGAGTCATTTTCGGTCCAAATTGAGTTTTCCAGTAAGTACAATCAGGGTGTTGATACAAGTCTCCTTGAATCCAGTGTGCAGATATTCTCTTCTCTAATTGATGGGGCAGCTTTTCCTTGGAAAGAAACAAAGCCAATGGTATATTGTCATCATCCGAATCTTCTTCTGGTAGGCTGGAATTCACAGAATCTTGTGGTAATTCAGTCGCGTTGTCAAAAACAAGTTCTACATCGTTTCTCATCTGACTACCCGGTAAATTATTTATTGTAGTTAGTTCTTCATCGCCGGAGTCGCAATCGGTGACATCATCATTGGCATTTTCTGGGGGAAATATGATCAAACCATCTGGAGGGACTGGGATTTCATCAGAATCAAGCTCTTCTAATAGCTCATGCAATTTGAGAGGCCTTTTGAAACAATACGCACGTTGGTAGTACTAATTACTACTGTCCTTTTAAAAGAACAAAATGAAATCCCAAGCGGCGAGCCTTTGAAACAACGTGACAACTATTCGAGCCAAGAATATACGTACATAAGTCCCTATTATACAATAATCCACATGCCAATGCCGTGAAATAACAGTTTTTTAATTCTAGACTTACCTCCAATTATAAGCATCCATTTTGTAGTTCAAAACCTGGCAATTTACACAGATAACCTCACAATTACAGCATGTGCGCGCACTAAAATCGTTAAAACTTGTCGAATGCTGGCTCTTGAAAACACTTCATCTAGAGCCATCTATCAGTTGGTAGCTGTACTAACCTAAATTACGCATAATTTACACTGCTTTTTAAAAGGACGGTAGTAATATCTGGGTTAAGGTCTCTTTAGATCTTAAGAAGGTTGGTAATCAAGATTAAACCAGGAAATTCGTCTTCTTTCATTACTTTTCTTTGCTTGTATTTTACTTTGTATTATCATCTGCAATAACACTTACTTATCTACTCATCTCACGTATTCTAAATCTTGCAACTTCCTCATCTTAATAATAACAATTTTTTTTGCTGATTGCTTCCATTTATTTAGGAATTTGCTCTAATATTGTTTTATCTTAATACTTTTCTCTTTTCCGTAAATTTTATAATTTGTTATATCTAATTTATTTCCAATTATTTTAAGAATGTTTAGCAGTCTTAAAGCTTTTTAGATTTTATGCAAATAACACAAGTCATAGATCATACATTATTTGATCACATGTCACTAGTGTTATTACCTTAACCATTTTTCTTTTGGTATCATACTCGATGCATCATGTAGGCGTTAATGCTGGTTATCGAATGCATGGGATTTCTCTTCCGTTTTTCTATTATTGTTTTATTATCAAGGCTGTCGCACCACTTTCTTGTATATCTGAAAGATAAATTCGTGTTGCTTACGAAAAGATTCTGTCTTTAACCTTTAAGCTTGCCCATTAAGATGATATTTATAAGCTTATATTATATTTATAACCGAACAAAATCTTTCATCTGTTTTCTGATCAATCAACAACATTCCAAATTAACAACACACAGTTTATGAAATTCCTTGTGTAGACTGCTCCCGTTGCACACCGTAAAAACACTGATAGAAACATGCACCGAGTATAATGTTTTATATGGCACTTGTCAATTTTCATCAAGCATTCGATTCGATCGAATCGAAATCGAAATGCACACATATATTCAAGATACACTAACATAATTAAAAACATATATAAAAATGCCACCATACAGATAAAGCTGAAAAGCACAAAAACTAATCCCATTTAACTACAACGGGGAGTAAGACAAGGAGAGACCATCTCTCCCAAACTATTTACCCTTGCTCTCAAAGATATTTTTAAGAAACTGGAATAAAACAATAAGGGTATCAACGTCGACGGATCATACTTAAACTACTTTAGATTCGCAGATGACATAGTTTTAATAGCCGATAATATCCAAAAACTAAATGATATGTTGAATGCAGTTTCAGGAGCGGTAGACCAAAAAATATGCTAAAAAATTAGAAACAACGCAAAGAGCAATGGAACGAATCATGCTTGGAATATCACTAAGAGACAAGATTAGAAACACCGAGATAAGACGTAGAACGAAGATTACTAATATTATGTAAGAAATTACAAAATGAAATGGCGTTGGACAGGTCACATAGCCCGATATAATGACAATAGGTGGACATGGAGAATTCTAAAATGGAGACCAAGGACGAAAACAAGGAGCATGGGAAGACCTCAAAAAAGATGGGTAGATGACACAAGAGCAGTGGCAGGCAAACTGTGGATTAGATTGGCGCAAGATAGAGGAAGATGGAAGCAATTGGGAGAGACCTACATTCAGGAGCGGATGGAAAATGGTTGACTAAGAAGAATACAATATTTGAACTAACAATTGCCAACGTCCAATATCCAACCTATATTTGTATTTATATGAAATTATGAAAATATAAGTAAATATCATCCGATAGTAAATTTATTTATTATATAAACTAAATAAGATGATTAAAAATAACAAGTTGTATTAAATATTATTTTTAAATTTTAAATATTATATTTAAAATGAAATAAATTAATTTTATTATTATTTTTTTTATATTTTAAACAGATTCAATAAAATATTTTATTTCCTCATAATGACACCTAGTAATGTATAAACAAAGAATACCTACGTTGTTTACTTATGACAGACCTGTCAAATTCAGACCATATAATAATAATAAAATATAAATAAATATCATTTGATAGTAAATTTAATTATTGTATAAACTAAATAATATTTTAAAAATAATGATTAACCCCCTCTGTGGCTCAGTGGTAAGAGCGCCTACCTTTAAACCTAAAGGTCGTAAGTTCGAATCTCATCAGGGTGGAGAAATTTTTCTTTATTAAAAATTAATGAATAAAAATAATTTGTATCCTTGTGCGATCGGTACTCACCACAGGGACCGCAGACGTTCGGATACAATTAGCGTCTCGGAGAGCGCCCACCAAAGTGGCGTGGCAGTGGCAAGTAGCAAGTAGCACGCGTCTAGCATAATGTAACCAATCCTAACGAATGATTAGAATGAATGACGTTACTGTCATTTTGGTGTAAACTGAATCATTCGTTTTCATTGGTTACATTATGCTAGACGCGTGCTACTTGCTACTTGCCACTGCCACGCCACTTTGGTGGGCGCTCGCCCTTAGCAAAGACAATGACGTCGACTTTGCTAAGTATCAAGACAATTACTCTACACCAACACACACACACTACACTAGGTACCTGACTGTACCATGCCAATGATCATAGTTGTCGAGGCATTAACTCAAAAAAAAAATAATAATGATTATATGTTTATGAAATTATTTTAAAACGAGAATAATAAAAATTAAAACTGATGATTCAATGTTGTTGAATTATTGATGGTGAATGTTGATTAATCGGATAATATTTATGACCTAATAGTAACGTAAGAAATTTTGAAAGCTATTACGAATCGAATTTTTTAGTGACAAATATCCTTTTAATTTTCTACTTCCTATTTTAGTGTCTATATTTTGTTGGTTATCTTTCATGCAGTTAATTCAATGCAGTTAATACGAATTGATTGAGATTAGTGAATCGATGTCAAGAACCGCTAGTCTATAACGCTACCCCTGGCAACACTATTTTGTAGCGCTAGTTCGGAGACTCTCGCCTCAGCATTTTACTGTAAAAAAACTAATACAACGCCAGTGTACAGTGTTAATTTTAAAACTTACAACGGACTATATCTCACGAAAAAATGCTGATATCGAAAAATGCTTGAAACCGTTTCTAGGATAGTAGAGAGGAACTAAAATGATCTGAAAGAGAACCCACCCCACATCAAAACCCCCAGGCCCCACTCACCACAACCAAAAAGTTTAAATTGCAAACCCCTACTTGTAATACATCATTGAGAAGATTATAAAAAATACAGGGTGAAGCAATAATTGTGAAACTTTGGCACAAATGGAAAATTTAATGAGGTTTTTGTATATTTATTGTTTAATTAATACAATTATTGACCCTGTATAATTATTGTTTAATAATTATTCAGAGCGTTAATATCAGCCGACTTATTATGACTTTTGTATTTGTAACGCTATCTCCCGGATTATTATTTTTTTGTAAGGTATCCGAACAAAAATGTAAGCCACGTGTACGTTAGCGATTTAGTTGAAAAGTTTAGATAATCAAGATCAGTGCAAAATAAAAAAGAGATGGATTACAATTACTGAATGAAGTATCTCCAATTGTGGTCTTTGGAAATTTTCTAATAGATCCTACTGCACCAACACGTCAAGTATTTGCAATGACAGGACTTTCACATAAGTCGGTTAGAAAAATGTTGAAATTACGTAAGTTTCACCCGTACAAAATACAAATTCTTCAAGAACTAGGCGATGATCATCCAGACCGACGAATTGAGTTTTTTGAACTCATGACTGAAAGAATTCGCGTTGAACCGAGAATGTTAAAAAATATTTGTTTCACTGATGAATGCACTTTTATGCTGAATGGTAATGTAAATAAACAGAACTGTCTGGAGTGATGTGAACCCGCGGTCACATTCAATATCCTGAAAAACTGAATATATGCGAATCTTTAATTGTGCATAAATTAGAGAACCAAAGGAAAGATCCAGGCAACCTAGCTCTACACAAAAATTTGCTGCACTTTCAACAAGATGAAGCACCTCTTCACTATGCAGCTCCAATTAGGCACTGGTTGGATACTAATTATGCGATAAAATAGATTTAATGGAGAGGTCCTATTAAGTGGTCACCGAGGTCACCAGACTTACTGCCACCTAAATTTTCTCTATGGAGTTACATCAAGTCAGTTGTTAATAAAACTCAATCTGAGTCACTTGTGAAATTGCGAGAAAGAATTACGCAAACATGTCGCACTATTACTAAAACAACATTTGTCAAAGTTCGTGCAGAATTTGATAATATCCTGTAGTATTGTTTACAGAACAACCGAACCCACTTTAAACATTTACTTAATGGACATTTTTAACAAATTTTTTGTTTAACAAAAACCTCATTAAAGTTTCCATTTAAGCCAAAGTTTTACAATTATTGCTTCACGCTGTATAATTGTTATTTATACCATTGGGTAGAATTCTTTATAGTCTTTTTAATGACGTATAACAAGTAGGGGTTTGCAATTTAAACTTTTTTGGTTGTCAAAATGACGGTATTAGATTTTGATTTGATACAGAGCAGCAACAAGCCGCATATACGTATTTCGATCTCTTTAGATCTCCTCAGTACGGTATAGCTACTACTCCATATCAAACCAAAATATTTTCCCGTCGTAGATTATAGTTATTAAAAAATAACTATTTACGGACGTAACTACGCCATCTAACAAGAAAAAGAGAAATCATACGATTTCTACCTGGCGAAATCGAATTCAAGGGAGTCTAAAAATTCCACTCCAAATATCGTTCATCATGGCCTATATTCGTAGTGAATTTGATTTCTGGTACTCCAAATGAAGTAAATAAATAAAACAAAATGACGGTATTAGATTTTGATTTGATACAGAGCAGCAACAAGCCGCATATACGTATTTCGATCTCTTTAGATCTCCTCAGTACGGTATAGCTACTACTCCATATCAAACCAAAATATTTTCCCGTCGTAGATTATAGTTATTAAAAATAACTATTTACGGACGTAACTACGCCATCTAAGAACAAAAAGAGAAATCATACGATTTCTACCTGGCGAAATCGAATTCAAATATAAGCCGCCGTGCTTCCTTTTTTGGTTGTGGTGGGTGGGGCCTAGTGGGTTGATGAGGTGAGTTCTCCTTCATGTCATTTTAGTTCCCCCTTACTATCCTAGAAACGATTTTAAGCATTTTTCGATATCAGCTTTTGTTCGTGAGCATGTTGTAAGTTTTAAAATTGACACACTGTAGAAGATTCACTTCAAAAATATAATTAAATAATAAATCTAGTACCACCTCATCTACCCAGGTATTGACATCTGCACTATAAAAGTTTGATGTAACAGTATGGCATAATAAAAGAAAATAATCATAAATTTACAGTTCGTTTTGTGAAAGTAATTTTGTGTAAATCCAAAATTATATTTTGTGTAATATAAATTCTTTATGAAGTACCTACTAGCCATAGTTGAATATTAAACGGTCCTAAGGAACAACTAACCCATAACTTTAATTTATCGAGAGAGATTCCTTAGCAAATCCACCTGTTAATCTCGTTAATGTCTCTAGGCAAGTAATAACCGGAATTAGACGTTTACAACATCGCTCACTTGTTTTCTATTAAGATTAATAGCACAAACTAGTGGTTGCTGTAATTAGAAGGGAAACTTTGGCAAAATTGGTAACTAGTATTTTTAAAACCAAGCACTTTCGTGTCTAGTTACAGGCATCTAAAGCGCTACTTTACTAGATTTTTACAAGCGTAAGTAACAACACCCAAGAAATAAAATTTTTCATTTGCTCTAATAAATAATATGTTAATTTAGTATTAGTAAAAGACAAAACCCATTACAAGGCTCACAATTTATTATTTTAAATCAATCAATTAACTTTTAAGCGATACAGGGCTTTTAGTTTGTGTATCATATGCAAAAATCTGGTTAACTAAGTATTGCTTAATCTTTTACGTATGTGATCTTTCGTAAGTACTACGGTATTTATGGTATTTATGCTAATTTGTAGCTGTATGTTACGTTATTTTTATACAGTTTATAAGTATGCAATGCTATCAACGTCTTGTTTGTTAAACAGAAATATATATATATATATATATATATATATATATATATATATATATATATACATATATATATATATACATATATATAATATATATAATATATATATATATATATATATATATATATATATATATTATATATATATATATATATATATATATATAGGAAGAATGATCACAGCTGTCCAATTATTAATTAGTATAATGGTAAGGTTAATTGGGTTAGCAGCTGAATAATGAAAGCCAAAGTGTGCTCTTTTCAACGACTTCGTTATATTTCGTTAAATTTCTTTAACATCTTCAGACGAATGCTACAATATGTTACAAAATGGTGAAATTGTGTATTTTACATAAGATGTAGTGAAACACTTACTTGTGTGAGGTTGCAGGCAAAAGTGGTATTTGAAAGTTCCATGTTGAAAAACTTTTTTGAAGATTTTTTTATAAAGCAAAAAAAAAAATAAGTTGTATGTGTTATATGGTGGCTTGAAAACTTAAACAATACAAGTGCATTTTTGTTATTTTTCTCCAGTGTGATAGTACAATACAAATATTACACATGAACTGAACACAGCTTTAGTTTTCTGGCTGACATCTACTAATATGATAGCTGACAAGACACTTTAACCTTGAGGTACACACTAAATTTTCACCTCCTTGTGCATAGGTGAATAGACTGGTCCAAAAAATGACAATGTGATATGTAGTTGTGTTTTAACTGTTTTGTTTCTTAAATGTTCAATGTTTTTTAATATTTGTATTGTACTATCACACTGGAGAAAAATAACAAAAATGCACTTGTATTGTTTGAGTTTTCAAGCCACCATATATTACATACAACTTATATTTTTTTTTTTGCTTTATAAAAAAATCTTCAAAAAAGTTTTTCAACATGGAACTTTCAAATACCACTTTTGCCTGCAACCTCACACAAGTAAGTGTTTCACTACATCTTATGTAAAATACACAATTTCACCATTTTGTAACATATTGTAGCATTCGTCTGAAGATGTTAAAGAAATTTAACGAAATATAACGAAGTCGTTGAAAAGAGCACACTTTGGCTTTCATTATTCAGCTGCTAACCCAATTAACCTTACCATTATACTAATATATATATATATATATATATATATAATATATTATATATATATATATATATATATATAAGATGGTGGTATTCTTGACTGTTGATTTAAATATAAATTATGAATTTTGAGGATGCAGTCAGTTTATTTGGCCCACAAGACAAAGAAAACTCTTTGACTTACTGTCAAGCTTTCGAATTTTATTTAATTCTTTTTCAAGACATCTATAAAAAAAAATATAAATTAACTAGTTAAAATTGTTATATTGTCTTACTTACTAGTCGTGAGATTACAGTTGTTACTATTATTATACTTTACAAAACAAACCATTATAAATATATTAAAAAAATTTTTATTAAAAATAACTATATTGTCACTATATATGTCATTGTCATGGTTTGATTAATGGACATATATGAATGAAAATACAGTTACTTTATGTGGAAAGCAAAACCAGTAACAATAGTTTTTATTATAATTTATTTAATATTGTCTATAAAAAATATAAATTAATCCAGTCAGCAGTTTGGCTTAAGCACATATGAATTTTTAATGTTAGGATGTCAATAGAAAATGAGATCTTGACGGTATTTATTGATATGTTAATATGTAACAATAAATGTTACTTAATTTGTCAATATCTGATCTTCTATTTACACATTTTTTATTTTTTTGTATATGTGTCATTTCTAAAAATAACCATTTTAATAATATCATCAATCTAAATCACACATTTAATTTTTCACAAGCTTCAATTCTAGAGAGGCAGAAACATGAACAGAAACGGTTATTTTTAGAAATGACACATATACAAAAAAATAAAAAATGTGTAAATAGAAGATCAGATATTGACAAATTAAGTAACATTTATTGTTACATATTAACATATCAATAAATACCGTCAAGATCTCATTTTCTATTGACATCCTAACATTAAAAATTCATATGTGCTTAAGCCAAACTGCTGACTGGATTAATTTATATTTTTTATAGACAAATTAAATAAATTATAATAAAAACTATTGTTACTGGTTTTGCTTTCCACATAAAGTAACTGTATTTTCATTCATATATGTCCATTAATCAAACCATGACAATGACATATATAGTGACAATATAGTTATTTTTAATAAAAATTTTTTTTTAATATATTTATAATGGTTTGTTTTGTAAAGTATAATAATAGTAACAACTGTAATCTCACGACTAGTAAGTAAGACAATATTAACAATTTTAACTAGTTAATTTATATTTCTTTTTATAGATGTCTTGAAAAAGAATTAAATAAAATTCGAAAGCTTGACAGTAAGTCAAAGAGTTTTCTTTGTCTTGTGGGCCAAATAAACTGACTGCATCCTCAAAATTCATAATTTATATATATATATATATATATATATATATATATATATATATTTATATATATATATATATATATATATATATATATATATATATATATATATATATTATATAAGTAAAGGGGTAGCAGGGCTTCCACATCAAAGTCGGTCATGTTCCCATGTAAATCTACATAGAAAATCTAAGGTCCATTCTGGTCATCTTTTGATCTTTTTGTGGTGAAGGTGTACATCTCGTCGGATGGTGACGTACGACAGCTCGTTGAAAAGGGAAGTGGGCATTTACAATGTCAACTACACAGTGAAGACTCAACAAGAGAAGAAGTGCCAAATACGATCCTAAAACTCAAAGACAATAAAGCCACAGGAGTCGATTAAATCTGTTCAAAAATGTATTAAAAAGGTAGTGATTAACTTTTCGCAGCATTATTTAAACTAATAGTATTTATATGGCAAAATGAATAAGTATCAGAAAAGTGGCTAAAGTTAATAATATGTCCGTTGCATAAAAAGGATGATCAACTGGAGTGTTATAACTATAGAGGCATTACTTTGTTGGCAGCTGCGTATAAAATATACGGCAATGTATTATTTGAAAGACTTAAGTATTTTACAAAGAATCTTGTTGGTCAATATCAATGCGTATTTCCTTCTGGAAGTCAAGTACACATCAAATTCAAGCACATAGGCAGATTCTAGAAAAGTCACATATATGCAATAGTAGACTTTGGGTGATATCAGCTGTAATGTTTTTGCATGCCTGATTGACTACAAGAAGGCTTTCGATAGAGTCAGGCATGACCAAATGATGGAAGTGCTAAAGAGAACAGGGATTGATGGAAGAGACTTAAAAATTATAGCTAATCTGTATTGGACTCAATCAGCGGTACTCTGAATAGATGGAGAATATACAGAACAGGTCAAAAACTTAAGAGGAGTGAGCCAGGGGTGCATAATTTCACCACTTATATTCAATCTGTACTCGGAGCACATTTTTGAAGAGGCCCTAAAAGATATTGATGAAGGCATCTCAATAAATGGAGTCAAGCTTAATAACCTGCGGTATGCAGATGATACAATAGTGTTTTGCAATACCATAGAAGGGCTGCAAAACTTAATGAACAAAATAACAGAAACAAGTAGAACCTATGGACTGGATATAAACACCAGCAAAACCAAGCTAATGATCATCAGCAAGCAAAACATAACTGGAGTAAATCTGTATGTGAAACAAATGAGAATTGAACGTGTCTCACAATAAAATTACTTGGGAACTATAATCAATGAGTCGTGTGACAATACCCAAGGGATTAAATGTCGCATAGGAAAGGCCAAAAGTGCATTCTTGGCTATGAGCTCTGTGTTCAAAAGCCATGACCTCACCCTGAAAACAAAAATAAGGCTCCTTAAATGTTACGTGTACTCAGTGCTTCTGTATGAAGTAGAAACGTGGACAATGAAGGCGGAAACTCTATCAAAATTTCAGGCGTTTGAATTATGGTTATACAGAAGAATCCTGATGATACCATGGACAGACAAAGTCACCAATGAAGAAGTACTGCGGAGGATGAACACAACCGCGGATTTGGTCAACATTGTGAAGAGCTGTAAGCTGGAGTACTGGGGACATATAATAAGAAATCAAGGCAGATACGAGCCACTCCAATGCATTTTGCAGGGTAAAATTGAAGGAAAAAGAGCCCCAGGACGAAGAGGAATATCCTGGCTTGCTAACCTGAGAGCATGGTATAGAAAGACCTCAACACAGCTATTTCGCACAGATACGAGCTACTCCAATGCATTTTGCAGGGTAATATTGAAGGAAAAATAGCCCCAGGACGAAGAAGAATATCCTGGCCTGCTAACCTGAGAGCATGGTATAGAAAGACCTTAACACAGCTATTTCGTATAGCAACCAACAAAATCATCATAGCCAGAATGATCGCCAACGTTCGGAACGGACAGGCACCCTAAGAAGAAGAAGACTTTGGGATCTCACCTAAGTTAGTTAAATTAACCCAACTAACAATGCAAAACGTAAGCGCATGCGTTAGAATTAAAGGAGAAAACTCATTCGTTCTTTGACATTAATCCCTGTCCCTGTCTAAGACAGGAGACAAGCTGGCGTGTCTCCCCTTTAATATTGCCTTAAAAAAGGCAATCAGACAATTAAATATTTAAAAATTTTAAATAATAAATTTAATATTTAATTTAATATTAAAAATTTTAATACATCGCCGTAAATTCTCGCATTCGCTGAGGATATAGTTATAGCAGGCAGAAGTATGAGAGACATAGTTAATTGTTTTACAAGGCTTGCGGACGTTGCAAGTAAATTAGGACTTGTGGTAAATGAGGAAAAAACCAAATATATGTTGGTTTTTACAAACCTTCGAAATATCCAACAAAAAATTTAAATTAACAACCATAACTTTGAGCAAACAAACACAACAAGCGACGAAACAAAAAGACGCATAGCAATAGCAAACAGAACTGTTCACGGTCTCCAAAAATTAAAAAAAAAATAAAAATATAAAACGTGCAGTAAAACTTATTAAATAAAACACCTTAATAAAACCGGTTTTTATACATAACACTGAAACCTAGACCTTATCCTAAAATGATGAAAGACTTCTTGGTATTTTTGACAGAAAAATTCTTGGAAAGATTTTTGGGGCCGTAAATGAAAATGGGCTATGACGTCGAAGATACAACTTTGAAATATATCAGTTATATACCGATCCAGATATCGTGAAATTCGTTAAAGTGCAGATACTTAGATGGTCTGGACACATTGCTAGGATGTCAGATCACTTATACACGAAGGGATTATTATTTTTAAAACCAAAGGGCACAGTAAGCAAAAAACGACCATTGATGAGATGGATTGATGATGTGGAAGAATACCTACAGATTATAAGGGTCAGAAGATGGAGGGAAGTTGCCAGGAATTGACAGGAGTGGCGACTTCTTTGTGAGCAGGCCAAGATCCACAACGATTTGTTGAGACACTTATGATGACGATGTTCCTGTTTTGTAGGTTTATATTTAAGTTTACTACAAAGAATAGTAACAAACATACGATATGAGAATACTAAATGGTAAGGAAACAACAGATGTCGCACGGATTCTTTCAGGGAAGCTAAGTAACAAGCAGCAAACATATAATGCAGAGTAGAGAGTTAAAATATATGTGAAACCTTTAATAAAATCAGAAAAGAACATCTAATGAAAAAGAAAGAGAAGAGGAAAAGTTAGATAATTGATAACGTATTATAATTCATGGAAAAAAGATGAAAATAAGAAGACAGCAACGGAATGGAAATACTAATATTGCTGAGTTGCGTTCCTGGGACGACTTTATTGTAAGATAGTTATTCATGCTATGAACAAAAGACAATCACATGCAATAATGACAGTAAAATTCTCCTGTTAGCCATTCCATAGTAAATCATGAAAAGAAAACCAGGAAAAAAACCTCATTTATATATGATAACCTCATGGTTATACTTATCGCACAGTTTTTAAAATAATCTTTTTTTAAAACGATTTCAAGAGTGGAAATCTAAAAGTCAAACAGTAGTTAAAAATGTAATTTTTTATTACAATCAGTTATGGCCTAATCCCATATAGACATAATATTATTTAACTTACACATGCTACAACAAAAAAGTATCTTCCTATTTTCTCAATGTTCTGGATCATGTAAAAATACAAAAGACGTAGTGAACACAATAACAAATTCTGTAATATAAAATTAAAAACTTGCGTTATGTTCTCGGATTTCTAATAGAAATGTCATTGACCAAAAACCCAGCAAAGCACAGAGCAAATATCCAGATAATCAAACCAAAGCAGTGGATACAACACTACAAAGGTCGACTACAAGAAACTAGACAGAAATACATGATAGAATCTCCAAAACATTTTGTAGTAAATGGAGAAGAAGTAGAGGTATCCGAAGAAACAGTAAAAAATAGTAGGCAGTGTTGAACCTTAAGTTAGGGAAAGCTAGCGGACCAGAAGGGATTTTCTCCGAAATGTTAATATGGGGAACGGAAAAACTCTTTAGAAATCTAACAATAATTACCAATAAATGCCTAAATGGATATCCTGTTCCAGAAAACTGGAAAACAGCTTATATATCATTCATCCATAAAAAAGGAAATAAACCTGACTGTAACAACTATCGAGAGATATCAATCACGAGTACACTGAGCAGACTATACAGTAGAATACTGCGAGATCTAATTAAAAAAGACTATAAAGAGAAAGAAGAAGAAGATCAAAGCAGTTTTAGAGCAGGTAGATTGTGTACCGACATCGTATTTTGTCTAAAACAAGTCATAGAGAAGAGATCTGCTAGACATCTGGAAACCCATCTTACATTTGTGGACCTACACAAAGCATATGATACAGTCCCAGTATCGAGACTGTGGAAGGTATTAGAACAGACGAACATCAATCACAATTATATAGCTGCACCTAAAGAACTGTATGAAAATTCATAATCAAGAATTAAGATAGGTAAAAAACTCACAGATGCCTTTATAGTGAGTAAGGGACTACGTCAGGGATGTCCTATCTCTCCGACACTATTCAAAATATATGTAGCAGCGGCACTCAAGAACTGGAAAAAGAAAATACACGGAATGGGTATAGAGATAGACGACAGATACCTGTTTACTCTTCAGTTTGCAGATGATCAGGTCATAGTGGCCAATGACAAAAACGACATGCAATATATGATTAGAAAGCTGATAGAAGAGTATGAGGAATGGGGCTTGACAGTTAACATAAATAAAACGAAATATCTATGTGTAGGCTCTCAGAGCAAAAATTTGGAGTTGGACAACGGTATTATATATATATATATATATATATATATATATATATATATATATATAATATATATATATATATATATATCACCTAACTTGCATCCTCTTCTATTTGCCATATTCCGTTCGCCCATTGACTTTTTTATGTTTTGCTGCCACTCTAGTTTGGGTCTTCCTCGCTTTCTATTCCCTATTGGGGTCCAGTTCAGTATTTTTGTATATATATGTCATTGACCAACAGCATTCGTGGGCTAACTTATCTACAAAAATACTTGATTTATTCCTTATTAGAGTATAGAGGATGGATTATAAAGACAATACCTACTTTATTAAGTAAAAAATTTGATTAAGAATCCTACATCTATCTATCAGAAATAAATGTCTTTAGGTTAACACTGCCTGATCTCAATGAAATGAAACTTTTAATGTTAACGAAGACATACTTTAGAAAAAATAAGATAGTCATTTATACGCTTTGGTGCATAATACGCTGTCATCTGCAAAACGAATTAGTGAAATTTGTTTCTGGAACTTAAAAGTATTTTTTTAAATTGTTTGTGAAATATGTATTAATATTGGCTACATAATTATTCATCTTTAGACGACATTCTCTTTTTTTAATACATCACCCTGTAGCACATTTTCATATTAGTTCTTAGAATTACTAACCCAACAAACGTTGATGCCACAGGTGGCCAGTTTTAAGAAGAAATATTGTGCAGATTTGTAAAGTTTCTTACATAATAAGCCTTTTACGTGGTTTAACAGGGAGTGGTTAAAAAAATATGGTTTTTGACTAAAGCTAATTGTGGTACATTTTTTGTACTACGTCGCTCTCTAACGTAACAGCGTTTTATCCGCTGACGTTAGAATTAACACATTAAACATTCCCGTAAACATTTCGTTAAGAATATATTTAGAGTCCCAATTACTACCCCTCGTAACTGCCACTGATGATTGTAGTCCGACGTAGTCGTTGATCTGAAGTCGACCCCGTCTCAAACATTCTAACGTTGATCCTGGAATCAAGCGTAATCGAAGAGCAGCAAGGAGAGAGCGGGGACTGTGAAATCGGTCGGTGAACTCACTATTTTCCCTTTCGGCGAAGCGTGCACGATGCAGATCACAACCTTCCAAAAATCATCACCGATGAGGGTTAAAGGGGGACATCACGTGCAGCTGGACTATGTAAAAAATAAAAATTCAATAGGTGGATAAAAGGGTTATGTACTTTCAAATTGAGGTGAAGATAAACGCATGCCATTTTTTCTACACGAAGTAAATCATTTCATTACTGTGATATATGTATATAATTGGGTCTATGTTTAATAAGTGATATAAATTTTGGAACTAGATTTTATTGGGTCATTGAAATTAAACTTTCGGCAGGAAATGTTGATTTCAATATATATTTTTTATTATTTATCATTTATTATATATTTATTATTTCAATAAACATATATTTACAAAATATAATAGGTATATATATCATCATCATTATCATCAACTAGCCTTTAACGTTCACTGCTGAACATAGGCCTCTCGCATGCTCTTCTACTTAGTCCGATTTTGCGCCATCTGAATCCAATTTGTAGTCACTCTTTTTATGTCATCTGTCCATCTCGTTGGAGGTCGACCTCCTCATATATATATATATATATATATATATATATATATATATATATATATTATATATATATATATATATATAGAGAAAATGAGTACGACCGTCAATACAATATGTATTAAGAATCACTCAGATATGTGGTGGGTTTTTTTCGGTGAAAAGGTGGAGAAAAAAGACAATGATGATGGCTACTTCATCTATTTATTGAAGACGTTTCGCTTTCTTAATCACAAAGCATCAGCAGTTCCTCTAAAAAGACAAATATGAAAAAAACCACACAAGCATGTAAAAGTTGTTACATGTGTTACCTTAAAAATATATGTAGCAGTCAGTGATATTAAAAAATGTAAAGAAGCTTAAGTAAATGGACATTATACGATTATGATGTATAAAAAATAAATTGAACTAATTACAATTAACAATTTGTTCAAACTTAGCACAGCCAAAGAACATGTGGTGTGTTATACATGTATAAGTAACAAAAACATTAACTCTTTTACGTTTCAACGATATATTAATAGTTATGATTTAACTGTAACTTTAGGTAGCATTATTAAAGTGATTATTATTGAAATTTAATAATGTACTGTATAATGAAATTACGACTCCAGGCTTCTAGACTGCCGCCCGTAAAATGGCGTTAGATTAGAACAAAGGCGCCAAACAACGCGAAAAGACAGTAACATTGAGGTCATGAAATTATGACAGAGCAGCAAGATGAGATACCAACCCTAATAATAAAGCGGTATATTTAAAGAGTAAGATGAGTTTGGGTGATGACCTGTCTGTCAGAAACCAAAACAATGAAGGGAAAATGTTGTTAAAAACACCAATATCCCACCAGTGATCGGTTAAGAAAAAACGAACAAACAAGTGAGCTCAGTCCAAAACTCATAAATCGTCAACGTTGTGGCTGAATAATCAGTCACAGGTAAAGATTGATTAAAATTTCCAACAGTCCAAGGTTCATACACTTGGAGCTGCAAATGATACAGATTCGTTGAATCAATTTAATTATATAGCTGTATTATAGTATTTAATTTAAAACAATTAATACAAAACTTTGTATATGCAACGATGACTATGTCAAAGTAGTGTAAGTTGCATAAGTTTAAGTTGATGCAAGTAAGACATATTAATTTATTTTATTTTATATTTTAAATTTATTTTAATATGTTTATTTGTATTTTAAATTATTTAATAAGAAAATATGATAAACTGTACACCTTAAAGGACCATTATAAAGTAAATAGCTTAATTAAGCCTAATTCTGTAATATTAAAGCATGATATATTTGGCTCAAGTTGGTGATGTTTGTTCTCTTACTGAGAGAATTAGGGTGTTTAAGTATAGAACACATTTCCAAACATTGTCTTTTTACGAGATTGCGTTCTGTGCCAAGAATCTTAACTTTATTAAAGTACACCTTATGTTTAGTATTGATAGCATGCTGGGCTAGAGCACAAGTATGTTTAGATAAATTAATGTCACTACGATGTGTAGTAGGACGCCCTCTCAGTGATCTCCCAGTCTGACCGATGTAACATGAGTTACACTCAGTACAAGGTATATGATAAATGGTATTAACTTGTTCCAAAAGGGACAAGGGTGTTTTAGTTTTTGAAAACAAATTTCTTAGCAAACAGTCTTAGCATGCTCGACAGCAATTTTTACAGGCATGTTGTTCTGTTTATACAGTTTATTAAGTTTCTCAGTAACTTGAGGAAAATAAGGTAAAGATGAATAATGGGTAGTAGGAGTCCCAGGAGCAGTATCAGGCAGAAACAATGCTATTAATTGAATTATTTGATATTATTCTAAGTTGGTCACCATTGGGTATGTCATCTAAAAAGGAACCATAGCTTTGTAAATAAAGGTATTTATTAATGAGAGAGGATGGATAGGAATTCTCAATCAGAATATTTCTTAGTAATTGAAGGGATTCTGTTCGATAAATCGGATGTGTCAATCTATTTAGCCGGCAGCTTAAAGCTTTAATTTAAAGCTTTAGAGGCCATCGGTTTCCTATACCAACTTGTGGTTAAGGTGTTATCTCCCATTCTAATGACACGCATGTCTAAAAAGGGAATACTATTGGTTATGGGGTCCTCAAGTTTAACAGTGAACTATAAATGAGGGTCAAACTCATTAAACATAGACAAGGTGGCCTGAATCTTGTCTGGGGGTAAGGCTAATAATAAATCGCTAATAATACCGCTTAATAAAAGGAATTTAAAAATCTAAGAGACCCAAATTGTCAGATACCAAATCATCCAGTACAAAGTTAACTAGGATGGGAGAGATTAAAGAACCCATAGGTGTGCCAAATATGTAAAGATAATATGTGTCATTAAAGATCAAGAAATTAGTGTCAAATACCAGTTGCAATAGTTCTGCAAATACATCCCAAGAAACAGGACAGTTAGGTTGAATGGAGTTCCAATGATTTCTAAAGGAGGTAATAACGCTAGAAAGAGGTAAGTTAGTGAAATTAATATAAAATTGATATATATATATATATATATATATATATATATATATATATATATATATATATATATATATTTATGATTTAAAATTTACTGATATTCACTGATATTAAATTTATCATTTCTCAAATCAATAACGTCACTTCTTTTCTGGATAATCACCTACCAGACAATTTGTTGAACACTTTTGAGACATCTTTACATAAGAAATTTAATTTTATATATCATAGATCCATGGCACGCCTTCGTAAGAAACTAAATAATTTAGACAATCCCCAATTTAAGAAAATTCCATTTATTCCTAAATGGATTGAAAATTTATCCAATATTGAGGTTCCGTAAGACATTCTCAAGTTGTTATTTTAAGGCTAAATTTGGCCTTCAACCAATTTTCAGAGACTATTCTGTGAGTAGAATCTTAGCAGATGTGGAAAATATTTTGTCACATGCTGACAATTCCTACCTTCTATCTCTTAGGTCTTCTTCCAACAACATTCTGTTGAATTTCACCAAACGCCCTAGCCAACCCATATCGGAGTTAGATAAGATTTACAGGGAGACGGTATCGTTTTTTAAAAACCCACCCTAATCTCCTCGTTCTCACGATCAATAAAGCTAATGCTACTGTCCTCATGGATAGAGATTATTATCTCAGTTAAAGTAAATCATTTTTAGATGATGATAGATACTATCAACCTCTTTGTACCAACCCTTGTTTTAAATTCACCAATAAAATAAATAAATTTATAACTCATTTAAAAAACTTGAAAATCGTAGATCAACCACTTGCAAAATATTTACATGATTATGATGGATATGCTCCCAGATTTTATTGTCTACCTAAAATACATAAACCTACACTGAGCATGAGACCTATTGTATCATCCATTTATTCACCAAATATTATTATTTTAAAATTTCTAACGGACAACTTATCTAAATCATATAATTATAATAACAACTTTAATATTGTTGATTCTTTTCACTTTACTGAATTTGTAGATAATGAATGAATTTGTACGCATAGAACACAATATACAGAGGAACAATGGACTGGGCATTTTACAAAATTATATGGGGAAGGCGAAGAAAAGAACAGAGAAATAATCATTAACAAAACCCACGATAGACTACTAATGTTAGAAGAAGAGCTACAAGAACGAATAAAAAAATTAAAAAACAAAAAAGCACCTGGTCTTGAGAATATAAACAACGAACTGCTAAAATATGGAGGAACAACACTATGCAAATGGCTCCTAAAATTACTCGTCGATATAATAATTACCGAAGTAGTACACAACAAATAGACCATGAGATAATAAAGACAATTAATAACATTAAGAAGAACATCAAGACTAGAGTTATAATGCCAACAGGAGAAACAGAATACATGGAACTAAAAGGAGGAATCCGCCAAGCAGACTCGCTCAGCCCATTGTTATTCAATATGGTGATGAATCAAAAAATTCATGAAGTAAGAAAACGACACGGATACCACATGGGATCACATAAAATCACGACACTATGATATGTCGATGATGCACTACTAATTGCTGATAACGAAGATGACCTACAAAGGCAGCTTCACACCTTCAATATCACAGCAAACAAACATAATATGAGAATATCAGTAGAAAAAACTAAATATATTGTGATCAGTAAAGAGCCGCGTAGATGCAAACTAGAAATAGACGGCAAAATTGTAGAACAAGTAATGAAATTTAATTACCTAGGAGTAGAGATCACTAGTGATAGGGATTATAAAAACAGAGGCAGAACCACAAGGCAAGGCAAGGCAAACAGTAAGGCCAATCCTAACATATGCAGTGGAGACAAGAACCGATTCAAAAAAAAGACGAAACAACAAATCAACAATATGTAAATTAAAGTATTAAGATCAATAGCAGGCATATCATTCAGAGATAGACAAACCAACAGAAGTATATGCAAACAATGCAAAATTCAAAATATTAACGGGTGGATAAAAACAAGAAAAAAACTGGAACGCACATGTAAACCGAATGGGACCAGATAGATTAGCGAATACCTCTAAAAAACAACAAGCCGTATAGCAGAAGACTCATTGAAAGGCTGCCAAAAAGTGGAAAGATAATGTACAGTCAACAACGACTGAAACAGAATAAAAGGCAAACAAACAGGAGTAATCCTAGTCGCACGAGAAGAAGAAGAAGTTTTTGAGATATGTTCTGATACCATATTGTGTCTGTAGGTATTTAGAGACATTTGTATTGCAAATCTGTTTGTATTGCATATAATAATTTTAACATTAAGAAAGTACGTAAGGTAAGTGTAATAAATTCAAAAGGACTTTTTTAGAAATGGTTTGTATTAGCAGAAGTGATAATAATTTAAACAAAAGATCAGAAATTCAAAATCTAAGCAAAATTTATAATTATATAATTGATATATAATTTATAGTTATTTCTTTATGGTTTATTCATTAAAATATCACATTTTAATTTAATATTCCATATACTTGTTACATTTTTAGACATCTGTCAATGATGAATTAATCTTCTTTTTTATTACTAAATAAAAAATAATTTTTTAAACAAAATTTTATTTTTTGGGAATATAATTGTCAAAAATGAAAATTGTAACTTGTTACATGTAAGCAGTTTAGATTTACTAACAAATCTAATTTTATTTGGTGAGTTAAAATTTATTTTTCTAGTTGCACTTGGTACGATTTTTTGTATTTTTTAGAAGCTTTTGATAAAGATTGTAAACACAATTGAAAGCTTGACACAACGAATAGTTTGCCAATAGCACATTTTATTGGCTACAACTCATAAAAAACATATTTATATATTTTTTCCAAACGAGTCACAAGTACTTCTTGTATATATATATATATATATATATATATATATATATATATATATATATATAATATATATATATATATTGCTTTTATTATTTTGGTCAAACCATCAGAGGGCTTAGGGTTATGGGAAAATAATATTTGTTTTATTATAGAAAGCTGTTACTTATATGTTTTTGGGAAATACCATTTTTGAATTAAAACTAATTGGGTTGAATATCTAATCCATTTACTTTTGATATTTACTTTATAATCTCACAACAAAATTAAATTATAAAATTTTACAAAGCATTGTCGTTCGTAAAGTTTCGTTTTTTGTTGCTTTTTCCTTTCCTTCTCGAGGGCATATGCAGCTACCCCACGACCCGATGAAGACAGCTAACTAACTTCTGGACCTTTTCGAGCGCAAATGTCCTTGTTAGTTTGACCAGACGTAAGAGTCCGAACTTTCTAACATTTAACTCTGTTAACTTTCTCTGTTCGCTTTCGACTCCTCCTTAAACAATAATTTCGAAGATCCTCTCATTAGGAGTTTCTATCTGTACTTGTTTTGTTCTTGGAAGGTTGATGATTTATAGGATACGACATATTATTGGTTTAGAGTTCGGTCAGAAATAGTTCCTGAAGTTAAATGAGATATAAACTTCGATTATTATGGTGGCCAATATACTAAAAGGAAGTTTAATTTACAAACAATTCAATGAATCAATTACTCCAAAATGAAATTCAAGGTATTCAACACTATTTTATGTACGTATAATTAAATATACCTACTAAATAGCTTTATCTTAGTGTTTGTGGAGGAATTCGGCTTTGTACTTAGCAGTTTTCGAAAAATTATCCGCCGAATATCCCTCGGACATTGATGAATGCCTCAATCGTGCTGTTACCAAGGAACGAGCTTTCGATTGTCATGAAATTATCTCGTCTGTTATCAATGTCCTATGGATATTACTACTGATAATAAATTAGTTTATTATTAAATAAATAAAAAAGTTTCATAACAAAGAAATGGTTAGCTCATCTTGCAATCTCAGATAGACGGTCGGCACAGTGGTAGTTTGGCCATATACTTACGATAGAATTATTTCGTCTATTGAATTTTCTAAGCAAATTTTTGATGATTCGGTAAGGATAATTTCTTGAAAACTGCGCCAATTAGCTTTATCTAGCCTCCATTTCGGATCAGGTGTAACTGGCGTAGGTTTCATCGAGTGTTTTTCTATTAAAATTGGAAGACTGATATTTTTTTTTGTACACACTTATGACAAGTCGAAAGAAAATGCAAAAAAATGCAAAAAAGTATTTTTGAAGTGTGTATATTTTAGGCAATTCCTAGATGAGCGCTTTCATCATCAGAGCTATGCTACAATAAAATGTTCTAATAAGTACTAATTGGTAAAGATTGTAATTTTTAACTTTATACTTAATATACTTTAACTAAATATACAGGGTGTTTCAAGAAAAATTTGGCCCTCACAGAAACTCAGAAACCAAGAGTTTTTCCAAATTAAATAATTTACGAAATAACTGAAGATATTTTTGCTAATTTATTGGTTGAAAATAAGTAACAACAAAAAACATTAAATTTCATCAAATTACCCAATTTAATGTTCGAAATGACCTCCTGTGACCTCCATACTACCTATATTTTTAAAGCCTCTTCGTACATTTGCAAATACCTCCGGTCTGAATAATCGGCATTCTGTCATAATTCTTTGTCGGAACTCGGCAAGATCTGTAGACGGGTGGCATATATTTTTGATATTAGGTAAAAAGCAAAAGATCCAGTGATCTGGCCGACTACCCTATTGGACGCCTTCTGTCAATCCAACACCCTGGAAAACGTTGATTGAAAAATTGTCTTACGCGTATATCACTAATGATAATCAAAAGATTATGATCAGATTCCAATGTGTCAGTGAGCAGCGGATCGATAACGTCTTCTAACAAATTTAAATAAGTTGTTTATGAGGTGTTTGTGTATGTGTCTCAATGAATAAATGAGAATTACTGTTACTCAAATAACAACAATTATGTCTATTGTCTTCACCATTTAACATAAAAGTACACTCGTCGGAAAAACACGTACAATCGATGTTGGTTATTTTTAAGATTTCACTAAATTCTTCACAAATTTGACGTCGATGATCAGGATCATCTTCGTTTAATTGATGAAGTAATCGTATAAGGGTAAAATTTATAGTATTTTATAATTCGATAAACACTAGATGCTCATAGACCATTTGTCAATGACCCAATACCGCCACTTCAAGTGCTTCATTTCGCACTCGACGGTCTACTTCATGCTTTGTGTTATTAACGTCAACTAAAGCTTCAAACTTTTTTCTTTTAAACTTTTTCAGTTTAATGTATTTGTGATTTACGTTTTTTCTGGATTTGCCGCAGCCTTAGGTCATTGATTATTTTCATAGTATAGCTGCACTAATTTTATTCTCTCTTGACAAAAATATCCCATTTTTAAATCCTCCATTGCACTGCATAAATTTAGAATTTAGTTAAATATTCTTACTTTTTACTTGAATACGATAACAGTTGTGACTTCTATTATGTCCATGTTTGCCGCAAGGTTTTGAAAATATTCGTTAATTTGAAATACAGTGCAGCAATTAGTTTAAATCGAGATATATGGAGGATGATTGTTCATAGGGACTTTTATCACGTATAGTTTTTCTACAATAAAATGATTAAAAATTATATTTTCTGACGTAAACATGAAATTCACGTACGTTCAAATTTATGGTTCTACAAAAACATTATTGCTAAAGATCCTAGACCGTGTATATTTGTGGAATAATTATCCTTCTCTAATAGGTAAGCCGCGCGATTGTCTTGGATCTACTAGTTCTGGCAACATATTATTCACATAAAGCTCCTTTACTTTTGGAAACATTTTTGTTGTCCAAAATTGTTGATCCCTCGGAATTTCTTCAATTATATTTCCCTGTGGCGTCCAAACCACAAAATAACATTTTTCTCTTTTTACGATATGCAACTGACCCTGAATTTTTTTAAAGTTTTTGTTGACTTGAAGATAAGGTAGTTTTTTTTTCTCTACAGCTGCTTCAGGAGTCATAGATTTAATGGAAGGGAGACATTTAATCTCAATTAAAGCATCATCACCCACTAAACCGTCTGGACTTGCTCCAAGAAAACAATGTTCTTCATCAATAAATAGTCCACATTTAATTATTTTACAATTCATCTTGGTCTCAAATGCTTCTATTGCAAAAGACTCATGTATTTGTCCATATTTAGTATTTTCGTTACCTTTAAATTTAGAATATAACAAACTGCAGACTGTTCTAGACCTAGAAGTGGTAGATTTTAATTTGCAAATTTTGCCAAAATGTGATGAAGTAATTGTTTTCTGTCTCTCTTCAAGCCACTGAACTGAAAAACACTGACCTCGGGTTGTTTTCTCCATATCCATTATTTGTTCTTTTGTTTTTTTTTTAAATTACTTAGAAATATTTTTTCTTTCATAAATTGTAGCTCCATAGTCTTCGTCAGCGGAAGCAACCGTTTCGGCTTTTTTTTTATTACGCAACATTTGACGACGAGCTTTTCTATCACTATTTAGTTTAGCGGAACGTTTTCTTCGTGAATTCATTTTTTGCATATGTTTATTTGTAAAAATATTTCGCCGTTCGCTCAAGGGAGTTTCCGTAATTATGGAGTAATAGTCCGACCCAACATTATACGAAATTGCAGCAGCTTCACACCTCGTCTGATATGATCCCCTCTTTGAAAAATTTACCCTTTTACCCCCAACAAATTTAGATACTATAGAATTGTAGTGTTCAGCCAAATTGTTATCTATGTTGCTGACTAAACTATCCAAATTAAGAATTAATCTGTTCATACAAATTTCTACATCTCTGTACAAACCACATTCTTTCATTGCCGGCACAAAATTAATATTATGTGGCTTTTTGACACAGCCGAAATACTCGATTTCAAGACATCTTTCATGCTCGCCAAAGACATGTGACGAGATATTTAATATATCTTGATGTAATTTGGAAATAGTTGATAATCATGCTTTTCTGATAGCCTAAATTTAAGCGCTTTACTGACAGAAAATCTTAAGCGCTTAGCATTAATTTCAACTTCTTTTCGCAAAGCCACTGGTACTTCCATATTAGTTGACGAACTCCTTTTTCTTTCTAAATTTTAATTAAATTTAAATTTAACATTAGCTTACTAGGTATATCCCGAAGATTTGACGAAAAATTTCTCAACAGATGATTACGACATTCAATCTTTTGAATTATTGTTTGAGGGCCATACGGTTTTGTCCGTAATAATTTGCTGTAAACTGAACTATCACCATCGCCAACCAAGGTTGTATATTTTAGTCCATGCGTTTCTTAACTTTGTTTAAACCCTTCTATGATAATATCTGCTTCCATTGCATTGGATGTTCCAGTCCAATTTTTAACACAGTTGTGTGTAGGTACTGTATTATTTTTATTTACGTGAAATTCACAAAAACTGCAGTATTTGTTCCGTACTCCTAAATACAAAAGTTTACCAGTGCGATACCCAATGATGCAAGCCTAGAAGAGTATAAAACATAGTAGTAATAAATTGTACTCCTATTGCTGATTATGTACATGGTATGAACGGTTGATTAAATTAGTAATAAAACAATAACTATACTTACAACTCCAGAAGCAGCATTATAATTGACTTTATATGATCGCTTAGACCAAGCTCCGTCAGCTACTACGGTTATATAAGTAATGCCATTTTCGTCAATTTCCCCTAAACTTGTTGCTAATCTTGCTTCTTCTTGACCAGCTTGCTGCATAACTTTGAAATTAGTAGATTTAATTAGTTTTGACACATTGTCGTGGTAATGACTGTATGTGTTTTCTGCCATACAAGGCATGTTGATGGCAGCAGATAATTCTTGTAAGGTGGAAAACCCATTTCCAGTTGACACAGTTCCCAGTGTAATTGCTGAATTGATGTCCATACCTTCAGATGTCACATTTTGAGGATTTTCAGAATATATCTGCTGTGTAACATTACACATTTTACATTTTAACGTAAAAGTTGACATAAAACCTTTTTTAATTTCTTGTATTACTTCCATATTGGTGATATTGCAATTGAATAGATTATGATTTCCTGAAGTAAAAATTTGTTGGAAAAAATAACCAATGTCTATTATCCTTCGGCCACTTGAAGGTTCAGGTAGAATACTAAAATAAATTTAAAATAATATAAGACAATATTGTTTCGTTACACTTTGTTTTGATGAAAATAACAGTAAAAGTAACAATACTAACTTTGAATTTTTTGTAAAACAAGCTTTACTATCATCAACACTGTCGACAACACTCACTATGGGGTCAACCCAGTTGCTAGTTGCACACTCAGGTTGCGTGTCAGTTTGAATGCTGTCAGTTCCACTAAAAATATAACTGGTAAATTCCACAAAGTTATAATATAGAATATAGTTATATTATAGAATAATGTAGATACTTACATCATGGTATTTTCAATATTTTGAAAATCTGGACGGTTACTATTCCTGCAAGAACATGTTTATTTTACTAAGTTAAACAGGGTGCCGCAAACATCTAATTTCCTTTCGTTATGGCTAAACATTGACATACAAATCCATTTTTAATGTCGAGAATACTTTGGTTTTTTCTTAGTGAATGCACGAGCAGTCGCAATATATCACCTAAATTAATAATATATACATCTAAACAAATGAAATATAAAAAAAATACTACCCTGAAAATTGCTCGCTCGATCCGAGCTTTACTTATAAGTTTTAACGTATATATCAAACACTTTAGCCGTAAGAAATGAACTACAGATTGATGCATAGCATTATTATGACCTATAGCAAATAAAAAATATAAATTCGAAAATATTGTCTACCTATATCTACCTGAAAAAATTGGCATTTGTACTTTAGTGAGGATTTCTGTACCTAAATACAGATTTATTACCAATTTCATTTTCATGGGAAACAACTTTTCACACCTTTTATTTTGACAACAGTAGATTGCTTATACTTACATTATTAAAATTTGTGGTGGCTCTAATTTCGATTTTCGAATCCTTTTAGCACGGTTTTTACTGGACCTTTTCTTAGAAGGCGTGTCTTTATTTTTCGCTTGAGAAATTTTTCCCATTTTCAAAAATATTTATACTTATTTCTAGAATAAAAAATCCTCCTAACTTAAGTAGAGTTGGACCTCAGCGGTTCAACAGTACAGACGTGCAGCGAAGAGCGTAGCGACGAGCAGCGAAGCGTGCTTTGGTGGGGGCAATCGACCTGAACGCAACGGAGCTTGTTAGCTCCGGGTGAGTAAGACACCCAGTTTGCACAGGCCTTTGTCCTTCAACAAAGTGAAAAGCGGATGCGGGGCTATTTTTAAGTTAAACCGCCGAGGGGTTGCCTTTATAGGCTCCTCGCGGAGGCTTTTAATAGCTTCGTGTCAGCGAAAAATACGGGTTCATCTCAGTGGGTCGACAGGTATGACACTGTAAGGCCTAGTTTTGAAATCTAGGTCGGACAGAAACGGCCCCTGCCTCTGAGGTGAGAGAAACTTGAAGAGGATCCCTCCCTGAGAAATCAGGGAGAGAACTACCGAGAGGTTGCTGGGACGACACCCAGGAAAACCGTCAGGCAGCGGCCAGGCGGAAAGACAAAAACAGAGTCTTCAGAGTAGCAAACTCAATATAGTCTTTTGAACACTTATTTTCACTGCCTTACGGCATTATGAGTGATCCCTCTCCCCAAAAAAGTGATGTCACGCAGGTGACATCACAAGAAAAAGATGATGATGACAATTCCAAGTCACCCACCCCGTCAGTTACATCTGCAATTAAATTATATAATGAATTTACTTCAAATTTAAAACCCGAATCCGCGTTAATCGTAGAGACTTCAGACGACGAATCGTTCATCCCGGACGAAGAAGATGCCGAAGAAGACGAAAGCGAGGTGGAAACAGACGACAGCGTCTCAATCACCATGGAAGTTACCCTCGACGAAGAGCTGAGCCCGGCCACCGAGTCGATTGTAGCCCCGCCCCCAACAAAGGATGAAATAGCCCCCATAGTGGACATCATCTCCACCGCAACTAATGCCGAGCCGGAGGTAGGTAGGAAGAAAAAAACGACAAAGGCCAACCGCAGACTCCTCAGAAGACGAGGAAGAAAGAAAAAGAACAAAGGAAAAAGACGAAAATGAGCTCTATAAGTCGGTAGATCTACTGACCGAACAGATCAGACTGCTCAAAGAAGAGAGCCGTCAAAGGGAAAAAACAAGCAAATGCCCAAATACAATACCTCCTAACTCAGATGACTGAGTTACGGAAAGAAAACAAGGCAAAGGACGAAGAAATCAAGAAGCTGGTCGGCCATATAATGGCTCTGACCGAAAGAAATGAAAGGAAAGAGCTAGAAGAAAAGAGAAGAGATGAAGTCATCTGGGAAATAACCAGACCAGGAAGCCCACCCTGGATGGGAATTGCCGCCCCTTCTACGTCTGGTTGCGGAGGAAAGCCAAAAGAACAGAAGGTAATACAAGAAAAAGAAAAAAGCGAAGCCGGATGGACAAAAGTCCAAAAAAAGGAAAAAAACAAAAGGCACCGCTACTGAGAAATCAGTCAACAGTAGCGAGAAACCGAAAAAAGCACTGAGTATTGTTGAGAAACAAACTCAGAAAATCAACGAAAGAAAAGATGAAGCGCTCACAAAAGCTGCTAAAGAAATACAAAAAAGAAGTGAGCAGAAAAAAGCCCAGAAAAACTTGGAGGTACCGAAAGAACCTCAAGTTGATAAAGAAAACGTCGTTGACCCTCAGATACCTGCAGAGGTTAACGTTAAAAGACCTAAACCTCCTGCGATCATCTTAAAGACGGTCGCAGAACATCAAGCGATCCTGCAAAAAGCAGCAAAGAAAGGTATCGTTTCTGACAATAAGTTTGCCAGATCTGGCAGATCTATTGTCATTAACACCAAAACTAGGGAAGATTACCTAGGAGTAGTCAAAATACTTGAAGAACACACCCCGAAGGTAGAGTACGTTGCCTACCCGATAGACAGCGACAAATTAAAGAGGGTAATCCTAAAAGGGCTAGCGGCGAGCACAAGCACCGAACTTATTCTTAATGAATTAAGAAATAAAGACGTCGACGTAACTAGAGTCAGTAACATGTACTCTAAAAAAGAGGGAAAACCAATACTGCCTTTCTTTATGATCACCCTCAAAGAGGATGACATACAAAAAATACGCAAAATAACAAACTTGTGCTACATGAAGATTCGTTTCGAAGACGAAATCAAGACCACAAAAGATACCCTACAGTGTTTCAACTGCCAGGGTTATTACCACAGTTCAAAGGCTTGCCACTGCGACGCCAGATGTGTAAGGTGTGGTGAAAACCATCTCAGCAATGAGTGCGAAAAAAGCAAAGAAACGGCTCCAAAATGCGCCAACTGCGAACAGGCGCATACGGCCAATTACAGAGGATGCTCAAAAGCTCCAAAAAAGAAGACCCCTGCCCCCGTAAAACCGGCGGGCAGACCACTCAACCCAACAACAACAACCACGGGTTTCAGCTACGCACAAGCAGCCAAGAAAACCCCAGAACAAGCGGCCCCAACGATGCAAGACGCAGCCGCACTCATTGCCACATTCCAGACGGAATACAATAAGAAAATGATGGAGATGATGTCCGTGATGGATAGGGCCACAAAAATGATGACTGCATTCGGTGAAATAAATCGACAATGTTAGCGAACCATACGGAAGATCTACGCATAGGGTCCTGGAATTCCGGTGGAATTTTCCAAAAACTCAACCTTTTGGACGAAATGATAAATAGATTAGAGCTCGATACCGTAGCCCTTCAAGAAACGAAACTAGTGGAAAGGAAGAAAACCAAATTTCCAGGCTACGATATCTATAGAACTGACCATAGAGCAAGATCAGGAGGAACAGCCATACTAGTTAAAAAAGGCATAGAACATGAACACATCCCAACACCAGGTGGACTGGTCACAATGGAAGCCACGCTAGTAAGACTAAAGGCCAACAACGAAACACTAAAAATAGTGTCAGCTTATGTCAGACCTAACGAACCGATATTCGATGAAGATTTGAGCCTAATCCTCGACACAGAAGAGCCCACGGTAATCATAGGAGACCTTAATGCGAGATCTCCCAACTGGTTCGATAGAGCGACCAACAATAACGGGAGACGACTTTGCGGCCATCTCGAAAATAGACCAAACACCTACGTGATCGGACCAACAGAACCGACCTGTTTTCACGGACAACTCCCTACACATCTAGACATTGCAATCCTACACAACGTGGGTCAACAATACGAGATACGCTCTCTAAACGAAGGCGATTCGACGCACAAGTTAATCGTTTTGACCCTGGGCGCAATAGAACTAAACTATTCGCAGCCCCACAAAAGAAAGATAACAAGTTGGCCAAACTTTAGAAGAATTGTGAGCGAAAACATCGGTAACATTCCAACAATAAACAACATCACAGAACTAGAAGACAGCGTATCCAAACTAGAAGAAACTATAATTATTGCTATCGATGCCAGCTCCAAAACCGAAACAATCACAAGACAAAAAGGAAGATTCGGAGATATAAGTCAGGATCTACAAGACTTAATTAAAGAAAAAAACAGAAAAAGAAGAAGAGCCTATCGTACTAGAACATTAGAAGATAAAAGGATTGCAAATGAGCTAGACAGGGAAGTTAAAAGACAACTACGAAATCACAGAAATGAAAGCTGGGACAACTATATCCAAGAATTAGACCCTAACAAATCCGCCTTCTGGAAATTATCGAAAATCCTCCGACAGGACAAGAAACCCATACCTCCCTTACATGGAGTAAACGGGATTGTCCACACGGAAATAGACAAAGCTGAAGTCCTAAAGGACGAACTAGAAAGGGCATGTAGAAATAACGAAAATCCCAATGAAGGCATAGACTTTGAAGAAGAGGTAGAAAGAACAGCCAGAAGACTAAAGAGAAGAAAGGGCAGAGTAGGAATAACACATACATCTCCCGAAGAAATAAAAGAGCTAATAAAACTAACAAACGCCAAAAAAGCCCCAGGACCTGACAACATCACAAACAAGGCACTAAAAAATCTACCCAACAAAGCTACTGTCTACATAACGAACATTGTAAACAACATGCTCAAACTAAGATATTTTCCAGATAGATGGAAGGAGGCACAAATTATCATGATTAAAAAACCAGGGAAGGATGGCATTTTTCCGCAAAATTACAGACCTATCAGCCTACTATCA
This sequence comes from Diabrotica balteata, assembly GCA_918026665.1. Lineage (NCBI taxonomy): Eukaryota > Metazoa > Arthropoda > Insecta > Coleoptera > Chrysomelidae > Diabrotica > Diabrotica balteata. Next base: position 39,368,323 of record OU898280.1, read on the forward strand.
TCAATAAGCAAGATAGCGGAAAGAGTTATATTAAAAAGACTCAACGACGAATCGGAAGCACTAGGCATCATACCAGAAGCTCAATTTGGATTCAGAAGCGAACATTCATGCGAACTACAAGTTCTACGTTTTACTGAATTTACAACAAAAGGCTATAACGAAAAAATGTATACGGCAACAGCATTTCTGGACGTCAGTAAAGCATTTGACAGGGTCTGGCATGACGGACTCATTTACAAAATGAACTCTATGGGATACAGCGAGGCGATGACATGCCTCCTTGGATCATACCTAGCCAACAGAAGGTTCAGGGTTCGAACGGGGGCAACTCTGTCCGAAGTCGGGACCCTGGAAGCAGGTGTGCCTCAGGGAGCTGTCGTGTCGCCTTACCTGTATACCATCTATACGGCCGACACGCCAAAAGAACCAGGTTCCCTGTTGAGTCTTTACGCCGACGACACAGCAATAGCTGTTAGCTGGAGAAATCCAGATCATGCAGCTAATCATCTGCAGAGAGCACTTAATAGATTCGAAAGATGGTGCATCAAATGGAAAATAGCCTTAAACCCGGATAAAACACAGGCTGTAATGTTTAGTCACAGAAGTGTACCGAACCGAGAACTAATGATTGGGAACACCCCAGTAGAATGGACAAACGAGGCCAAATACCTAGGGGTGTTACTAGACAAAAAACTCACATTTACGCAGCACATAAATCAGCAAACGTATAGAGCCAAAGCGCTGAAAAATCAGCTCTCAACGCTTATTGGTAGAAGAAGTAAGCTAAGGTTTAAAACCAAAATCAGGATTGCGAATAGTATTATCCTGCCAGTCCTTTAGTATGCCTCTGCTGCGTGGGGACACACCTGTAAAACAAACAGGAAAAAAATACAAACAGCACAAAATCAACTAATAAGAGATGCCCTGAACTTACCGAGATATGTACCTCTGAGAAATTTATACAGAGACTCAGGACAAACAAGGATCCTTCACACAATGGACAAAAAGGCATACGAACTATTCAACGGACTAAACAACCACCCAAGTAGCATGTTAAGAGAGCTGACTAACTACAACGCAAATACCAGGACAGTACACAGAAGACCTAAACAGCAAATAGCCGGATATAGGGTCCCCAACGAATAAATGAAGAATGAGATGGTCGCAATGACGTCAAATAAAAGAATGCAGTCATCAGAAAAACAACCACCAAAAAAATATCTATTTTTAGGACTCTGGCGAGAGGATACAGGTGCCAAGGCACTTAGTTAAGGACAATATACACCGGGGTGTGTGGAGGCCATATACACCCTGCAATGCACACCCCAACACACCCACACAAATTAGCATGTAAGAATAAAAGGGTAAGAAAAAAGGCCAAGGAAGACCCCCCAAACCAAAAAAAAAAAAAAAAAAAAAAAAAAAAAAAAAAAAAAAAAAAAAAAAAAAAAATCGGTTGTTTTTCTTTTAAATTCAGAACTTCAAAAATCAATTTCAATTCATTAAACGTTTTAACGTAAAATTCATCCTATTTTTCTATATAGAAGGCCCGTTAGGCCTTCTATATACCGCTGATGCGGATTAGGCCCTTAAGGCGGATCAAATCATGAATGCTGATCCTTTTCGCGACACCCGAGCACTGAGGTCATGTGCGGCAAGCATGGGCTCGGTGGCCGGACACACTTCGGGCGCCCAGCCGGCGAGGAGAACAAAATTTACTTTTGCCAAATCGGCGGCTGAGTGACCGAGCACACACTTTTTTCCGGACATGAAGTCGACAGCCCAGGCTGTCGGCTTCATGGACGGAACACACGCTCTTTTTCTTTTTTTTTTTTTTTAGGGACTTCAGTCCCGAAGTGAAGTTAGAGTAAAATCTATAGAGTCAGTAAAGTAAATAGGGAGAAAAGCCTAGATGTGGCTACCCCTACAGTCAGGTGGCATAACCACAGTAATTAAAAACAGGAGGTGTCTCATTACCCAGGGCACCTCAAGTAACTTTCAGATCATAAGCCTCCTCACGTAAGTCACACGATGAGGAGGGGTGGTGGAAAAGCCTGGGGGTCAGATAGGTACCACTTCAACTAGTGAAGTGTGACCGGTTTGATCTTCGGACATGTGGATCCCATACTTAGTTTGGTATACACATGTTCCTAGGGGTAGGGTTGATCGCTTAGCGTGATTGTGTGTGTGTGTGAAAATCCTCCTAAGACTATAAATATACTCGCATTAGAATTTGAAATATTTTTACGTAATATAGACTTACCTATAAAACCCACAATTAATAATACTCTATTTTTTTCAAATATCCCGACAACTCAGTTCTATTACACAAATATAATAAATTAATTTTAAACAAACACTACTGTGAATAAACACTAACGAATTTCAATGTCTTTAAAATAATAAACTACGGCATGAACAGATATCGATAGGAGAATCACACAGAAAACAGACGTAGAAGTGCAAATGTGATAGCGCCATAGCGGTGACTATTTCTCTATGTTCCCAACTCACTCAGTTAAGTTCGATTTCTTGTTATAGATCATTGATTTTAGTAATTCCAATGTGACACAAAATTTAGGCATGTGATAATAAAGTTTATTTGAAGAAAGTGTATTTTTTTGTTTTTCTTAATGGCGGTAAAAACTCGTTTTTGTAATATTTTATTTAGTTATAAAGTAATTTCCACATAATAACATATTTCTCAAATTGGGCTTCATACCGCCATTCTTTAACATATCACTTATATGTGTGCCAAATATCTCGTCAAAATATTTAAAATTAAAGCTGCAATCTTGGAACGCGTTTTCCGTCTTGATGACGCGCTGATGTAGCCTCTTAAGGATAGCTGTCAGATTGAACATACATTGACCTTGAGCAATGACTTGAGTGAATTTACAAACTAATGTCATTCTGTATGATGTGATGAACACATAAAATTTAATTTAAAAACTTAATTTTTAGAAAGTCTTTGATGACTATTAGTAATTCCAAACTACTAAATAATTTTGTAAGAATTTAAAAAAACAATCTCTATGTCCTATATATGACATTTGTCACCTGTCACTTTTGAAAAATCGTTTAAAAGGACCGACATTTGATTTCATTAGTTCTATTCAGTCTACGTCCTCACATCAATCAATGGTCGGGTTCTAAAACCCGTACCATGACAAAAAATTTTTTTCAATTTTTTAACGTGTTTGTGAAGTCCAGTGTCGGTTTTTTTATATATTTTATATGTTTTAAGAATTTCAACACCTACAAAATCATAATTTTGAAATTTAAGGAAATGAGATCTCTCCTTTGTAGTGGTATTTAAAAATTGACGTAAGTTAAAAATTACAATCTTTACCAATTAGTACTTATTAGAACATTTTATTGTAGCATAGCTCTGATGATGGCTTTGTAAAGCCGAAAGCGCTCAGCTAGGAATTGCCTAAAATATACACACTTCAAAAATACTTTTTTGCATTTTTTTGCATTTTCTTTCGACCTATTAAAATTGGAAAGTGATGACTCCCATATAAATCTTTTTCTACATACCAATTGTGAATTAATTGAAGAGTTGGCGTACAGAGTGAGATATCTATACAAAAAAATGCCCCTGTCGATTAATTTAAGTGTGTGCTACTACCATTTATTATTGCAAGGTTTAATGTGTTTATGATATTTTAAATGTTTTTTTCCAGTGTGTGTAGTTTTAAAGGAACCATAGTGTCCATTTAGATCTCCCAAAATGAATTTCGGATAAGGAACCTGATTTATTCTGTTACCTGTTACTTCATATAATTTCATTGTCTAATTTTTGGGTAAGTTTGTTCTTTTAATAGGGCTTTGTATATCTCTTTATATTGCCCTAGTTTGTTTTTATCTACTAGACCCCAGTTTCTAATTATTTTTCTTTTCATTTCATAGTTACCGTCAATACTAATTTTTGCTCTGCCATCCTGTGATCGCTACCTGTTGTGAATCTGTTACATCTTTAATGATATATAGTTCCATGGACAGTATGTAGTCGATCTCATTTTTTGTGGATCCATTAGGGCTGATCAATGTCCATTTTCGTTGGGGGTTCTTTTTGTAAAAGGAGTTCATTGCGTATAGATGCTTTTCTTCTAGGTAGTAAATCAAAGTAGCACCTCTATCATTTCTCTGACCATACCCAAAATCTCCTATTTTAGTTTCTTCTTTGTTTAGTTTTCTACCCAGTTTGGCATTGAAATCTCCAATCACTAGTGTAAGACGATTTTTATGTTTTTCCATAGTCTTTGATATATCTTAAAAAAATAGTTCGATGTCTTCGTCATCATAAGCTGTCGTGGGGGCATATACCTGGATAATTTTAATTAATGTTCTTCTTATTTTAAGTATCACATAGGCGACACGATCTGATATACCTTTGATAATTTGGACATGCTCACTTATATCTTTATTTATTATAAATCCTGCTCCAAATTTATTATTATTTTCATTTCCTTTATAATATAGTAAATTACCGGATTTTAGCTGTAGTCGGTTTTCTTTTTTTCGTCGAGTTTCTGATGGGCCCATGATATCCCATTTTATGTTTGTTAATTCTTTTTCCAGTTCGTACACTATTTCATCTGTGGACATTGATCTAATATTGCATGTCCCTATTGACAGGTTGACGGATTTTTTTGATTTATGTTGTGCTCGTCTTAGTGGTTTTTGTTTTTATCTATCAAAAGCGAATTATTGCCTCCCCCCATACCGTGTAGACCATACACGTATAGACACGTATAGATACATACTTGTATAGACCAACAACTAAATAAATTTGTGTGTCCAGTACTGTTTGAATATTAAAAATTTATAAGTAACTTAGAAAAGTATGTTTAAACTTGACAGATTTTGATGATTTATTGACAATTATGAATTTAATTAATTAATTATTAAACAATATGTTGAAATGTATTTTGTTTTAATTGTTAAGTGTGTTGTTTGGGTCAGTTTATAATTTAAACAAATTTTATCTTGGATATGCTTTAGGATGTGTGTGTATACTTCCAACTGGTGGATGTGAATTGGTGCATCCCAATCCACATCCACGAGTTGGGAATTAGCTGCTCTAAGCCACTACAAACTCCCTCACGCTACCTAGATTTTAATGGGTTCAGTTTTATAGTGGGATTAAAAGTGACTACTAACTGCCCCACGCTACCTAGGTACATAGATAATATTTTTGTGAACATATATAGTTTTTATTTTACTTTATTGTATTCAAAAAGGAACCCAATTCCCAAAGCATGAGCGAAAGTTTTAAATGATTAAATAATGAAACTATAACAATAGAATCAAATAAAGTTTATTTATAAATCTACATTAACTTATAATAACAAAACTACAGTTAAACAATAACAATATTTAATTCTAATGCCTGATTAGTGATTAAAATAAGTAAGAGTGATCTCTACATTTTAGATTTTAAAAGTTAGCTGCATAATTGCAAACTGACTTAATAAATTCCAATTTAGTAATGTTTTAATTAACGTAATATTCACTTAGCCTATTTTTAATAAAATCAACTTTTCTTTTTGCCGTTTTTTTTTTTCAAATCTATGTGTAAAATCTATCTTTAAATTTAAATATGTCAGGATGTAATTTATAAAAACATATGTTAAATTTCGAGTAAAATGATTCACATGCGTTTATAGTAAATATAAGAGATGATGGATTTGAAGCCCACATGTAAGGTGGAAATGTTGAGTCTTCCGTTAAATAATTATGAACTAGGTAATCACAAAATTGCAAAACTTATCTACTTCTGGTATAATATTAAAAAGTTTATCAGAAAAACGTCACCAACATCATTTGGATCTAAATAAGGAATGCCGAAAAACAATTTTAAATACTTTCCAATAACAGTTTGATTTTTATTTTCTGAGGACAAACCTAAATTTTGAATTTTTTTGTACCAATTTGGTGCTAAATGAAATTTGCAACAACAGATAACATTCTCGACGCGTTGAGTTGAGTATATCCGACCTTGGGGACAGGTGAGTTGAACGTGTCCCGAATCCTTCCGAACCCAGTCGAGAGCTAGCGCGTTGAGCGGGATTGACAATCCTTCCTCTGGCTGCGTCAATCTGGTGCGTGAAACGAGATTGGAGTATCCCTTCTATCTGGTGCGTTAAACTAGATAGACATTCTTATCCCTGTCCAAGTACTCGTTCGTCGTTGAGGAACGACTACGACCTCAATTCCTCGATAGCCATATCTTAGTTTATCATATCGAATATCGTCACACCCATCTACCGAAATAAATAAACAGTACGTTTTTGTACACAAGCATTATATTCAGTAGAAACTTAACGATAATTACTTTTTCAATATAAGGTTGAATGTTCGAATAATTAAACTTTGACGGTATACAAGGAAACTATCCAACACGGTGATTAATTTAATCTTGCCCAAGTACTTTCGATCAATAAATCATCTTCAGGGGCATCTGAAATAAGTCAAGAAACGTTTTTTATAAAAAAGGAAAATTAATTCACTTGATAAAAAACTCCAAGTTTATGGTTGAAAAAATTTTATATGTGATAAAAGATTATAGACTTACTTCGTCAGTTGTGGGCTATACGACATGAGTAGAATGTCATAAAAGTAAATTTGGACATAACAATACAAACCACGATACACAAAGACAAACAAACACTTTAAAATTTTTGAACAGGAGAAGCTACATGTTGTATACAAGCCGGAGACAGAATGGGCTCCCGGTCTGACGGAAATATTGAGGTGACATGTGACAAGTCACAAGCTGTCATTTGCCACATGTCATCTGTGTACCTTCTAATAGAAGGTACTCTTACTTCAACAACAACAATGTAAGTACAAACGTAATTTTCATAGAAATCATCATTCTTTTAAAAAACATAAGGATTTGCTAAAATCAATTAAACAAAAAATCGATAGAGATTCTCTAGTCCTTAGCAAAGTTGATTAGGGAAATTGTGTTGTAATTTCAGAACAAACTCAATACATCGAAAAAGTAGAATCTTTTCTGTCAGATAATAATTTTGTAGTTTTGGAAAAAACATCCACTTAACACCTTTATTAATAAAATAAAAGCAATGGTTAAATTGTTTAATGATACTATCTCTAAATATAACAACAGAAAGTTAATTGTATCTAATCCTATCACACCTAGGTTATATGGACTTCCTAAAATTCACAAACACAATTGTCCCATTAGGCCTGTTGTAAGTTTTTGCAACACTCCAGTTTCTATATTGTCAGAGTTTGTTTATAACACAATTCAATCTAATACTAACTTTAAACCTAAGTTCTCCATTACAAATTCTTTAGATCTAATAGAACGTTTAAATAATAACAAAATAGAAGAGAGTTTTTATTTGGTTTCCTTTGATGTTTCCAATTTGTTTACTTCTGTACTAAGAGATGAAACATTACCTTTAGTACACAACCTTTTAAACAATTGCAACATACCGGCTAAAGACAAAGATGCTATCTCAACTATGCTCAAATTCTGTCTTGATCAAGACTTCTTCCAATTTAACCAAAAAATATACAAACAACCGACAGGTTTAGCAATGGGTTCTCAATTATCACCTTTTTTAGCTAATATTTTTTTGGACAGCTTAGAACAGAAATTTGTTAACAACAACAACAAAATAATTTTTTGGTCAAGGTACGTTGATGATTGTATATATAGCTCTGATACAAGGATCCCAAGATGATGCTTTACAGATTCTGGGAGATCTTAAAAGCCTTCATCCTAACATCTCTTTTACTTTGGAACCAGAATCTGACAATAAGTTGAACTTCTTGGATATGACTATATCTCGCAATAAAGATTCTCTTGAGTACAATATTTACAGAAAGCCCACCCAAACAGATCATGTTATACATGAGACATCTAACCATCCAACCCAACATAAAATGGCTGCTTTCAATAGTTATATTCACAGATTACTTAAATTTCCACTTTCAAATGATAACTTTAATGTAGAACTCAACACTCTCAAACAAATTGCTTTAAATAATGGTTATGATCCCAACATTATCCATAAGCTTCTAAATAGAGCTAAACTCAAAATTACAGAAAAGCTTGCATATTCATCACAAAGTCCTCTCCAACAAAATGCTTCTAACAACATCAGATATTTCTCTTTTACTTATATTAGTAACATTTCTAATAAAATAGCTAAACTTTTTACTTCTACAGTTGAAAACATCAAAATTTCCTTTAAGTCACACAACACTGTAGGTTCCTTTTTAATTAACACCAAAGACAGGCTGAACACACTTGACAAAAGTGGTATTTACAAATTAAAGTGTGATGATTGTGATGCCTCTTATGTAGGCAGAACCATTAGAAAGCTATCTACTAGAATATCAGAACATTTAAAAAGACCAAACTCTTCAAGTTTTGGTCAACATTTAGAGTCTAGCAAACACAATTTCAACATCAATACTGGGTCGTCTATTTTGCATGACATCAGTAGAAAGAAAAACTATTTGGAGTTGGATCTATTGGAAGATTTGGAGATCACAAAGGAAACGAATGGAAACTCTCATTGTCTTAATACTCAAATTAATTTAAACTGTACTAAATTTAAACCTATTTTTAAAAACTTTATTACAGCTTCACCTCGTAGTGGACCCAGCTCGGCTGTCTAGACTTCCTGCACTGAGTTTATACATTAAGAATCTACCAATTTCAAGCTCTGTTCAGCATTACTATTGTATTTAACAATTTACACAACTAGCTTGCTCAGATTCAATTGATCCACAGTTGGAGTTGATTTCACTCTTCATACCTCTGCATAATCTACATATACTAATTCCACAGTTTTATATTTCAACACCTGTTGGTCAGTTGGTCTTTAGTAATGCTATTACATATTAGTTTTATAGTTCCCCCATTGGCTTGAGGTTTAACTGAACTACTTGAACTATACCCATTTACACACTGCTTTCAATTCTGATCTAATTTTAATATTTCAATTTCATAGTCAATTTTCTTCTCGTTTTGCAGTATTGACAGTGCCTGGTAGACCATTTTATTGTAGTCAACTACCCACTGTCCAATAGATCGTTTGGTCTATTTCTTTCATTCACACTTTATGTACACTTCATTTAGCCTCAAACCTACAACCTTATTATTACAGACGGGTGTGAGTGTGAGATCTGGATTATGCAATCTAGTTTAAATCAAAATATTCTATATGTCATACTTCATCAGCTGATTTTTTCAGTAGTAGTTCTAGTTGGACCTTTGGCCAATGACAACTTATACAGAATTTTAATATTTGCTGATCACAGATCCATAACTTTGACTGCCTATCAAAGTTGTCATATGTCACATGTCACCGTATCATTTCCGCTTAGATCATTATCCCTCCAGATACTGACAGAGAATGTAGCGTAGAAGTAATTTTAAACTGTTTGTCCTCGTTTTAGTGTAGTGTTTTGTACAATTTTATGTTATTTTTAATGTTTCCACATTCTACGCTTGCCGGATAGTTCACATTTTGACGAAGTAAGTCTAAAACGTTAATCTCAAAAACTTTTTTTCATCCATTAACTTCGAGTTTTTTATCGAAGTTAACTAATTTACTTCATCTAAAAAACGTTTTCTTGGCTTATTTCAGATGCCCCTGAAGATGCTATTTTAAGCGAAAGTACTTGGGCTAGATTTAATTAACTTGTGCTCGATAATAGCCTTATTTTGAAAGTTTAAATATTTATATGCTTACTTTCAACTAAAATTAAATTTGGAATTTCCGGTCATTAAGACTAAATCCCCAAATTTCTCGGCGATGGGGCAGCAAGAACTTGGAATTAATGGACCGAGGTAGTTCATGGGGCAGTTAGATCGTCGGATGCTCTAATGCATAGGTGAGAAATATTTTTTTTTAATACAATTTTGATTTAAATAAGTACAAATCTCATTTTATGAAGTAAAAGTTAAAGTTAAAGTTTTCAATCCAAACACCGATTAAATAATTATTTTTAAAATTATTTTACTATCACCAAACAAGAATTTATTTTCGAAAAAATTGTTTTATCGGATTATACTGACAGCATCTGAAAACAAAAAATAATAAACAAAAAAAAAACGAGTGATTTACGATTCAACCTTTAATAACCCAACTCAACAACAGGAAAATTAAATGGCTTGGAAATTGTTAACAAACGAAAATAAAATATTCAGTTCTGCTAACGCGAATTCGAAAAAAATAAACATATATCAGGAAGAGGTGGAACTAGTCATGCTGATCAACTCCAATCCGCCCTTTTTGCGTTTCTGAAGGGCTGAAAGTTGCCTCGGATGACCTCTTCGAAAGTTATCCGGTACAGTTCCACAACTTGAAACTTTTCCGCCCGTTGTCATCAAAAAATAAGTCATAGATAATCGATAAAAGGTAAAAAACGAATATATATTTTGTTTTATAGACACAAATATATTATACAGTTCACGTTACACAGTTTCCACTCATCTTTTTTCCTGAAGCATAAAATTTACATTAATAAATTTTTGAATAGCTAAACTTAGATTTTGTTTCATTGTGTTTTGATGTTTTTTTTTTTATTTATTTATGCCTCAACCACATAGGGTCATTGGCGTTGTACAATTTAAAGTTTTAAAATGTATTTAGTACATTTATGGAATATAAGTGGACGGCAATTTACAATAATCAGTCAACTAACAAAATACCAAAATTTGAGATTTTCATGTTCCATAGTTTTTATGTTTTATTTTATATTTATTATATTTTATATTTTTTAACGACAGTTCAAGTGTATTTGACGTATTTCACTGAAAAAAACAGTTTAAAAGTATAGTGTAAGTCATTTCTGGTATACAGTATTTTGCTGTAACAGTTCAAAGCACTTGAAGCGAAAACGAATCATATATTGTGACTACATATTTGCAATAATATATTAAGTTCCATAACACATGCCCAATGTGCAAAGTTTCTTAGTTTTGTTAATAAGCAAGAATGTGTTAAGCACCTTGATCTGTTGTTTAATGTGCCATATACTATTATAATATAAACCCTCAAACCCCTTGAAGACAAAACAAAACCTTGGATCATAGTAGAACTTCTTGAACTTATGGAAGAACGAAGAAAACATAGAGCAAAAGACCTGAATAAATACAAAGAAATCCAGAGAAACATCAGAAAGAAAATTCGAGAGGCAAAAGAGAGGTGGCTCTCCGACAGATGCAAGGAAATAGAAGATCTGTATAAAAAGCATGATAGCTTTAATTTACACAAAAAGTTCAAAAAAATGACAGGTTCTAGAAAACGTATAAGAACGAATATCCTTAAAAATGATAAAGGGGATATTATTACTGATTTAAAGGAGAGATTATGTGACTGGACAAATTACATCCAACAACTATTTAATGATGAAAGAGAAGAACTGTCATTAGAAATCACCGAGGATACTCGGACCACCAATATTAAGAGAAAAAGTCATCTATGCCATCAAAAACACAAAAGAGGGTAAAGCTACTGGAACAGATGATGTGCCCATTGAATTAATTAAACTCATCGATGAAGATGTTATTGATGTAATGGTTGAACTCTTTAATTTAATATATCAGACTGCCACAATCCCCAGACAATGGCTGTAATCGACCTTTGTAGCAATTCCCAAAAAGCCAAGTGCAACAACTTGCTTAGATCACAGAACAATAGCTTTAATGAGTCACACACTTAAAACATTTTTCAAAATAATTCACAGCAGAATTGTTAAAACTCTTAAATATGAAATTAGTGACACACAATTTGGCTTTAGAAATGGTATGAGTACAAGACATGCTTTGTTTGGTTTGAATGTGCTGGCTCAGAGATGCATGTACATGAATTAGGACATGTATTTATGTTTTGTAGACTTTAAAAACGCATCTGGAAAAGGTTCAACATAAAAGCTTGTAGATATAATAAAAAGCAAAAATATTGACAGTCGTAATATGAAAATTATATTTAATTTATATTTCAATCAAACTGCCAAGGTAAAAGTTGACAGCAAGTACCCCCAAAAAGTCAAAATACAGAGAGGAGTCCGCCAGTGTTGCGTGCTGTTCCCACTACGTTTCAATTATTCAATATTCAATACAAGCGCTCTCAGACTCAATAGAAGGTATATCTATCAATGGAGAAGTTTTGAATAACTTACGTTTTGCAGACGATACAGTAATAATGACGGATAACAACAATAATTTACAGAACGTAATGTAACGACTTAATGAACGCTGTCATGAGTACGGACTGAAGATAAATTTAAAGAAAACTAAATGGATGATCATGACTAAATGAACACATGTACATATCCAATTAACTATTGAAGATACTGCAACTGAGAGTGCAACTATAAATACTTAGGAACATGGATAACATCAGATGTAGCCCAAACCAAAGAAATTAAGACACGTATTGAAATAGCACGTGCGTCATTCATTAAACTTAAATAGTTTCTTTGTCGTCGGGATATAAGGTTAGAACTACATCTGAGAATACTTCGATGTTACGTGTTCTCTACTCTTCTTATGGCTTGGAAGCGTGGACACTAAAACAAGTCCATCTAAATAAGTTGACCGCCTTTGAATTTTGGTGTTACAGAAGAATCCTACGAATATCATGCATTCAAAGAATTTCAAACGTAGAAGTTACTAGAAGAATAGGAAATGAAATATTATTAATTATTAAAAGAAGAAAACTTGAGTACTTAGGACATGTGATGAGAGGGCAAAAATATACATTATTACAACTTATTATGCAAGGCAACATTTAAGGAAAGCAAAATGTGGGAAAACGAAGAATATCCTGGCTTAAGAACTTAAGGGGAATGGCTTGAATGTAGTAGTGCAGAACTTTTTAGAGCGGTAGTCAACAGAGTCTACACAGCCATGATGATTTCCAAGCTTCGATAGAAGATGGAACTTAAAAAAGAAGAATAATATTTTGTGATTTCTAATTTTTATATTTTGTGAAATAAGCAGCAAATTTAAATAGTTTTTTTTATTTAGAATCATACGGAAACATATTTTACATCCATTCTATCAAAGACTTACAGGATATATTGTTTTAAAAAAGTGTAGTCGATTGTAATGTAATGAAAACGTTCATTTGATTTACAATTTTCTCAAAATGTAATTTTATTGGTTATTAGGTTATTGCAAAATATCGTCCAAGTATGATGTCAAATTTTTCATATCAGTTCCGTCACTTAATATTGTTTGTAAGGTATCTAGTAACTTATATTGAAGTCTCTCCATGCAATATAAAGAACACACCAGTAAAATATGGCGAATACTGAGCACAATATCACATACGTAGTACTGTGGTTTTGATTCACTCTCCAGTAGATATTTATGGGTGATGGCGTTGTGGCCTATTCTCAGACGAGATAGGATGGTTTGATGTATACGCTTATTTGGGGCTGATTTTCAAGGTAATATAGAATGTTTTACTTCTCGTAGTTTGGATGTTGACTGATTCTACTTAGTCTGCCAATCATTGATTATTAAGTTCTTGATTATAGGTTTTATATCTAGATGTAAAAGGCTCCTAATTTCTACATCTTCCTGACTTGAAGATTGCTAGTTTTGCCAAGGAATCTACTTCTTTATTACCAGCAATATCGATATGGTAAGGAATCCATACAAAGTTGACATTTATGTTCATAGTTTGCAGTTGGCTTTAATGCTAATTTATTAAGTAGTATACTTGGATGGCTAGAATATAAGTTATTTAGGGCAATTACTGAACTTAGGGAATCCGTAATAATGATCGTGTTTTTGATACTATTTTTAACCATAAAATTTATTGCATTAAGAATCGCGGTTAACTCGGCTGTGTAAATGGATGTTAGTTTAGGAAGTTTCATTAACATTTTTGTTTTATTAGGCATAAATGCTGCTCCCACTCAATCTATAGTTTTAGAGGCACGGTATATATAAGATTATGGTTACTGTATGTCTTGAGTTCTTAGAGGACATATTGATATAATGCTTTAGGATGGCTATCTGCTTTTTTATATATGGATAGTTTGGTATTGATAAATGGAATGGGAACAGTCCAAGGGGAAACAGTGTTAATATCTGGTATATAATAGGTATCAGGAAATTATGAAATTCAAGTTTAATGATTTCTGAGGTATCTATTTACTTTTCATAAAAAGGAAGGTCAAACCTAGCATTTGTTTTAAAAGATATTGTCATGACTAAGACATATAATTTTCTCAACATATTTTATTTCTTAAATATTTTTAATTCTGGAAAGGATACAAAACGCTTTTTTTTTTGAAAATAACATAGCCTTTGATTTTGTTGTTGATATTTAAAGACCTGTGGAATCTGTCCATAATTCGAGATTCCATAGCACATTCTATAGATAGGTCTGAAGGGATTTATCATTTATAATCTTAACAAAAGTGATTAAGTCATCTGCAAAAGTCTAGCTTTTACTGGTAAATCACAAGTGGAGATAATATTATTTATTGCAATAAGAAATAGAGAGACGTCAAGTACCGTTAACTCGTACATTAAAAGTTTGATGAGGTAGGACATTGTTTATGAATTGTGCTATATTATCTTTTATTCCCCATCGACTAAGTGTTTAAATAATACCATGTCGACCAAATTGTATCGCATACTCTAGTTATGTCAAAAAATACTGCGATACATTTTTGACCACATGCCATTGCTTCATAAATCTCAGACTCTAAACTAATATGATTATCCAGTGTTAAACGATTGTTCCGGAATCCTCTTTGTTCCGGGAAAATAATTTATTATTTTCTAAAAACCACATTAATCTGTTGGATATGATTTTCTCTAGAACTTTACACATTACACAAGTTAGAGAAATAGGTCTATATGAATTTGACAGAGGTTTTGGTTGATTTTGTTTATAAATAGGGGTGACGATAGATGAACTCCAGATTTTTGGAAACTTGGTATGTCTCCATATTGTATTGTAGATATTCAGCAAGTGTTTCTTTGCAGATAAAGAAAGTTTTTGAATAAATATTGCAGGGATTTAATCAGGACCGGAGAAGAGTTTTTCGTATTATTGCGTCTTTTTTAGTTGAAGTTGAAACCTAGCAATAAAAAGACTGTGATCAGAGGTACGTCTGCTCCTGGATATGCCTTTACTGCCTGAATTTAGTTTCGATATCTGTGTTTTATTAGGATGTAGTCAATTTGATTTCTGACGATTTTGTTGTCTTTGTCAGCTGGCGATTTCCATGTATAAAGGCGTTGCTTAGGTAATTTAAAAAATGTATTTTGCGGCTAGTAACATTATGCTCCTGCCAAAATTCCATTAGGCAATCTCCTCTGTCGTTTCGTTTACCAAGCCCATATGGTCCTACATTACGGTAGCATTTTCCTTCGCCAATTTTTGCATTGAAATAACCCATGATCACTGGTATATCTCTAGATGCTATGAGATATAATGTTTTTTGAAGTTCGCTATAAAAGTTTTTTATTTCTTTTTTATTTTTGTCAGCAGTTGGCACATAAATCTGAATTAATTTCATTTTTCCATGGTTTGTCAATAACGGCAGCATTATAATTCTTTCGGACATCGGAAGGAAGCCTGTTACTGATCTCGTTACTTTTTCTTTGAGGATCATAGCAACTCTATATTTGTATTGAGTGTCGCTGCTTCCAGAGTAATAAATTCGTAAATTGCCAGAGCTGGCCCATCTTGTATCGCTTATTACTAATATATTGATCTCCAGTCGTATCATCTCTTGCTGTATATTCCTCAGTTGCCTCATATGCCCCATAATGCCATTGTACACAAAAAGTAAATAAAATGCCCGGAACGAAGTATTTGCAAAAAGATGAGTTAAATTAGAGAATATAATATACTGTTCCTAGTAATTTGTCCACACCATGTCCACAAAAATGCTCAGAGCTATATATGAAGGCAAAACACAGTGAAAGCTTGAGTGCGACGAAAAATCCGGAAGATAGAGGAACTGCATAACGGATCCAGCATCAGTCGCTACATAGAAATACAGGGGGGATATGTATGGGGTACCTGATGAGACTGGAAAGGAAGAGAATGCCAAAGATGATCCTAAAACGGGGTCCGATCACAAAAAGAAGGAAAGGACAACCCAGACAAAGAGCTTTGATAGCGACAGCAGACAGCAAGATTTCAAAGAAGATACAATTGATGATTAGGAAGAAACAGCAACAAAAAAGGATGAATGTAGGAGAATAGTAAGTCAATTTAGTAGGAAAAAAGCATAATTGGGCAAGAAGCTAGGCAAAGTATTATATTAATTGTATTTTAGCCCTAGGACTCCAGGGCTCATTGAGCATTGTAAGTAAGTAAATAAAAAACTTGAAAGCAAGTTTTATTTAATTTATTAAAGATAAGTTCTAGAAAACACATATCATACAACAGTGAATTATAGATTTTATGTTGTCTCTAATTTAACAAAAGCTACCTACGTCTATGTTTTAGCTATATATTCCAATGAAAACACCTGCTTTCTAGTTTCAGTATCTCATCTGTTTATTGCTATACACATACCTTAACATGAGAATCGTAACCACTTCGAATGATGTCGTAAAACGTTGAACGACATGAAGCGGTATAAAAGTTTTAAGGTATGGCATTTTATTTTGAAAGGTCTCAGCTCGTTTCAACTACAGAAGTCTTAAAGTAGTGGTGCTAAAATTGTTTAGTTATAATATATATATATATATATATATATATATATATATATATATATATATATATATATATAAATGTGTACATATAGAATATGAAACCCCTTAATATCTGCGTTCCCGTGAATAATATGCAAAATTCTAAAGACAGTTTAAGTTTCGTTTCAATAATGAAACCTTTAGGGAATATTTTAAGCTCTTAACTGTTTGAAGTACACTGGTAACCACATTTTTTGTATCACTAAAAATAAGTCCCATGTTGTACAACGGTCCATAAAACGTAACAACTTAGAAAATAAAATTATCGTTCGGCACAGCTATACTGAACCGCCTAATGAACATGTTTAAATCACGTGCCAAAAATATTTCGCATAAATTTGTGTCTTTAGATATCAGATGCAATTCTAACAACTTCTAGTGCACGTATCTGTAAAACAAATGTTTACATCGTTATTTTCCTATCAAAAAGTAGGTACTGTGTTGTTTATTATATTATTTTAGATTGGTAGTGTATTTATCTAATCACTTTTTGAATATATACGGCAATCCAAAATACGTACCAAACGTGCAGCTAGGTAACGTTTTTCCTTTTTTGAAATAAATGGCGTCCAGTAATATTAGGAGGGAACCGTTACCTTTCATAGTTCATAGGTCAACAGAATTAGAAATGAGGAGGTCCTTAGACGGCTGAGCCAAACAACACAACTGGTGAATATATTAAAGAAACGCAAGCTGGAGTACTTCGGTCACATTATGAGACACCCTGAAAAATATGATCTTTTACATCTGATCATTCAGGGAAAGATCCAAGGTAATCGTGGTCCTGGTAGACGAAGAACATCATGGCTGAAAAATCTAAGGAGAAGAAGAAGTTACCTTTCAAGTTAGTAGGGATGACAGAGTAAGAATTGTACCGAGCGCTTGAAGAAATTCCTAGTGATCAAGAATCAGAAATTGATGATGATTTAGGTTAGGTCGAGACGTTTGGATCACCGAGTGATGAGTTTGTACTAAATAATGACGATGTGTCCAGTGAGAAAGATGTGTTGAGGGAAAAGGATATTTCTTTGTCGACGAATTTTGCGAAAGTTCCTAATCAAAAAAAGACAATTTCATGGTGTACAGAGAATAGTAAAAAAATAATACCAGAAAAAGATTTTACCGATGAACAAGGATTATGTCAGGAATTGTTACAAAAAGAAGACATCTTGCTTATCTCTTACAATTTTTTTAATCTGTTTATATCTAACAATATTTAAGATAAAATTACTTTTCAAACCAACCTGTATGCGTAACACGAATTTACAAAAAAATAAAAGAAATATACTAAAACAACCGTGAAGGAAATAAAAGTATTTATTGGTCTGAATCTGCTAATGGATATAAAACCACTGCCAAGTTGTAAGGATTATTGAAGTGTAAATAAAGATCTTCATGATGACTATATCTGTAAATTCATGCCTGTAAATAGATTTGGTTGGCTGCTAAGTCATATTAATTTAAATGGTAACAACCTAATGCCAAAAAAGGAGAGTATGGATATGATAAGCTGTATAAAGTGAGCCTTCCTCAATAAAGTGAAGAAAGCTTTTCAAAAATACTACAAACCAACAGCTAATATAACCATCGATGAATCTATGATAAATTACAAAGGTAGAAGTGTATTAAAACCGTATATGCCCAAAAAACCAATAAAAAGGGGCTACAAGATTTGCACACTCGCTGATAAAAATGGCTATCTATATAATTTTGATGTTTACAAAGGCAAAACAGACGACTATGTAAAACACTCTTTAGGCGAAAAAAGTTGACAGAGAACCTGAAATAAAAAAAACCATATTTTATTCTTTGATAATTTCTTTAATTCCTATGACTTACAAATAAAACTAAAAGACCTCGGATTTTATCCATGTGGAACAGTTATGTCAAACAGAAAGCATTTGCCAAAATTGCATGAAGATAAGCAACTAAAACAGGGTGAGTATAATTATCTTGCAACTAGTGATGGAATAACTTTTATTAAATGGAAAGATAGGAGGTCTCTTCACATTCTTTCTAATTTTCATGATCCCACCAAGACAAGTTGTGTACAAAGAAGACAAAAAGATGGATCAAAAATGTCTGTTCCATGTTCTACGGCTTTAGTTAATTATAATCTTAAAATGAATTTTGTAGACAGGTTTGACCAGATGAAGTCTTCATGCGGGTTAAATAGGAAAAGCAAAAAATGGTGGATGAGTATTTTTCTCCATTTTCTAGACTGTTGTGTTGTAAACGCCTTCATATTACATAAGATATGTGGTTTACAAAAAATAGCTCTAACAATTTTCAAAGAAGATTAATAGATAGATTATTAGATGTATTAACAGATTGACGATCACCAGAGGCGAAAATAAAGGAAGCTGAAATGATTGTTCAGAAAATGAAAAAAGACGGGGTGATAGAACCTTCTACGAGCCCATGGGCCTCTCTGGTGGTCCTGGTTAAGAAGAAATACGGAACGATGAGGTTCTGTGTAAATTACCGTTTGCTGAACAACGTTACCAAGAAAGTTAGTTATCCTCTGCCTCAGATCGACAACATGTTGGACATATTGGCTGGAAGTAAATTGTTTTCTACTTTGGATTTGAAGTTTAGATACTGGCAGGTAGAAATGGACTCAGTAGATAAAGAGAAAACAGCCTTCGCCACAGAAATTGGATTGTATAATGCTCCTGCGACATTTGAGAGGCTTATAAAAAAATGTGTTGAGAGGGTTATCTTGAAAAACATGCCTGGTTTATCTAGATGACATAATCGTCTTGGAGGAGAGACATTTGAAGCCCATTTGAAAAATTTAGAAAACGTTATTAATCGACTTAAAGCTGCCCAATTAATGTTAAACTCCAAGAAGTGCCAGCTGTTTCAAGATAAAGTCAGTAAAGAAGGAGTGGCCGTGGATAAGGGAAAAATCCATTCCATTAAAGAGTGGCCAGAACCAACTGACAAACATCAAGTGAGAAATTTTCTGGGATCATTTACTTACTGCTGGAGGTTTATTAAAAAGAACGCGACTCATAGACGAAGCAAGAGATTACCGTTGGGATACAGACTGCCAAAATGCTTTTGAGACCTTGAAAAAGCATTTAATAACAGCACCAATTTTAGGGTATCCACTGCCAGAAGGATAGTTTATCTTAGATACAGATGCAAGTAATGTGAAAATTGGAGGAGTACTGTCTCAGATTTGAGGAGGACAGGAACGAGTTCTTAGATACTTTAGTAAAGTTCTTTGAAAACCTGAGCTGAATTATTGCTTTACGAGAAGAGAACTTCTAGCAGTAGTGAAATCAGTAGAGTACTTCTATCAATACCTCTATGGAAGAAAGTTTTTAATCCGAACCGATCATGCTGCCCTTAAGTGGTTGATGCAGTTTAAGAATCCAAAGGGTCAGATAGCTAGGTGGATTAAACGACTCCAAGAATGCGATTTCAAGATTGAGCACCGGGCCGGATTTAGCCACAGAAACGGTGATTCTCTTTCCAGAAGGCCACGCCCAGCAGAGTGTTCCCACTGCAACAAAACGGAATCCAAGGAAGCAGCAGTGCTAAGAACAACGATGGTCAATGACGACTGGACGCCTACCAAGAAAAGGGAAGAACAAGAGAGAGATCCAGTTGTAAACAAAATTCGAAAATCGAAAGAGGAACACCGTCGGCCACCTTGGCAACAAATATCAAACCTATGTTCAGTAGTTAAGACGTAATGGGCTAAGTGGGACTCATTTGTCATGGAAGATAGCTTGCTCAAACGAGTCCTGGAAAATGATGACGGTTCGGAGAAGAGAAGAGAGTTAGTGACCCCAAAGAGCAGAATAGCCGAAGTACTGCGTCAGTTACACGTGGCAAGCATTTGACAAATATGGTGTTTGATTATCACTGAGACTGGGAACATTATCTTCCGTTCTTCACAATGGCCTACAGATCTGCTGTTAACGAATCAACAGGCCCGATACCAGCCAGAGTCCTATTCGGACGCGAGATGCGACTACCTTGTGATCTAGAGTTTGGTTGTCGACCTGGAGAAGATGTAGCAGGTAAAAATTATGTGATCGAACTACGAAGAAGAATGGATGATGTACACGACTTGGTCCGTTTCCACCTTCAGATCGCTAGCGACCGAATAAAGAGCCGGTACGATACACAAGCCGAAAAGGGTTGTTTTAAGAAGAACAAAAAAGTCTGGCTCTATAATCCCAAGAAGCAAAAAGGTTGTTCTCCCAAGTTGCAGCAGGGAAGGTCCATACCTCATTATGGAGAAGATCAATGATGTCATTTACCGAATAAGCAAGATTCCGAGGGGAAAGCCGATGATAGTACACCATAACCGGCTGGCGTCTTTCAAAGGTGGCCACGACGTAGATGAAGAAGTGAAAGTAAACCAAGTCCAAGATGTGTCTTACCTTACGTTTGAGGAATTCATGGGTGCCTATGGAGGTACCGGTAAAGCAAGACATAATGTTACCACTGAAGAAAGGCAAGATCTACTCGCGCTTCCCGATGACTACTCACTGGCCCTTACCATCCCGGCCAGTATCAAAGACGCACTAGGGTTGACATCCGTCTTTCGAAGGAAGTTTGGTCAAGTTGCAGAATTTTAATGCCAAATGCCAGCTTCAGGTAAAACCTTGAAACTCCAAGATGCATCACGTTACCTTATCTACCTGGTAAGAAAAGACACTGCCCTTGTCCAACCTACCTAGCAAGATGTATGGGAAGCCTTACTTTAATTGAGAAAGCACGTACTAGAGTCCGACGTGCAAAAGTTAGCCATACAAAAGTTGGAGTGCTGCCAATTAGATTGGAGAGTTATCCGAAATATGGAGGAGGAGATTTTTAAAGACACCGAAGTCCAGGTGTTAGTCTGTTTCAATCCGCATAGTTACTGATGCGGAGAGAAAACCGTCCTTTGTCATTTTTATACAACTGGAAGTTGTAAAAGAGGGTCCAGTTGCCGATACCAGCATACCGTTGCAGTTCCAGTCCCGACAAGGTTTTAGGAGGAACCATATTTTAAGAGGGTGACAATGTTACGATAAATTCTGACCCAAAACCGTAAACATATTTATTACTAATATTCTATTCATTCACGTATTTTCTAGGTCATATACTACCGAACTCTCCAGAAGGGTTCTGATAAAAACTTCAGGTAACAAGAACGCAGCCGGCGGCCTGACCCTAGGAAATACATGTTGTTTATTCACTAATATATTCTAGATTTTACGACCCCTTAGACTACCTGCAGAAATTCCAAGTACTAAAAAAAACCGGTCCATACGAAAGATCCCGAAATACGTTGAATAAAAAAAACCAGCCGTAGCCTTCCAGTATTTTCGACAAGGGCGACTAGGTTAACAACAGTATTGGTATGTAACGGGACCTTTTTGGAGAAAACAGTCAGTCAGAGAAGAAGATCGCGATCGCGTTTTAAAATGTAACGCACGTATAGATAAATTATGTAATTATTAGTGAAATAAAATGTTGTATAGTGGTTTAATAAATTGATATAAATTATCGCGTTTTAGTAAATTAAAATAAGAACAATAAATTAGAATTAATAAAAACGCTATAGTAATATTTGTTGTATTATTTCTTTATCCACTTTTTTGTACACCTAACTATCTTTGTTTTTATATTGACGTCTTTCTTCCATTAAATCTAAAATTTCTTCAGTGATCCATTGCATCTTTTTATATCTGGTTGGTATTAGAATTTCTTTTTGACTTTTATATATTTCTGTCTTTATTATTAACCATTTTTTATCCGTCTCAGTATTTTGCATACCTTGTTCTATTTATTAACCCATTGTTGATTTCATCTACCAGGCGTTGTCTTATGAGTACGTTCCTTAATTTTCCTTGTATCGATTTTTGCATTTGTTGTTCTTCGTTTCATTATTTTCATTTTGAGCCTAATTTTGGTCACTACTGAGTTGTGGTCTGATCCTATGTCGACACTTGGATAGGTTTTGCGGATATAATTGCGTTCCTGTATCTTTGTCTAACTAATATATAGCCTATTTGGTTTCTTACAATTCTCTCTTCTTGATCTGCTGGTGACTTCCAGGTATATAGTCTTCTCTTTGGCATTTTGAACAATGTATTTGCTATAACAAAATTATTGTTTTGGCAAAATTCGATAAACCTGTCACTGCTTTCGTTTCTGTTGCCCAGACCATATCCTCCTGTATATTCTTCTACATTTTCTTCCCCAACCTTTGCGTTAAAGTCTCCCATTATAATTGTTACATCTTGCATTTTAATGGATTTTAAAATGTTGTCTAGGTCTTCGTAGAAAGTTTCAATATCGTTGTCTGGTTTATCCGCAGTAGGAGGGTAAACTTTTAGAATGCTTATTTTGGGTTTGTTCTGG
Source organism: Diabrotica balteata (assembly GCA_918026665.1). Classification (NCBI taxonomy): domain Eukaryota; kingdom Metazoa; phylum Arthropoda; class Insecta; order Coleoptera; family Chrysomelidae; genus Diabrotica; species Diabrotica balteata. The sequence continues at coordinate 39,391,430 of OU898280.1, forward strand.
TTTAATTGTAAGAGTATAATTCTGTTGGGAGTATGAAGTGAATTTTATTACAGCTTCATGAATGGTTTTGTTTAATATTATACCGACACAATATCTGTGTAAAACGTCTTGACTTCCTGAATAATATATTGTTTTGTTGTTGATTTTTATCTTTCCTGAGTCGGGCCATTGGACACGAGGCCTTGCAGTCTTGTGAGTTTCCTCCTCTGCCGGATGATGTTTTCCAAGTTTCATGATCAGTAGAGTGTTTGGTTATATTGTTAGTCATGATGACTAACAATATAACTTGAGTTGTCATGATAACTTAACTAGGAATGCTCTATAACCCTTTAATGCATTGGTTTCCCGTTGCCTTATGCATCTCCACGCCGTTGACCATGTCTGTTTCGTCCGCCTTTAGAAATGGCTTTACATTTCTAGGACAAGAAGGTGCTTCTACTTACCGACTCTTCCACCCGAAGGTGTTGGTCAGTAAGTGGGGGATTGCTTATACCGGCAAGTACTTGGACGCCAAAACCTTGTTTGTTATCTAGTAGAATGTACCGGATGATCATGATCCAGATCATCTCATGGGCAGGTGAGGTTGAAATTTAAATAGGAGAGGCTATGTATTGTGCATCACTATCCCTTACTTCCAAACGCTATAAATAAAAAAAGAAGAAACCTTATTTTAACATTTTGTAACTGACCAGGTACCGAATACCACAAAAACATAAAACAAATGACCTGTCAATAGACGATCGATAAAGAAATTTATTGATATGTTGACAGTAAAATTAAAAAACAACTCAAAAACAGATAAAAAAAGATATTTTAAAATGTTGAATAGTTTTCGTAAAAAATGTGTTACTTTATGAGATATCACTTATTGTGTTAAATAATTTAATCAAATGTTACTTAAAAACTTTTGTTTAAAAATATTTTTCATTATCTTTGAACCGCTCCTGCATGCATTACTGTAACAAAGGCAAAACAAAAGTAATTTACAGTACAAACGAGTGACAATAAAAAACTGCGTTAAATATGAATTTGAAATGAAAAGAACTCAACCATATACATTTAATTACCCCACCATTTATTTTCACGTTTCTTTTCTTCTGCTCTCATTGTTCTTAAGCTCATCAGCTTATGATTTATGACAACGTTGAAGTAATAATTCCAAGGACTTAGAGCTTATAGTGAGAGAGCTTCTAGAAAAGTGGCAGTCTGAATCCAGTTTCTATATATTTTATTAACTTATTTAGGTATTAGTGAAAATTATTTTAGCAGTGTGGACTCTATGCGCTATTATATATTAGGTTCACATATTTATTATTGTCAAAATTGTACGATTTACAGGAAATACATTAATAGGATCTTAAAATATATAATAATATAATTTTTGTAGGCAAAGATTTGTTAATTTATTTTTGAATAAAAAGTTTTAAGATATAATGCAGTTTATTCGACTCTTACATTAGATAAATCTATATACAGAACTACTCTAAAGAAACTTACACAATATCAGAGATTTAATTTTCTTTTATGAAAGAGTGTTAAATATTATGTTTGAATGCAATATTAAAGTCTGATTTTTGTCGAACTCAACTCGACCGTTTTTTTTATAAAGTTCGTTTTATATGTACCAGGTAGTCCAATAAGCCGATCTCTCGGCTATATATTAGAAACTATTCATATTATAACTTTAGAAAAAAAAATTCTTAAGTAAAAGTGGCCAAGAGAAATCGCTGGAAATAACTTTCAAGTTTCTGGGTTAACCGCTAGTGGGGTAACCTATGAAGAAAATGTTAAAAACCAGTTTTTTAGTGAAATATGCCCAATTATCCAAGTGTTATATTAGTAAACTAGAAAGAGGCCTAAATTCTGCACACATTTGTTCAAGTACTTTTTCTTTATTTTTTTAAATAAAGGGAAGGGGGGGGAGACCGGAAAAGAATCTGTAGATAAATACCTATAACTTTGGTTTGGATCAACCGATTTTAACGTTTTAACGAAATTAGTGTCATTAGAAAGAGTGTGGATGATTTAATTTAGATCTACTATAAAATAATCGCATTTAGTTTTAATTGTCATAGATAGAGGGTACTTTCGAATAGAAAAAATTAAAATTTGTTTTTCTTTAAAATGTTTAATCGAAATACCTAATTATTGTAAATTATAGTGGAAATGAATTATATTCGTAACAAAATGGCGTAAACCATACGTTAATAGCTTTTGTCGAACTGGAGATATGAATAAAAATGTATAAATATAAGTAAGTGTAGTATTGACTCACCCTGTATTATACATTAAATTAAAAAATAAACTCAGTAGGTACTTTTAAATTTTTTATAGCAGAAGAATCTTAATGTTGATACCTATTTTGACCATTGTTATTTCATATGATTAAAAATAGTTTTTTCGAAACTAAGTAGGCTACAACAATGAATTTGACGGGGAGTTCATATTGTTTATTTATTGACAGAAGTAAAAACATTGTTAAGAAGTGTTATATTATAATTCGAATGAAGATTGCACTTTTTTTTAATAGATATTAATATTGGTAATATTAATAATTAATTATCAGTACTTATATTTCGTGATGAGTATATCAAATGTAGAATTGTATGATATGATTGGACATTATTTCGAATGTCACTAAAATGCCAAGATTGCCTCACGTATATATTCTGTAAGATATCCTGACAGAAGACATTATGTCAAAGAAGTATTTGAAAGAAATGCAAGAAGATTAAGAGAAACTGGTAGTTTTCATCGTCCTTATTTTAGTCGGCATCGTAGACATATGACCGAAGATAATTCAATCAAAGTTATTGCTTTAATTCAACAGAATACACATATAAGTAGTTGGCAAATCTCGATAAATTAAACATACCCAAAACTACTGTTCTAAGGATTTAAAACATCACAGGTTGGATTTTCATATTATAAAGTGAACGTTTAGGTCAGAAACTTGGAATTCCCTATAAACTTTAGATTCAACTTCTTCTTCTTCTTCACTGTCTTTTCACCTCAGGGTAAGTCTTTGCCGCATCTACTGTTGTCCTTCATCCTCTATGATCTTGCCCTTTTATTTTCCATTGTTGTATCACAATTCTAGATAAATCGGCTTCAACATCATTCTTGCATCATTTTCTCGGTCGGCCTAAAGATATTCTACCATCTGGTCTTTCAAAAAACACTGTCTTTAACACTCTGTCATCCTCTAATCGTACCACGATCAGAATATGACGATTTAGATTCAATTGTTATTTTTTTCCACTAGGAAACTAAGTTCCTGCATCTGGCTGTATACCATATATCACAAAAAAATTATTTCAAATCCTTTATAAAAGGTATATAATAAAATGCCCAAACGGGCTATCACAATTACATTACAAAACGTTTTCGGATTGTTAAATCCATCATCAGTGTAAACGAGGTATACATGCTATGAGCCACCAAAATATATGGGTCAAAACCCTTTAAATGTTATAAATTTACAGTTGTTTTACATTATATGTGGTTACAGATTAGGATGTTTAAGTTACCGTAGGAATTGGTAACATGGCGACGTATGATCCTACATAGGTAAAATGGTCCTGAGACAAAGTGTCTTGGAGGATCTGTTGATAACAACTCTTATTGAGTGTTATGACACTTCGTCTCAGGACTATTTTACCTATGTAGGGTCATACGTCGCCATGTTACCAATTCCAACGGTAACTGAAACATCCTAATCTATAACCATATATAATGTAAAACAACTGTAAATTTATAACATTTAAAGGGTTTTGACCCATATATTTTGGTAGCTCATAGCATGTATACCTCGTTTACACTGATGATGTATTTAACAATCCGAAAACGTTTTGTAATGTAATTGTGATAGCCCGTTTGGGCATATTATTATATAGCTTTTATAAAGGATTTAAAATAATTTTTTTGTTATTTTTTTATTCCAATAAAAGCGGAATATCCTTTTATTCGTTAATCTGTTTCTTAAAAATACTTATGCACGATTTGTCTTGTGAAACAATTGAGGATTTTACAATATTTTTTGGTTTTAGTAAATATAGTGGTTTTTTTTTTCACCAATATTTGTTGTTTTGTTTTTTAAACTGTATCCTTATCATGTAGTTCTTTACCAAGATTCACATGAGAGAGATTTTGATGCAAGGTTGGAGTACTGCAATTGGATGTAAGGTCTGCTAAAAGAACAACCGCATATTATGTCAAAGATTTTGTTGACAGACGAGGCTACATTTCATAGTGCGGGTAATGTTAATTTCCATAATATGCATTGTTGGGCTGAAAAAAATCGGCACTCGATATATGAGGTGCAGGTTTAAGATAGATGGAGTCTTAATGTTTGGTGTGGTAAAGTTGATGGAAGGATCGTAGGTCCATATTTTTGATAAAACTTTAAATGGCGAAACATATTTTGATTTTCTAAAAAAATCAGTTGCCTGTTTTATTGGAAGATGTTTTCTTACAAACAAGAAGAGATATGATATTACAACATGACAGGTGTCCCGCGCACTTTTCCAGACGAGTTCGAGATTATTTGTATGCAAGTTATCCATATAAATGGATTGGAACGGGAAGTATATGTTCATGGCCAGCTAGATCTCCATATCATGTCTGGACTTTTATCTGTGGAGAAAATTGAAGGACTAAGTGTACCAAACTCGACCAACCACGCGACACAACAAGAAATAGCGCATTATAAACGCAATAAATAGTACATCAACAGCTGAGATTCAAGCAGCTGTTATGTCCACGCGCGAGAGATTACATCTTTATGTAGACAACGATGGAAAACAATTTGAACATTTAATTGGACATTAGATTTTAATGATCGAGATATTTGTATGATCTTTTACATATTTAATTTTAAGTTATAATAAAGGGTGAGTCATTACTATAATTACTTATGTTTATGCGTTTTTATTCATATCTCGAGTTCTACAAAAGCTATCAACATGTGGTTTGCGGCGTTTTATTAAGAATTTAATTCAGTTCCATTATAATTTACAATAAATAGGTGTTTGAATTTAACATTTTTAAGAAAAACAAATTTTCATTTTTTCTATTTAAAAGTACCCTCTACCCATGGCAATTAAAAAAAAATGTAATTGTTTTATAAAAAATGTAATTTAAATCATCCACACTCTTTCTAATGACACTAATTTCGTTAAAACGTTAAAATCAGTTGATCAAAACCAAAGTTATAGGTATTTATCCACAAATATTTTCCCACTCTCCCTCACCCTTTATTTGAAAAAATAAAAACAAGTACCTCAATAACTTTGTGCGGAATTTAGGCCTCTTTCTAGTTTACTCATTTAACACTGGGTATAATTGGGCATTTGTCACAAAAAACTGATTTTTAAATTTTTCTTTACAGGTTACGCCCCCTAGCGGTTAACCCAGAAATTTGAAAGTTATTTCCAGCGATTTCTCTTGACCACTTTTACTTAGGAATTCTTACTTCTAAAGTTATAATATCAATAGTTTTTAATATATAGCCGAGAGATCGGCTTATTGGACCACCCGATACAAATTACAACTGTACAATAATTAATAAGTAAACCTAGATAAATATGCAAAATGCGTATGTTGCATATTTCATACAAATATTTGGGAATTTTGCATATTTATACAAAAAATTGCATAAAATACGTAAATGTCAATTTAATTTTAAATAATATTTAACCGTCCATATTATATTGGCATGACTAAGTAACTGGAAATTCCAATGTTCATTTTATTTCTGTCGTGTTTTTTAAATTTCATAGAGTACCGGATTTTATGATTAAAGATTTGTTTTTTTTTGTTTATTTATTTTTCACACATGGATACATTTATTGACTGATTTATACAAAGGTTATGTCTGTCATATCAAAATTAGGTATTTACCAGATGTCAAAAATAGTGCTAACTGTCATATGTCAATACTAAATCTTAAGACTGAGAACAATTAAAATGACAGCTAAGCCACACCTTAAGATCTACAATTTTAATTATAACAATTGCTTAATTGTTATGAAAGCAATTATTATTGAGAAAAATTTATTTTTCCTTTAAAAATCAAGTACAAAAGTTACCTGGATTTCATTAAAATTTCTGGACTTACACTCTCTGACACACGAACAAATTCATCTCCAAACTATGAAAAAGTTTTCTGAAACAGATTCTTAGGATAAAACAAATTGAGGTTGAAATTAGCACTGAGCGCAAATCTTGTCAACAAATTTGTTGAAAAAACGCCGATTTATAAATATCTCAGATGAGATACGGCATACCAATAAAAAAAAATTACGCTTATCAGAATAAAAAAAACAGCGATTACTCTTATCAGAACTGACATATTACATTCAGTATATATCACTTTTTCTAACAAATTTTGCTTCTTCAAACTACACACACTGACGTCTGCTCTCAATGACCATAATTTTAAACCTCACTTAAACTGTAACTATAAACTCTTCAATACTACACATTTAACTGCTACATTCACTTTATATAATATTTTCATGATAAAAAAAGGAAAACGAAAAGATTACGAATTAGAAAAGAAATTCGGACTACAATAAAACTAAACACGCCTTACAGCGGCCGGTCTTACCGACATTGATGCAATTGTCTTTAAAATTTATTCGGTCAACTTCATTTAAACAAAGCATAAATGGGAATATTTTGTTCATTTGATGACGAAAAATATCTTAAAGCGGCTTCGATCAAATAAGTATCAAGCAAATACCCATCTGTGATATATAAACAAACTGTAAAATGTGTTTATTATCAACTCGGCAACGAAAAAAGGATCGAAAATACCTTTTCAGTGTTTTAGCGTATACGGAGTGATTTCAACATATACCAAAGAATTTAAAAATGCTACAAGTTAACCAAACAATAAAAAATAAAAACCCCAACAATTTCAATATTCCGGCATTCAGTATTACCGATAGTACCTATAGATAATACCTAATATTCTTGGTATTGTAGCAGGTAGCTGATTGCAGTCCTGTAATAAAAGTGTGTTTTAAAAGTCTATTCCGTGAGGTGTGAATATATTTATTTTGTTGTTAAAAGTAAAAATGAAAACTTAAGCATCGTTATTCCAGCTTATTTAATTTGTTAAAATTTGTTAAAATACTTCTCTTTTTTTTATATGTTATTTAAAATATTTTAATGATTATGTAAATAGCCGTTAATAAAACTGGAATAATATAATTGAATTTGTATATAATACCAATACCTATTAATGTATATTTTATTAAAAAATAAATATTGTAACTATTGCTGAAATATCAATGACTGCCATGCTACTGCTGCGGGTAGCATGCACCTGAAGGACTGTGTCAGCTATCGCTCTGTGGGTTATCACCGGCTGTGTTACTTTACATGTGCTGGCAGGTGAAAGGGCCAGGATTCACAGTCATAGGGGCGCCACATTGAAGATCGAGAAATGAATGAGCGATTAGTTTCAATAGATCAGTGGCAACAAGAGTTGAAGACAATACGTGATGTGGCGGAGTGGACAAAGTCACCAGTCCTGAACCTTCGAATATGGGCGGCCTGCTGGCATAGGCAGCTGAAATATTATCTGATGCAAATGCTCACAGGCCATAGCTGCTTCCGCAGCTACCTTTTCAGGTTTAGGAGGGCTCAGTCCGATTAGTGCCTTTACTGTGGTTTCTCGGATACTGTGGCATATACGATATTGGAGTGTGAGCGTTGGGCGAATGAAAGAGAGACGTTTGTAAGAAAGTGTAACTGCAGAATGTTTGATTCCGTGATAGAAATGGTAGAGAAAATGATGAGAGATCCAACATTGATCAATTTTTAAATTCTTTCAGCTAATTGATTTCCTTCAAATTTAATAATTTTAGCCGTTATGTAGTCTCTTCCTATGTTTTTGTGTTAATATTTAAATTTTTAATAATATTTTTAATTTCATTACGTCGTAATGTGTATGTGTAATGTGATTACTTCGTAATCGTAATTTTCACTTCGTTATTGTGATAGGTACGTTAAGCTCATTTAGGAGCCTATCAAAGTAGTGCTTCCATCTTTCTTATCTCCCTGGTTCTCCCGTAGTCCCTTCTTGATTGGTTTCTCATTTTTGTCCCTGGGTACAGTTTCCTAATTTGATTATTTTTATAGCTTTCTTCTATATTTTTCAAATTATCTTCATATTGTTTTCTTTTTTTTTCTCATAGTATTTTTTTCGTTTTATATCTTTGTTTCTTGGGTTGTCATTTTTAATCGTAGCCTGACCCGCTTTTCCAATTCTTTTTCACATTCTTTATCAATCCATTCTCTTTGTTTTTCTTTCTTGTCGTTGGTGCTGAAAATATTCATTGATTCTTTAGTTATATCTCTAAATGTAACCCACATATATTCTACATTCCTTTCATCTATTATGCTTTTTAATTTGTTTGAATCTGAACCGTATTCACCTTATTCAGGCAATATGCCTCTTCAATGTGGGGTATCTCTTCTTTAACGGGAGTTTTGGATGGCAGTAAACGTTAGAAGAAAGTGTGGCAGTATGCTGATAGCGGGGAGCGGAGAAGCTGATTGGGATTATTTTTGAGAAAGGGGAGACGAGGCCAAATATATTTTGTTAAGGATCTACCCTGACTGTCACCAAAAATACAAAAGGAATGGCTCTTGGATTAGCGTTTATGGATTGCAGCTTATTTTATCTCCACTGAGACAAAATGTCTACGAGGACTTGTTGATAGCAACTCTATCTACGCTTGAATTGCTATCAATAAGTCCTCGTAGATACTTTGTCTCAGTCCCAGCAACCTCATCTAGAGTCTTACGTTACCATGTTATCAATTTCACTAGTAACTTTAACATCTCAACATATAAGATAAAATAATGTAACACAAATTTAAACTAATAACATTAAACGGGTTTTTACCCAAATATTTTAGTGGCTCAAAACATGTACACCTAGACACACTGATAATGGAATATAGATTCCAAAAACGTTTTATGATTGTGATATAGCCCGATTGGGTTTTTTAATTATATACCTTTTATAAAGGATTTCTGTCAGGCCATGGAGTTGGTGGTGTCTATATTGTAAAATGGCGTTCACCCTATACCCCATGCTATGGCATGCTGGACGAGCCATACAGTCTGTAGTCAACACCCCGAAGTATGAGCGGGAATACAAGGTGTATCAATACTCATACGCTTATGAAACGCACCTGGCGGATCATAATTCCTTCACATTTTACTCTTTTTTAACTTGTCTTGAGTAAAATGTCTTTAATCTTTCCTATCAGCCTCTCTTGGCTAACTCTTGTTTCTTCCGACCCCGAATGGCGATTATGTTTCCGAAGGCAGACGGGTCACTATATTTCTTTCTACTACACACTCTTCACTCACCAACCCGCATGGCAAGCGTGGTGATTTATTTGCCATATCCCCTCAAATAATGTCAAGACTTAAAACTTCATTACCCCAGGTGAGTAGGATGAATCCAGAATCTCACACTGATTTATCAGTCTGTCCCAAGGATTCTGGGGGGGACAAAACCTTGACTCATAAGTTATTTAAGATGAATGTCGCAACGTACAATGCTCGAACGCTACTGTCAGAAGCCAAGATCACTGAAATGGAGCTGGAGATGGAAAAGATCAGCTGGGACGTAATTGGGCTCTTCGAGGTAAGAAGACATGGCGAACACCTACAGACATTAAAATCTGGCGATATATTCTACCACTTCGGTGAAGAGAACAAATCAGTGGGAGGTGTAGGTTTCCTCATAAATAAACAGCTGTACAGTAGAATCCATACAATACATGGTATATCCACGAGAGTAATATATGTCATTCTAAAGTTGAACGACAGATATAACATCAAAATAATACAGACTTATGCGCCAACCACAGACCATAGCGAAGAGGAAATAGACATTTTCCATGATGAAATAACACAAGCACTGAAAGAAAATCACACCCATTTTACAATCATATGTGGTGATATGAACGCAAAAATTGGCATGAAATCCGATCCATCAGAATTTGTACTTGGAACTTCGGCAGCGATGGAAGAAATAAACGCGGACAAACTTTATTAAACTATCTCCTTCAGAACAAATTATATCAAATGAATAGCTTCTTTTACAAAAAACAACATAGAAGGTGGACATGGAGAAGCCATGACGGGAGAACGCAAAATGAAATTGACTATATACAGATAAAAAATTTATAGTTAAAGATGTCACTGTACTCAACAGCTTCACAACAGAAAGTGATGACAGAATAATTCGCGCTAGAATAGAAATTAACATCGATAAAGAGAGAAATAAACTAATAAGAAAGAAAAAATTGAAAGCATGGTCACAACCAAAAAATGAAACAGAGTTTGGAGATCAAATACCGGTACGTCTACAAAACAGGCCCCCCACAAATGATATAAATCAGCTAAATAAAGTAATTACTAATATCATAGCAGAAGCTCAAAGAAAATGTTGTACAGGTAACAAGAGAGAGGAGAGAATCACTGCTAACACCAAACTTAAAATGGAAGAAAGAAGAGAAATGCTAAAAGATAAGAGTATAGAACAACAAAGCATAAATAAAATCAACAAATAGGTCTTAAAAGCAATTAGAAAGGACATAAGAGCATATAAAAATGAGAAAATCTCGCAGACAATCGAGCACAACAAGAGCATGAAGATATTAAGAACGAAATTGACGAACAGCAGAAAAGAAATTATCAGATTTAAGGGAAAGAATGGCAAACTAACGTCCAACAGAGACGAAATGATGGAGATAGTAGAAGACTTCTATAAAACACTACACACAAATAAATTGGACTTAAACCCGACAGAACATACAGAACAAAAAATTATGAATCAAGGTTCAGAAGATATTCCCGACATATCAACGGCTGAAATTTACCATGCTCTAAAGAAAATGAAAAAAAACAAAGCACCAGGAGAAGATGGAGTAGTGGCGGATGCGCTAAAAATCGGAGGCTCTGCTCTCATCAGGACAATCAAGCAGCTCTTCAATATATGGTTAGAAAACCAAGCAATACCAGCTGAATGGAATAATTCTATAACGCTCCTCATGCATAAGAAAGGAGATCAAACAGACCTCGAAAACTATAGGCCAATCAGTCTTCTAAGTCACCTGTATAAATTATTTGCTCGAATTATCACTGCTAGAATTGAGAACAAACTAGAAACATGCCAACCAAGAGAACAGGCAGGCTTCCGCCCTGGGTATGGTACAAATGACCATCTAACTTGTCTAAAGGCCCTAATTGAAAAAACTATAGAGTACAACCGGCCACTAGTTCTAGTATTTGTTGACTATAAAAAAGCCTTTGACACTATCGAGATGGTAGCTATCTTAAGAGCTTTGAGAGATTGTAGAATCGACTACCGATATACCAACATTATTCAACATATATATGCAAATGCCACAACAGCAATAAACCTCCACACCCCTACTCAAAAAATAAAAATAAAAAGGGGAGTTACACAAGGAGAAAACATGTCACCAAAACTATTCAATGCCGTAATGCAGCATGCATTCCAGATGTTAGAATGGGAAAACAGAGGTTTGAGTGTCGATGGCGAAAGGCTGAACCACCTACGATTTGCAGATGACATAGTTCTAATAACCGACGACTTAAAGGAGGCCAACGAAATGCTACAAGATTTACAACGAGTCTCCCAAAAAGTAGGGCTGGAAATAAACTTTGGGAAAACTAAAATAATGACCAACTTAGTACCTAGTAGACCATTGAAACTAGAAAACTGGCATATTGAAACGGTTGACAAATACATATATCTGGCCCACGAAATACAAATAAGTAGAGATAACCAAACATGCGAATTATCTAGAAGAATAGCTTTAGGATGGGCAACCTATGGCAAGCTAAAAGACGTGTTTAAGGAAAACATCCCAATAAAGCTAAAGAGAAAAGAATTTAACCAGTGCGTAGTTCCGTTGCTCACTTACGGAGCTGAAATTGACACTGACATTGACTAAAGCATCAATAAAAAAGTTACAAGTAGCACAACGAAAAATGGAAAGATCTATGCTTGGCGTAACTTTGAGAGACCGAATACGAAATGATGAGATACGGCGAAGAACTGGAGTGGAAGACGTCATAAAACGGATTACAAAGTTGAAGTGGAAATGGTCAGGACACGTCGCAAGACAGAGAGACAACAGATGGACAAAGAAGATTTTAGAATGGCGGCCAAGGGCAGACAAGCGAAATCGTGGAAGACCACCTACCAGATGGACGGACGACATTAAAAGAATAGTGACAAACTGGATCGCAGATGCACAGGACAGAGAAGAGTGGAGACATCTTGAGGAGGCCTATGTTCGACAGTGGACAAATTTGGCTGTGTGATGATGATGACGACAAAGGATTTTAAATAAACAAAATTTGTGATACATGGTATACAGTCAGCTACAGGAGCTTAGTTTTCTTGCGGATTCTGTCTCATTTGTTTTGTCTCTTGTATAGCTACTAGATCAAACTTATTATATCTCGTAACCTGTATTAAATACTTCAGATTTCCTTTTTGGTAGGATCTTCTTATATTCCAAGTTGCGGCTTTTACTAGTTCTTCTTTTATTTTGTTGTTATTTTTATTTATTTATGTTTTTGCTTTTTATTTTTCGTATCCGTTTTCCTTAATATATTATTTTACTTTCATATATATTTCATATCTCCTTTTGTTAGAGTTAAATTTAGAATAAATGTATTAAAATCACTTCTTTCTTTTATATTTATTAGGTTAGATTTAAGCAATCTCGCTGTTACTTATAAAACTTGAGAATATTTAATAATTTCACACACGTGAAGTCTGATTATAAGCTTTTAAAAGTGCTTTTTAAGAAAGGCCTTCAGACAAAAGGGGCTCAACCGAAGGTAATAAAGCATACCTAAAAACCATAACATATACCTAGACCATACATATTTTTTTTAGATCTTGGTGTATTTGTAAAGCAACTTTTGTATAAACACCTCCTCAATCTACAAGTGACCGTCACAACCCTTTCTGTGTTCCAAACAAAATTCAAAACTTCTTCAGAAATAGGTAATACTGCTAATATATCACTATGGCAAATTCGACGTTAACTAAAGAACTTTTTAGAAATTTGATGGTTATGGTAGATCACGGCAGTGCCCATTTTTGAGCCCTTTACACACTAACTAAATAACTTGACTTAAAATTGTATTTTTTATATATAATTATATAATTGATTCTTTTACTAAGAGCTACTAAGCGACTTTACTAAATGTGAGCAAAGAGACTTATGGTGCTTTTCTAATAAATGACCAAGTTTTTACGCGGTCTGTCACATCAACAACTTGAATTGAAGAAGTAATCCTTGATTCTGGAAAACGAGAAGGAAGTCAAATAGGAAAAATAACTTTGGAGCTTTTCTTCGTCCCTCCATGATGATTTCTCAAGTTCTATTCAGTAACAACCCGGTTTTGATTGTAAAGCTTTTTCCCTTTTAAATGAAAGATTGTTATTTTTAATAGAAGGATATGTAGAAAGATTAGGTAGCAGAAATTTTACAAATCAGTTATATTTTTACAAAGCTTAGCATTGTTAACTTATCTTTGTACTACTCTCTTTTAAAAAGCACAAAGTATTGTGTGTAGTGTAGAAACAGTAACGATATGAAGCTTTGTTTCCTTGAACTATTCTTTTCCAAAACAGAATTGTACTTTACTTTATAAAGTCTGATGAAATTTAAATATGTTTATACAAGTTTTGCATCTTTTGACATACTGATTTAATATTGTAAATGCTCGTATATTGGTAAGTATTAAAAATAATAAATATTTTAATTCTTGCCTAACTTTTTATTAAATACATGTGTCAATAATTCAACAATAAAAATCCAAGTAAGTTGTTTTTCTTAAAGTGCACCTATTTTTGAAATTTTGAGGTTCTGTGGAGAAATGAGATTTTGCAAATGAGGATGCAATTTTGCAACGTTTCCCAAATTGTGCTCCACTATATGGCGATAATAAACGGTTAAACATTTGAAAAAAAAAAATTTTGCTATATCGATGGCTAAAAGCAACAGTGATATATCATGTCAAATTGAAATTACAAGATTTTATTAGTGTGCAGTAGTGTTTAAAATTAGAAATAGGTGACCAAAAACTTATTTTTATTGGGTAATAATCTATCATCGGAGACTTGGCAGAGAATGTGAAAGCTACCTTACTTTTTTTGAATGAAATCTATTAAGTTTTCGCTACAGATAGATAAGTCAACAGTTGTACCTGTGTTGGCAATTTTAACCTTTCGCTACCGAAGGGTCAAGTTGTTTTGTAGTTGACGGAGGGGGTACATTATGTATCTCATGCATTGTTATAGATTAAATATTAACATAATGCAACAAATGCAAGTATTTTTTATTGAATATAAGTAACAATAAAAAAATATATGGTGTCTTGAAAAAATTTATTATCGTTTTTTTGATTAGCTTTTCATTTTATACATATTATTGTTTGAATTGTTGTGGTTGTTTGATGTTTAGCACAAACAAAGAATTTACAAGACTTGCATGTTTTTCTGTTTTTGCGGTCCTTCTTCCGTGGACAAAGTAAACATCGCCATGAGTAATTCAAGATGGTGGCGTCGTTTTCGCGATTCTCCCTTAGTGGCGGTGGGCATAATTTTTACATCGCGTTTATAATTCGCTTATGGAATTTTTGTGGACTTTGTAGTCGCCTATCGACATGGGGCTTTATAAGTTCTTGACCCAGATTTAGTAAAAATCCTCTGCGTCTGTGAGAAGCTTCATACGCACGAATGGAATTCTTTGTCGTCCACAGTACGTATGCATTCAGACCTGCAATGTCTAGAAGATTTTGAAACAAAACAAATGGCCATCTCTTAGAAGCTCTTTTACAAGAATATTCATTTACCATCTTATCCATAGTATCTACGGCACCTTTTGTAGAATTGTTATGCAAGATTATGTCTGGCTTATAGTCCGTCTCTTCTCCGCTAATTTTATCGTCAATATCTTCTGTACTCAATAAAATGACTGCCTTATTATTTTTAGGAACGTAAGACGCCAGTGTTACTTCCTCAGTGAAGGCAAAAACTGAGTACCATTCTTGTCTAGAAATATTGGGTAGTAGGGCTGGAGGAATATCCTGCTTGTTTTTTCGAAGTGTTCCACATAATGTTATTTGTCGATCTAGGAGTTGTTGTTCCACATAATGTTATTTGTCGATCTAGGAGTTGTTTTGCCAAGAGAACACTGGTAAAGAAATTATCAGTAGTGATACCATAACCAGTTTTTAGAAATGAGACCAAATCAAGTATTACTCTTTTGCACTGGTCTTTTTCTGGTTTGTTACCATCTTTTCCAGTATAAATCTGAAGGTTAACAGCATAGGTGATTGTTGCATCAACTAGAGCCCATATTTGGATGCCATACTTGGCTGGTATTGATTTTATGTAGACTCTAAATGGATACTTACCTCTAAAACTTACAAGTTGTTCATCAACAGTTAGATGAGAGTGGCACTTAAAACTTTCTTTACAGTGTTCTACAAACTTTGTAAACACTTCCCTAAAAGCTGCTAGTTTGTCAGAACTTCTAGGTTCTTCTCTAGTGTTCAAATCATCGAATCGCATAAGTGAAATTAAATCTAGAAATCGGTCGCGTCACATGGCAGCGGAAAAAATAGATCGACTGTACAAAGGATTTCGACACCACAAAAAGTGCACTGGTTCCCTATTGGCTTTTAGCGCACCCGCCGTAATCAAGAGTCCCAAGACCGCATAAATTTCCACTGAAGCAGTGGGTAACTAGGTTCTTGTTTTATTAGGATTTTCCCCATTCCAATCCTGAAAGTATTTCTCCGCTTTCTGGTTTGTACATTTGACGATGATCTCTACAGTTTTCTCATCTACAAATAATTGGAAGCAATCACTAATTTTAGCGACATTTTTAGATTTTTCTGTAAGCCCTGGTTTTTCGAGCAAGTTTTTTGTGCGACATCTAGTTTGTCGTAAAGGACGATTTTTCCAAACTGTACCATTCTTGGAAATAAATGTGGAATCTACTGCTCCGAAAACTGGTTTATCAGAATCATTACTGTCGCTCTCAGATGGCTAAAATATAATAAACTCAAGATAGAAATATCGTACATAAAACAAAAATAAAAATTACCTGCAGAATTTCAGGCTCATAATATGCATATTCAGGCTTCTAAATTATCATCTAATTCTGAATCATCCGATAAACTATCTCTTTCAGAAAGGTAATCATCATCACTTTTCTCTAACCACTGCACTGCAGTTTCACGATCTTGTTCTTTCCGAAGGTCTAACTTTAGTTTTTTCGACATATCGGTAAATCGTGTAATCACAATTGGATAAACTAAAACGGTATGTTAGCACTAAGTCATCAACAGAACTGATTTGTGTGTTATTGCAAACAATAGGTTTGGTTCTGTGCCCAAAACGTCTGGTTTAGTCAGTGGCGTCGACCGCAATGAACTGTACCGCGGTTGACGGAGGGGGTACAACTTGTAACCCAATCAAAGTGCTTCACTTCTCATAGGTAAAAACATGTCAAATTGAAAACAAATGGTTGGATATGCTTTTACACATCCTAATGAAGAAGTAACTAGAACAGTTGAACAAAATTTCAACATTTTTAAAAATTATTCATGAAAAATAGAATTTGGGATACAATCTGTACCCCCCTCCGGTAGCGGAAGGTTTAGCATTTGTGTAGTACCAGTACTTGGAGTCTTTTTTAAGGGGATCTACTTTTTGGCAAACCAATAACAACTAACAAAGTTAATGCCGAAATTTTCAAGTTAATAGAAACCTGAATATAGAAAGAATAGCATTCCCTGGGTTAACTGCGTCGATGTGTGCACAGAAGGAGCGAAGGCGATGAGTGGAGAATGTCAGGCGTAATTTCTAAAATAAAAAAAGAAGACAAGGAATGCAGCAGTAGCCACTGTATCCTCCACCGCCATAGTCTCGCTATGAAAAAAATGCCGCCTTCCTTAAAAGTAGTCTTGGACGAAACCGTAAAGATAATAAATTTTATCAAATCACGACCACTGAACACAAGGCTGATTAGAGTGATGTGCGATTACCTGGGCAGTATACATTTGTCTTTACTTCTTTATATGGAAGTAAGGTGGCTTTTTAAAATGAGAGCTGAAGTTAAAACCTTCCTAATTAACAGCAATGGCTCCTCAAATGTTACGTGTACTCAGTGCTTCTGCAAGGAGTAGAAACGTGGACATTGAAGGCGGAAACTCTATAAAAACTTCACGCTTTTGAGCTGTGGTTATACAGAAGGATCCTGAAGATACCATGGAAATACAAAGTCCCCAATAAACAAGTACTGCGGAGGATGAACACAACCGCCGATTTATTTAACATCGTAAAGGGCCGTAAGCTGCAGTACTTGGGACATATAATGAGAGATCAAAGCAGGTATGAGCTACTTTAATGTACTTCTTAAGACAAATTAAAGAAAAAGGGAACCAGGACCAAGAAGAATATCCTGGCTTACTAATCTGAGAGCATAGTATAGAAAGACCTTAACACAGTTTTTTGTTATAGCAACCAACAAAATCATCATAGCCAGAATGATCGCCAACGTTCGGAACGGGCAGGCACACTAAGAAGAAGAATTGATAGCAATTTTGCCTTGGGTTATCGATTGTATAACGAGCATTGATTAATTAAATTGGCATATTTAACAGATATCTTAAACCAGGTCAAAGAAGTTGGTCTCTCACTTGAGGGAAAGACAAAAGCCGTGTTTAACGCCAATGATAAAATACAAGCGTATAGGAAAAAATTAATTTTTGTTGAATAATAAAAATCTGGATAGCGTTTCACTAGTCAAAGATTTTAGGGAAAAACTGGAATCGGACATACCAAAAGCTGTCTTTAACGAGTTGCACACTCATCTGCTAAATTTTCTTAAAACCTTTTATAACTATGGGTTGCAGATCCATATCTTGCAATGGTAAACAAACCATCATCCTTAACATCTCATTATTATAAATGCCTGATAGATTTTACATTTGATTCTGCGATAAAAATACATTTTGAAAGTAAATCTCTATTAGATTTTTAGTATTAAAGACGAATTAAAAATTTTTTAGATAACGCGAAAATGATTCTTCTCCCTTTTGCAGCAACATACTTATGTAAAGCAGTACACTTTTCCTGTAGCCACTAAAACAAAATATAGATCTTGACTGAATGTGGAACCTGACATTCGATTGCAGTTATCCCAAATTCAACCGGATATTACTAACCTTTCCAAATCAAGGCAGCCTCATTCTTCACATGAAAATGAAGACATTACGTTGTAGAAGATTTTAGAAATAGGAACTGTGGGTTCATTTTATTATTTTTTTTTTTCGTTATATGAAATTAAGTGTCTTATGTTTGCAATTAAAAAAAAATTTTAATTAAGTGAATAGAAAATGTAATTATTAATACTCCCTCCCAACTAGTATCTTTCGTTCTATGTGGCACGTATATAGTGAACTATTTCTATTTCTAAGTCTAATTTATTTACTTTATTTCCCCTATTCTAAATATTTTTTTTTCTTCTTCTAGTTCTATGACCGTTATCGATCGTTGGATATCATGTTGGCTACCATATTCGCTATCGTGACTTTATTGACAGCAGCTCTAAATAACGATGTAGTTGATTTTCCATACCATTGCCTTAGATTTTTCAGTTATGATGTTCTTCGTCTATCAGGACCACGATTACCTTGGATCTTTCCCTGAATGATCAGATGTAAAAGATCATATTTTTCAGGGTGTCTGATGATGTGACCGAAGTATTCCTGCTTGCGTTTCTTTATTATATTGACCAGTTGTGTTGTTTGGCTCAGCCGTCTAAGGACCTCCTCATTTCTTACTCTATCGACCCAGCTTATTTTCAGTAGTCGTCTGTATAGCCACATCTCAAAGGCTGTCAAGCGTTTAAGCATAGTCTCAGTTAGAGTCCACGCTTCCACTCCATCTAGCAGGACAGGAAAGATGTAGCAAGATGTCATACGAACTCTAAGGTCAATGCTAAGATCGTGACTGCAAGGTACGATTCTTATTTTTACAAAGGCAGCTCGGGCCTGTTGTATTCGGCTTTTAATTTCTGCGGTTGGATCCCAGCTCTTATTGATATTACTGCCGAGATACACGAGTTTCTCTACTTTGTCCAGTGTGGCATCTCCGACTTTTATACCGTCATCCTG
Source organism: Diabrotica balteata (assembly GCA_918026665.1). NCBI lineage: Eukaryota > Metazoa > Arthropoda > Insecta > Coleoptera > Chrysomelidae > Diabrotica > Diabrotica balteata. The sequence goes on from OU898280.1 coordinate 39,410,702, forward strand.
TATATAATTTTGTTTGCTAACTATCATATATTTAGTTTTCTTAACGTTAAGTTTTAATCAATACTGATCACAAGTCTGTTTTATTTTGTTTATTAGATTTTGAAGGTCTTCTTCGCAATTGGCAAGGACTAAGGTATCGTCGGTATATCTAATATTGTTGACGGTTACTCCATTCACAATAATACCTTCGGTTGCCTCCATTAAGGCTTCCTTAAATATTTCCTCCGAATATAAGTTAAAAAGTAAAGGCGACAATATACAGCCTTGTCTCACTCCTGTTTTTTATATTTATTTCATCCGACAATTCTTGTTCAACCTTTATTTTTGCCACTTGATGTCAGTATAGATTTGTAATTATTTGTAGATCTTTATCGTCCAATCCAGCTGTTTCCAATATTTCTAGCATTTTGTTATCTCGGACTTTTTCAAAATCGATTGCACAAATGTACACATTTTAATTTATATCTCTGCGTCTCTGTAGTACTAGCACCTGTATCCTAAACAAGGCTTCTCTTGTACCCAAGCCACTCCTAAACCCAAATTGAGTATTGCTAATTCTGTCCTCTGACAGCGTGTAAATTCTGCTGTGTATTACTCGTAGGAAGATCTTCAAAACGTGACTCATCAGACTTATTGTCCGATAACCACTGCATGTCTTTGGACGATGTTTTTTAGGTAATGCGATAAATGTCGACTTTAACCAATCAGTTGGTAATATCCCAGTGTCATAAATTCTGTTAAAGAGATTACACAGAGCTTTAATTCCATTTTCTCCCAAAAACTTTAGTATTTCAGCACTTACTTCATCGGGGCCAAGTACTTTTCCATTTTTTGCCATTTGTGTTGAACGTCTTACCTCTTTTTCTGTTATAGATGGACCTGATATAGCAATAGAAGTATAGTGTTTTACTCTCTCATCTTCAAATAATTCAGAAATGTAGTTTTCCCATTCTTTTAACTTTTCATTGATGTCTAATATTCTGTGTCTCTTTCTGTCTTCTAAACTTTGGGATACTTGTTTCCGTTTGTTTCCAGCGACCTCTTTTAATTTATTGTGCAGATAAAATGTATCGTGTTTCTTTTCATATTGTTCAATTTCATTACATTCTTTACTATGAAATTGTGTTTTCGCGTGTCTTATCTTCTGCCTGATTATTGCTTATTCGTTTTGTTCTTTATTTATGACTTCTCTTCTTTGATCCATAAGTCTCAGTATTTCTTCTGTCATCCACCCTTGTTTTTTTCTTGCTTTTAGCGCACTCAATTTTGTTTCTTGATATTGTATAATTTGATTGTATAATTTAGCATCGTGTCTCTATAAATAGTAACTGTTTGCTTATTTGTCCATGCAACACTTTTTACTCAGTCTTATTTTTCCTACTAAAATATTGGGATCTAATTGATGGATTCGACCGTTACTTGATGGAAATTCATTTCATGTACCAATAAAACACTAAAAACTTTGTTTTCAAACTTCCACAAAATTTATTTTAACTATTATCACTACAGCTGTTTCGGTTGGTTGCCTTTCTCAAGTGATCTATTTTTGGCATGCATTTACAAATTATAGTCTCTAATGAAATAGATTAAGGAGGGGAAAACTGTTTGTCTCAAGTTTATCATTTAGAATTATATCTGTGTTTTTTAATTTGTTGATTTCCATAGATAGAAAGGCCTTAAGCTATCTTTGTTATAATCTATGGAAATCAACAAATTAAAAAACACAGATATAATTCTAAATGACCAAGTTCAGACAAACAGTTCTCCCCTCCTCAACCTATTTCATTAGAGACTATAAATTGTAAATGCATGCCAAAAATAGATCACTTAAGAAAGGCAATCAGCCGAAACAGCTGTAGTGATAATAGTTAAAATAAATTTTGTGGAAGTTTAAAAACAAAGTTTTCAGTGTTTTATTGTTACACAAAGTTTTCAGTGTTTTATTGTTACATATTGTGATCTGTTGGTACATCTGCGCCTGGATATGTTTTTACTGCTAATACTGAATTTTTGTATCTCTTATTTATACATATGAAGTCTATTTGGTTACGAACAACTCGTTCAGGTGTATCTGCTGGTGATTTCCAGGTGTAAAGACGACGTTTTGGTAGTTTGAAAATTGTGTTCGTTATTACTAATTGCTTTTCTACGCAAAATGATGCCAACATATCTCCTCTTTCATTTCGTATTCCCAGACCATATTTCCCTATGATATCTTCCTGTTCACCTTCACCAATCTTTGCATTAAAATCTCCCATGATAATATTGAGATCGTGTTTCTTTGTAGGTGCTAATACTTTTTCTAAATCATGATAGAATTTTTCGATTTCTTCTTGTTCATAGTCTTGTGTGGGTGCATATACTTGTAATATGTTCACATTGATTGTTGTTGATTGTATTTGTATCATCAGCATCCTGTCTAAGAATAGGACGACGTTTTTTACAGCTTCATCTGTTTCCTTCGACACAATTATTGCTACACCATTTTTGTGTTTGTCTTCTCCTGAATAGTATACAATGTGATCATCTACAGTTACTTTTCCAGACCCCGGCCATTTCATTTCACTTATTCCAAGGATACTTATATTTAGACGCTTTATTTCTTTAATTATGTTGTGAAATTTTTCTGGCTCGTACATGCTTCTTACATTCCATGTACCTATCCTATTTTTCATTCTTTAGAAAATATGTTCATGTTTCTAGCTGACCGGGAGATTCTTAGCACCCCTGCTCCATTTAAGGAGCGCTCGTACTCGGGGCCGTTATATTTGGAGCCCTTTCCATGATTGTTTCTTGGGAAAATTAGGCTCTAGGTGGTTTCCCGTTACCTTCCTAGAGTGTGTAATAGAAGGAAATATAGTGACCCGTCTGCCCTCGGAAACCTAATAGCCATTCGGGGTCGGAAGAAACAAGAGTTAGCCAAGAGAGGTCGATAGGAAAGATTAAAGACATATCACTCAAGACAAGTTGAAAAAGAGTGAAATGTGAAGGCCCTTATGATGCGCCAGGTGCGTTTTATAATTTCTAATTTATTAAAACACAATAATTTATATCAATTTATTTTACCACTTATACAATACAACAATTTATTTTCGACTTACCCTGTTTACATAAAATTTCTATTTAAATGTAAATACAGTTATTCAGGAATCACGGCGCGAAGATTGGATGACCTTCCATGAAAGGAATTCCATCAAAAGCAGTTTTTTTATATCGGAGGGGGACCCATTGTTTCAGGTAGGTATTACCTGGAATTTCTTCCAACAGATAAAATCTAGAACATATTAGAATTAGAAAGAACATTTATGAGACATATTTATAGTAACAATAGGTTTCAGGTGCAATATGGTAAGTGCTCTCTACAGAATGTCTGTATTAAATAGTGCTCCTCGACCAAAAAACTTTGGAAAACGCTGCAATAGCATTTGCCGGTTCTCTTAAATATTTTTTATTCAAAATAATTTTATGTGGATTGTTGAAACAATTGATTACTTGTGAATTAATCACTGCTACATTTAAATTGGTATAAAAAATAATCCTTGTCTATCTTTGAGTATTTATTGAGCAAATATAAATAGCTCAAAGTATGTCTACAACAATAATGCCAGATTTGATACTGTTATATTCTGAGACAATTACTGGCTTACATTTTCCACCAATACTTTCATTTCTTAATTATATTTTTTCTTCTAAAAGGGGTAGGTATGCTAGGGTTTTAACCCTAAGGATTAAAACAATTTTTAAATTATAATAAAAGAGAATCTACTGTTAATATGTTTAATAACAATAATTATTCCATTGACCCGAATTGGCAGTATGTATTGAAGACCTACATAACGTTTTCGTTTCATACAGAATACCAATCAAGCTAACATTGAAAAGACACAGATATTTAAATATTTATAGGTATAAATATGGTACATATCATGATCATGATATATTAGAATATAAGAGAATTGTAGGCAGATAATCTTTAGCATGAAAAATTATATCACCCTTCCTTAGAGGTTGGACTAAATATTAATATGAACAAGATGCAAACAATGACTAATCTTGTGCTAAATGAAATATTGCTGTGGTTTTAACCCCAAGGATTAAAACGAATAATATTTTTAAATTATAATAAAAAAGAATCTACTGTTAATATGTTCAATAACAATATTTATTCCATTGACCCGAGTTGGCAGTATGTATTGAAGACCTACATAACGTTTTCGTTTTATACACAATACCAATCAAGCTAACATTAAAAAGACACAGATATTTAAATATTTATAGGTATAAATACGGTACATATCATGGTCATGGAAATATATTAGAATATAATAGAATTGTAGGCAGATAATCTTTAGCATGAAAAATTATATCACACTTCCTTAGAGGTTGGACTAAATATTAATATGAACAAGACGCAAACAATGACTAATCTTGTGCTAAATGAAATATTGCTGTTGATGAAAGGGATATTGTGCAGACTACATCAAATTACCTAGGACATGAAATTCGGTTGGGCAGAGATAACCAGACATGTGAGCTCCCACATCGCATAGAATTAGTCTGATTAGCCATTATAAGATAATAAGATTCTCGTGACTCAGATGGCTATAAAGGGCCAGATGTTGGGTGTTTCTCTGAGAGACCGAATCCGAAACGAAGAAATACGTCGTAGAACAAAAACAACAAACGCTGTCGAAAAAATTGCGTCGTTAAAATGGAATTCGTCAGGGCACGTCGCCAGATTATCAGACAACCATTAACAAAACGTATTTAAAAGTGGAGACCAAGGCAAGAAGCAATATAGGGCAGAGAACGTCTACCAACTAGATGGACTGACGACCTGAAGGGTGCTATCAATAACTGGATGCAAGCCGCATAAGACAAAGACAGATGGAAAAAGCTGAGGAAGACATATGTCCAGTAGTGGACGCATACAGGTTGATGATGATGATGATAATGAATCTTTGGCAAGTTCATGTAGGTCGACGTATCGAGTAGTCGCATAAAGTCTCGCATATCCTTGGTATATGCGAGACCAGAAAAAAAAGTAATGAGTATATAATACTAAAAAATGGCACACATTTTATGCATAAAGGTGGCGAATACACGGGAGTGGGATTCTTGATAAAACAAAGCCTCATACAGTGTATCAAAGAATTCAAGCTCATATCATACAGAGTAGCATATCTCATCATCAGGATTAATAAAAGAACCACTCTGAAAGTGATCCAAGTGTACGCTCCGACCAAAAGCCACGACGATGAAGAAGTAGAAATATTTTATGATGAAATAAAAACAGCTATAGAAACAAATAAAGCAAATAACAAAATACTATTAGGAGATTTTAATGCTAAATTGGGCAAAAAAGAGGAATATTATAAACATTTAATTGGTAACTATGGCTACGGGAAAAGAAACGATAGAGGAGAAATGCTTCTCAATTTCATGAATGAACATAACATTTACTTAATGAACTCCTTTTTCAATAAAAAACCAAGCAGAAAATGGACATGGATGAGCCCCGATAAAAAGACAAAGAATGAAATAGATTATATCTTAACGAAGAATAGAAACCTAGTAGAAGACGTATCAGTATTAAATCAGTTTGACCTACGTAGCGATCATAGACTAATAAGAATAAAACTAATAATTAACAAAAAACTAGAAAGAAAAAGAAAATACATGAAAAAAGATACAAAAGGACATCTGAAGAAATCAAAAATAGTGAATTTAATAAAAATTAAATCAAGTTAGCATGCAGAAGATAAACTACAATGATATTGATGATTTGAAGAACCTTATAACCGAAACAGTGAATAAAGGCCTTCTGCAACTGAAAAAACCAAAAACAACATACAATGAATTAGACAAGGAAATATTACAACAAATAAAAAGAAGGAAGATCTTAAATAAATCTAACAAAAGGGGAACCGACGAATATAGAGAACTTAATAGGCAGATTAGAAAAGGAATCAGACAACAAAAAAGAAAAGAAAACGAAAAATTAATAACAACAACTATTGAAAAAAATAAGAGTATGAAATGCCTAAGACCGACACTAGGACGACTTTAGATGATATCATTAATGGGAAAAGACGAAAATGAAATCACAACTAGAGAAAACATACTGACTCGAATAGAAGAATTTTACACAGAACTTTACAGAACACATCAACAAGATGATGAGATGAGACCAGCACGGAAATGAATACAAAATGTTATATCAGAAATAATGCCAAAAGTAACAATTTCAGAGGTAAGTACAGCATTAGAAAACATGAAGAGAAATAAAGCTGCAGGAGAAGATATTATTACCACAGATATGATATTAGAAGGAGCTAAGGAACTAATTGCAATTGTAACTAAGCTTGTGGACAGTTGTTTACATCAGTACAAAGTCCCTAAGAGCTGGAACAACTCTAAAGTAATCTTATTACACAAGAAAGGTGATAGTCGAAAATTGGAAAACTACAGACCCATCAGCCTACTATCACACCTGTTTAAAATACTTACCAAAGTCATAACTACTCGACTAACAAGGAAATTAGACGAATACCAACCATATAAACAGGCAGGTTTTAGAAAAGGCTATTTAACTTCCGATCACCTGTTAACCACAAAAATAATAATAGATACCATAGAACACACGGCCGTAATAAACGCAATGCAAAAGTGTAGAATAGACAGCAGATGTATTAACTTAATAAAAGAAACTATGAACCAAGCTACAGCTACATACTACCTAAATGAAAATGAACACACATACCCTGTACCAATAAACAGGGTAGTCAAATAGAGAGATACTTTATCACCCAAACTGTTTACCTTAGTTGTGGAGGATGTTTTTAAAAACCTAAATTGGAAATATAAGGGAATAAACATCAATGGCCGCTACCTCAGTAATCTACGATTTGCAGATGACATAATCCTGATAGCTACTGATCTACAAGAAATGCAAACCATGCTTTTAGAACTACATACCAAATCTTCTAAAATAGGACTGAAAATGAATTTAAGCAAAACAAAAGTCATGCACTTCGAAGACACCGTGACAATAATAAACGATAAAGTTATAGAAAAAGTTGAAGAATATATAGGTATACTTAGGACAAAAAATAATACTAAATAGGGAAATTCAAACTAAAGAAATATAAAGAAGAAGAAAGTTAGCTTAAGAAGCATTCGGTAAACTGAACTTTATACTCAGAAATCATCAAATTAAATTACATCTTAGATCTAAAGTTTTTGATGCATGCATTATTCCGATATTAACTTATGCGGCACAAACATTGACAATTACAAAAAAGAATATGAATATACTTAGAGTCACTCAACACGCGATGAAAAGAGCAATGCTAGGTATATCACTTAAGGACAAGAAAACAAACACATGGATAAGAAATAAAAAGAAGAAGAAAGTTAGCTTGGGCAGCATTCGGTAAACCAAAGTCACCGATGGGGTGCAAAAATCAATAAAGTTGAAATGGTAATACGCTAGACATGTAGCTAGGAGCGATCTAAACAAATGGCCACAAACCAATTTTAACCTGGAGACCATACTAACACAAAAGACCCAGAGGCAGACCTCCTACGAGATGGACAGATGATCTGAAAAGGACTGCCGGGAAAAATTGGCTACAAGTAGCGTACAATAAAAATCAATTGAAAGGAAGAATTGAAGAGGCTTATGTTCAGATGTGGACGTCAATGGCTAGACGAAGAAAAAGAAGAAGGTATATTGAGATGTTTCGAGAAGTTATGTGAAGTCGACCAAGTTGAAATTTTATGCAGAGAGGGAAACTTTTCAAACAAAAATGAGCAAGACCTTTTTTACCAGTCCTTATTAGAAGCAGATCCCGTACAGAAGAAGAAGTCAAAATTAAAACAAAACGCTTCCGAATATTAAGGTAAAGATGTTTCTTTTAGGCCCAAACATTCCGTTGAACATAAAAAAATCTTTTAAACTCTATACCTTGCTTCGTGAGAAAAGGATCAACGTCTGCAGAAAGGCTTTTGTGAGTCTGCACGGAATAGGTGAAAAAAAAAGTAAGAAGACTGCAAGAACTTCTTGCAAAAGGTGAGTCTCCTAGAGATTTAAGAGGCCAGCAGATGACTCAGAAAACTCTTCCACAAGATAATACGGATCTTGTAAAAGAACAAATTCACATATTTTCACCGAAAACAAGTCACTATTGGTTTAAGAAAACAAAATACTCAGATGCTAAACTAAACATAAAAAAAATGTTTAACTTGTTCCAAGAGAAATATAACGAGTTGAATGTGAATAATAATTTTTAGTGTAAACTTTGTAAAGAACATTTCAATTATAGATTTGGAAGTACCCAAATTAACTCTTGTTTTGAATGTAAACTACTCAATACTCGAATAAAAAATCCTCAGTTGAACTAAATAATCAAACGAGTTATAGCTGCTCAGCTACTTGTACATAAGAGACATAGCAAAAAGTTTTATTCATCCTTTTGACAGACAAAAGAATACTGTGCCAAACATGAAAATGCGATGCTTTTATGTTTTGATTATATGGCAAACATATCGCTTCCTCCGATTACAGTACAGGGCATATGATAGTTTGGCATCCACAATAGTAATAATTTTACTGTAATAAACATTTTATTTATACCACTAGGAAATTGCAGGAAAGGGAAGTAATGAAGTTTGCTCTTTCTTAAAGAAGTATATTGACGAGAATGTTCCAGCTAATATAGATGAGTTGTACTTATACAGTGACAATGTATAAGGGCAAAATAGAAATCACACGATTATTAGGTTTTTAATGGAACTAACAGATGGTGAAAGATTGAAAACAGTTGTTTATCGACTTCCAATATGGGCTCACTCCTATTTGCTATGTGACAGGATCTTCGGCCTTGTAAAACGAAACCTAAGGAAACATGATAGATTCTACACTATAAAAGATTTATCAGAAATAATACTTTCGTCTACGAAAGGGAAGAAGTTTACTGTGGATTTAGTGAAAAATGCAGATGTTTTGAACTTTTTAACTTGATGGCCCAAATTTTACAAGAAAAATACTGTTTTAGAAAAAAGTAAAATTAAAAAAACAAAGCACATGTTTACTATTTCTTCCTACCACGAATTTAGTTGCAAAAGATTTTTAAAAAAGGAGTGGTTGTTGTATCTGATTTTATAGATTGATTTTTTAAGAAAGCCTTCAAATTAATATGTAAACCCACTGTGAATTGTATTACTGATCAATTAACCATCCCTTAAATACTACATGGAGTCGTTTTGATAATACAGAGGGACTGATGAATAAAATTTTAACTGACGAGAACTTCATTAACAATAATATGTTTTCCTGACGAAAAAATAATGCTGCGTGGGAATTGTAAAACGACAAAATTTAAAGTATTAAAGTGAGGTAAATTCTTACTGAATATGTGAAAACCATATTCAAAGACCACAAAAGCTATATCTATGGTCGGGTATAGTGGGGACTTAGTTAATTGGGCCGTTCTGTATAGAAGAAAATTTAACAAGTGATAATTATAAAATGGTGCTTATAAATTTAATTGTAACTATTCTAAAAACCTAGTTTGGTGCCAATTTTAATGAAATATTATTTCAGCAAGATGGAGCTATACCGTATTTCCCGGACTATGGATTGGTAGATTAGGTAATATTGAATGGCCTCCTTGTTCACCCGATTTGAATCGTGCAGATTTAATAACACTTAATTAGGTAGACAATAATCTAGTATTGTATTGTATACGATAGAACTGAAGATTTTAATAAAGGTATAGTATACAGGGTGTTATTTAAAAAACTAATGATGTCAGAAAATGGTAAATCTGGCAACACTACAACCATTATATTTAAAATTTTTATATTGCTGTGCCCCCACTTCTTGTATAAATCAAGTCATCCGTTTAAGAGATAATTAGGCGTTTTTAAACTTTTGGTTCACGCTGTATATAAAAAGCGTATTGTCCTAAAATTGTATAGGGTCAAAAGTAATTAACTTACAAAGTAAGTTTCTGACAGACCATTTGCTGTAATCTATTTAAAACATCGTAATAAATCAAACACCCATAAATGATAAATCTCAGGCGAGCGGAGAGAAAACGAAGTCGCTGAAAACTAGAAGAAGTAACTTAAAAGTTTTGACATACCATTATTCGTTGCATCCGATAACACAAAGCAAGATACTACCTTGAAGGCCTTAGAAGAGCAAATAATAGTGAAACTTTCCACGGGTCTCGGCATACAAACTTCTTCGATTCAAAGCTGTGGATCTCTCTGCCAAAAGCTGCTATCAGTGAGAGATCGTTAAAACTCTCAGCGTTTCAATGGCTGATGGCGCAATAAAATTACGTTTTCAGAGAATGAGGTTGATGGCGACATTATTTTTCAAAATAAAAGCTGGTTTACATCGACAATAAGTCACGTTTCTTATGTTAACTGCAACAAACAAAATAAGTCAAAAACACAAAAAATAAAAAAACAATAATACATAAATTAAAGTACTTTTATACATTAACACATATGCCGTTGATTATAAAACAACAACTTACATTATTTCAAATACATGTATAAATCTTTATTATTGAATGTTTTGAATACACATGTACAATAAATAACTAACAAAAAATTAAAATAAAAAAGTGTAACTTATTAATTGAAATTAACATAAACATTTATTGCTTTAATGTAGATAAATATTTACATTTTGTTAAACATATTTTTAATTATGAGTTACTGAAGGTGTGTTTAGATCGTCTGATGAATTATAAGCAATATTTAGTTTTTTCTTCACTTCGTGAAGTCTTCGTTCATTTTTGAAGAATTGGACGGCATTATCTTGAAAGCTACCTATCCTCAATAGTGACAAACTGAGATAATCAAGTTTAAAGTTTTTATTGATTTAAAAAATCTGTAGGATATGTTAGTACTACTTTGTTACTTTTTTTACTGTGGACAGTTATTTTGGAAGTTTCTACATGATTAAATATTTTAACTGTAAATTAAAAAGAGAAACTGGAAAATTTTGTGCGATAGGTTTTTGCATTTTGCAAAGTGGGAAATTAGTACCAACGATATTAAATAAAAACAAAAGTTAAGTTAGAAAAATTATTTTTATTTACCGAAAAAATAAGAATATTATTATTCAATGAATTAATTTAATAAATTTTAATGTAAAATCTACGTCATCCACTTCAAAATCTAAATCTTCAGTATTGACATTGTAACCCTCCACATCTTCAGTTATATTGACACCCTACAAATTTTTCATAAAAACAAAGCACGTGGTGGTCGTGTGTGTTAAGGTATAAAATACATTTCATAAAAAAGAAATGCGACGACAGAAATAAGGTACATCATTTCCTTTAAATTTTGTAATTTCGGTTCAGCGATAGGCTCTCCGTTAGGCCACAGTGGTATTAAAACGATAAAAATTTCTTCGTTGCCAGTTTTACCTCGAGAAGATTTTTCAATACAAATTTTTTGATAAGGTTGTGAAAAATCGTGTTGTGTCATTATCCGAAATGGGTCTTGCTTCTCTATTTTGATTGACCTAATCTTCTGTCACTTTGCTATTAGTAATTTTTTTCAATATTTATTACGCCTAAAAAATCTGCAACGTGCATTCGGTTAAAAACAATGGTCTCTGTTTTCTGCAAGAACGCATTATGTCGATGTGGTTATTTGAATATAAGTATGTTGAGTTATATGTATTATATTTGCTGTCGTTTAAGAGTCGAATCAATATCATTGAAATCAGTGTCGTTGGGCAGAAAACTATGACCAGAACAGAGATATTTTAGGGTAATACTTTCTAAGTTTGTGCGTGTCACACGCAAAATTGATTTAAGCATAAGTATTAACTTAAAATTTTGATTTTGGTCGTCGCAGGGATTACATCAAATGTTAACGTGTTTGACTTCTGGAGTTAATTTATTTGTTACATGTGTTTTATAAGACAAGAGCCTATTTCTTGGGCGCCCCTTCTAGCTGAGAAACCCAAACGTAGCAGTATTCTCTATTTTTTTAGCACTGTGTATTCCTGCATTATATACCCATAACTGCGCTTATAAAATACCATGCCTGTAGGTATTCTGGGAAGTGGTAGAGTTTAAGTCGTAAGTTAAGCACTCTTGATCTATTTGTTCAGTTGCTATCTTGAAATCGTCTCGTCTCATTTTCTGTGCATCCTCTGCAACTTGCAAATGCTTATTAAGTTTCTGTTCAAACTCTTTTTTTTTTCTACATACTGTTCATTATCTATTTTCATTTTAAAAGTGTGTCTTTCTTGTGTGTGTCACAAACATGGCAGGTGTCTTTTTTTAACGGTTTTATTTTCAAATTAAATGTCGTGTTAAATATGTTCTTGTATGACGTTAAGCTTACGGAATTGGCTTCTTCCCGCTTGTACATATCATACATTTATTGTAAAGTGGTACCAGGTCGTAAATATGGCCAAATGGCCTCCGCTTGTTCCCGATGGTAGTGTGAAATGTATTTAGGTATTTTATTAATTTGAATAATATTTGCTTGAATTTTTTCATCTGATAATTTGTTTTTCTTCTCGCTTTAAACCTCTTTGATTACCAATAGGAGCCCGATGACTTCTTTAAAGCAGTGTGGTTACTCGAAATGTGGTTACCTTTTTAGAGTATAATTATAAATATTTCTCTACACACTTTTGTGTCCTTTATTTTATAAATTCGAGAGTATTTTCTTTTTTTGATATTTCTACCATAAGTACATAATATAATTAGTCTTAGCATTATATAAATTTAGCGACCAAAACCTCACAAATTCAGATTTTCGACTCTTAACAGAAATATTTTCTGCACATCTGCACAGAAATCCTTAGGTTCGACTTGAACATTTTTATAGCTGAAATACGGCTTATTAGTCTAAATCCTTATCTTTTTTCTTTTCTAATTTGATTGGCCTTTTTGGCATTGGATTGGAATTTGTGGCCTTTTATTCAAAGCTGGATTAATTTCTTGGATAGCATCAACTTGGAGATCGTTATCTGCAACAACATGGACGGTAATATTTTTGTCAGGGATATCTTTAGTTTGGTCTATTTCTATTTCTGATAAAGAATCTTCCTGTTCAATCTCATAATAGGGATCTGCCAATAAGTCATCACTATTTTCTATAAGAAATATTGTCGCATATATCAAATGCATAAACACCAACAGATGCAACAGGTGCAAGAGTATTAGAACATTATTTTCAGAGACTGTGCCTTCAGTTGTGGCAATTTGAAAGCAACCATTGGCGAATCTGTTGCTTCCTGATCTAGTCCATAAATATAGTCTAAAAAAATTAAAGGTATACTAATATAAAGGTATACTTACTAAGGTATACTAATAAATAATTATATTTAGAATAAACGGGTAATTTGTCATATTTATCTACTGAAGTTAAAATAAAAAAAAGTTATAAAAGATACTTGCCTGGATTTGTCTTTTTTGCAAGAATAGACGTACTCTCTTCTACAATTGTTTCTTCTAAAAATTTGTCGCATTTAATAAGCGTAGCAACTGAAAAAGGTATGAGAGTTGTTGAATCATCATCATAACTTAAAGGTAGGGTGTTCTCAGATGTGTGGATTTGAACGGCAATATTTGGCGGATTTGGTCCTATTTTGATTTTATCACATTCATAAAATATTTTATCTAAAAAAATATATTTTATCAATGCAAAAGTTCTGACGCATGTTATAATAGATAATACCAACTGTAGTGGACCCAGGACCCAAAAACAAAACCACAAATATTTACAGACTGGTTTTAAGTAAGTAAACAGTTTGACTACCTAATTTATTTAGTCTGGTTTGTTTAGTTACAATCGTTCAGTAAGCTTTTGTACCAAAATTTAGAGGAAAACAACAATACAAGATACTTGCCTGCATTTTTCTGTATTGCAAGAGCAGCCTTTGTCATTTTAACACTTCCACTACTTTCAACTTTCAACCACTTTTTCACTTTATTCAAAGGTCTTCTTAAACTAGACCACTATTACTAAAACTAAACATATTAAACACATAGGCAATGAAACTTGTAAATAAATAAAATAATTAAAAGTAAATAAAAACAAAACAACACATAAAATTATTAGTTTAGGTTTTTATAACTGTAGAATCCAATATTTGTAGAATGCTACTAACCACTTGGATGCAAGTCGCGCTTTATTAAAATACTACCAAGTGGGTTGGAAAGTTACTGTAAATTAGATTAGGCTTTAGTAAACTAGATTAGATATGGCTTAGAATTTTTATAGATTTATGGGTTATATATTAATCTAGGAGTGGTACGTTTTTGCAGAATATAGAACGCGGATTTTGTTGTCCAAATATGCATCTAACCCAATATCTAATATTATAAGGGTAGCTTTCTGCTTAACCCCATCCGATATAAGAAATATGTTTGACAGAGAGCTAGCAGTAGCTGTTTTTGTACATGGGTAAGATATCAGACGTAATTAGGAATCTATTCCGGTCCAAACGAGTCCGAAACATTTACTTTTACATTTATTTACAAGCAAGTTACTCCGAAAACGAATTATTTAATGATTTTGATAATTCTGAAGATTCCATTCAAGATCCAGATTATGCCCTCCTTCAAGAAACTGTTATCTTGAATGCAGAACTAGAAGAAGCAGAAAGCGACTTAGACCAAGAATTGGATGAACCCCTTGTTGGGGAGAGAAACGCTGAAGAAAAATATATTTTTTCTAAGAAAACAAGTAATCCCACAATTTTTTCGAATTATATTTTTACTGAAAAACCTGAAACCAAAACAAATATTTTTGAATATTTGCCGTCTCATATTTTTGAAAAAATCATTGGTTTGGATACTTTGGAGTTGATTGTGGAACATTTCAATTTATATTCAAACCAGTCTGAAAAGACTTTAGACCTAACGCTGGAAGAACTAAAAGCTTTTTTGGAAATATTTGTAATAATGGACATTCATAAATTACCGAGCTTACGCATGTACTGGTCGTCTGATCAAAACCTTAAAGTTGATAGAATAGCTAATCTTATATTCCAAAAGCGATTTTTTACAAATTTTAAGATTCTTGCATATAAACAATAACGAAACGATGCCTAAAAGAGGAGAGCCTAATTTTGATAAACTTTTCAAAATTAGGCCTCGAAACGATAACGTAAACAATAATTTTAAAAGGTTATTTACGCCTTACCAACATTTAGTTGTCGATGAAAGCAAGGTTGCTTTTAAGGGTAGAACAACACTAAAACGATATATGCCGAAAAAAACAATCAAATGGGGAATATAAGTATCAGCCCTTACTTGTTCCAAGACTGAATATTTGCAGGTACAATGCCAAAGCCCCACACCTGGGAAAGAGGCTTGTTTTACAACTAAGTGAGCCTTACTGGTATAAGGGATACTGTGCTTATTTTGACAACTATTTTTCCTTATTTGATTTATTGAATGGTTTATTAGAGAGGAACACTTTTGGTTGCGAAACTTTTAGGGTGGATAGAAAATACCATCCAAAAACAATACTGAAAACAGATAAGATGATGAAGGTAGGGGATTTAGATTTTGCGCAATCAGGGGAACTATCGGCAGTAAAGGGGAGAGATAGAGGAAAAAAACCAGTAAACGAGTAAGTTCTATTCTCAATCCAGGAGTCATAACAAACGTGAAAAGAATAAACAAAATAGGATATCGAAAAGAACTCAGCTGTCCAGAGGCTATTGCTGACTATAATTTATATATGGGAGGAGTCGATAAATTTGACCAACGTCACTCTACATATTTAATTTGTTAAAAATCACAAAAATGGTGGTTAAAACTATTTTATTATTTAGTTGATTGTTGCATTGTAAATTCCTATATTTTATATAAAGAGTCAGTTCCTGCGAAAGAAAAACCTATCTCACACCTAAATGCAGACTATAAAAGTCGAAAGATAAGGGGCCTAGATGCAACAGCAATTAAAAAAATTTAAAAAATTAAAAAAATTGGAGGAAGAGGTGTTTCCATAGAAACTAATACTAGAAAAATAAATTTGGGAGATCACTTGCCAGTAAAAAAGGAACACGTCGACGCATATTGTAGCACCGCAAAGAAATCGAAAAGAAGTCAAATTGTTTGCCGTAGATGTGAAGTTTGCTCTCTGTTTGGAATGTTTGCACCGTTTCATGAAACATAAGAAAATGTTTGATATACTGATTTTTTAAGAAAGAAATACTTTTGTTTATTACTTTTTGTTCTTATTTTGAAAAATATAAGTGGTCGATAATTTGACTAGGATTCAGGCATAGAGTATATTATTGTATTTGACGTGCGCTGGTCAAAAAATCGACGATTCCTTCATCTTAAAGTTCAAACTGAAATTATTTTGTGGGTCTTTTTGCGGTTTAGTTCGTTCTGGTTCATCTAACGCCATTTTTCCGGCGACAGCTGTAGGGCTTTGATCGGTAACTTCATTTACACTACTTTTATAATTTTTATTAATATCACTTATAATGCTACCTAAAGTTAAAATCAAAGCTTAATAATCATTAAATAGTTGGAAGTTGTCTATGATTTTCTTGGTTCTTTTTCACTAATTAATATTAAATAATATTTCATTTACTTTAGACCACATGGTCATTTGCTGTGCTAATTTTTTTTATAAGTTCCTATATGTTGTTAGTTACTTGATTGTTTATACAATATCAACGTATTATGTCCATTTACTTAAGTTTCATTCACATTATTGTAAATAACTTTGACTGCTACATGTCTTTTTAGAGTAACATAATTTCCATGATTGTATGGTTCTCATATTGTACTTTTTAGATGAACTGATGATGCTTTCAAAACTCGACAGCGAAACGTCTTCAAAATAGATAAAGTATCTATTTTGAATACCTATCAACTTTGTCTTTTATTTCTCCACATTGAGACCGATATAAGAACCCACCACTCGTCTGAGTGATCCTTATATATATACATTGGATTGACGGTCGTACTCCTTTTTCCGATATATATATATATATATATATATATATATATATATATATATATATACAGGGTGATTGATTAGTGTGAGGAAGCTCAGTAGATCTGTTATAGTAGAAATTACTAAAAAAAGTCATTAACAAAAATTGTAGGCAGCTTTAAACTCCACATTTTAAACTTAGTTAAAATCTTACAGGGTGTTCCATAAGATGGTGGCAGACCAAACTTATGTTTTTTTAAATGGAACACTCTGTATTTTATTTTAAATTTAAAATCGGCTTCACTTCCACATCACAACAATGTAAAGTTTTATTATGTTATACCGGGTATCTAAAAAGTTATAACCAATATTACCTGAAAATCGTATCAAGTTTAACTCCCTGTGCAATTAAAAAAGGTATAGGAACATTGATATATTGCAACCATAATTTTTAAATAATTGTTAAAAATTATAAAACATATTCGTTTCCATAATATTCGTTAAATCAAACACAGGGTAAGTTAAAATGCAAATACATTATTTTCTTGGTAATTTTAAATAGAACACCCTGTATTTTATATCACTATCAAAAAGTAATAATATCGTACTTCAAATTTTATAAAGTACTCCCTATACCTAAAGTTATCAGTTTTCTAGATATTATTGTTTTTCCATCAAAGTATTAATTTGGTAGATATTTTAACGTTTACCAACTCACAATATAATTATTGTGAGTTGGTTATGATTGATTTGTCAAAAACTGACAGTTTGACATTATTGTTTAATAATTTAGTAACGAAATAACGACACAGAAAAGAAAACAATTTATTTAAAATAAAATTTATAAAAAATAACCGACGGAAAATAAAAAAAATATAACAACACATAGAAAAATTAAAAACAACAGTAAGTTTAACTTATCTTACTTAAGTAAGGTGTTCAAAATGACCTCCCAAAACATCTACGCATGCTTGGAAACGGTCATTGAAAGAGTAGGTTACATTACTAAGCATTTGTAAAGAAATATTTTGAAATGCAATTCGGATTCTATTTTTCATATCATCACTTGTTGTTGGGGGTATTTTATATACTTCGTTCTTAACGTTACCCCAAAAAATGAGTCCATTTTATTGAATTCTGGTGATCTTGGGGGCCACCTTACCGGTCCATCCATGTTTCCCCAAACTGATTATTAAGTTCACCACGTACTAATTCGTTGTGGTGCGCAGGAGCACCGTCATGTAGAAACCACATTTTTTTACGTATATTAAGTGGAACCTCTTCTATTAATATCGGTAACTGATTTACGATAAAATCTAAATAAATCTCACCATTTAAATTATCTTCAAAAAAATATGGTCCTACTACATGGTTACCGACGATACCTCCCCACACATTTAGAGACCATCTTGTTTGACTATGTGTTGCTATGTGGTATGGATTACTTGTAGAGTAGTAGTGAAAGTTATGCCTATTAAAAGAACCGTTTCGATGGAATGTAGCTTCATCACCAAATAGGACATAATCAAAAAAATCTCTCTGCTCATTAATTTTTTTTAAGGCCCATTCACAAAATACTATTCGTTTCTGAAAATTATCATTAATTAATTCTGGTGCTTTTGAATATGATAAGGGTGCATCTTGTTTTTAGATAGAATGTTTTGAACAGAGTAGTAACTAAGTTCTTGTTCATTGGAAATAGTCCTTATGCTTGTGTGTGGGTTTTCTGTAACCGCCATCAACACACTCATTTCGTTTTCCTCTGTCACACTAGTTTTTGTTCGTTCATGTTTTTCATAATTCACTGAACCAGTGCGATTAAATCGATCTTTCAATTTTTCAAATGTGTCTTGTCTAGGTTGTCGCCTATCTGGAAACCGTTCTTGATAAATTCTAGCTAATAGTAATGAATTTTTATTGCATTCCCCCAATATCCAGATCATATCTACCATTTCATCAGTAGTAAAATTCATTATTGCTAATTTAAATTGAATCAATTACTGAATTACTAAATAATAATTGTTGCTAATTTACGGTGTACCCCAATACTGAATTAATAAATAATAATGTCAAACTGTCAGTTTCTGACAAATCAATCATGGCCAACTCACAATAATTATTGGTAAACGTTAAAATATCTACCAAAATAATACTTTGATGGAAAAATAAAAATATCTTTAAAACTAATAACTTTAGCTATAGGGAGTACTTCATAAAATATGAAGTACGATATTAGTTCTTTTCGATAGTGATATAAAATACAGGGTGTTCTATTTAAAATTACCAAGAAAATAATGTACTTGCATTTTGGCTTACCCTGTATTTGATTTAACGAATATTATGAAAATGAATATGTTTTATAGTTTTCAACATTTATTAAAAAACTATGGTTGTAATAGATCAATCTTCCTACAATCCTTTTTAATTATACAGGGAGTAAAACTTGATACGATTTTCAGGTAATATTGGTTATAACTTTTTAAATACCCGGTATAACATAATAAAACTTTACATTGTTGTAATGTGGAAGTGAAGCAGATTTCAAATTTAAAATAAAATACAGGGTGTTTCATTTAAAAAAACATAAGTTTGGTCTGCCACCATCTTATGGAACACCCTGTAGGATTGTAACTAATTTTAAAATATGGAGTTTAAAGCTGCCTACAATTTTTGTTAATAACTTTTTTGTGTAATTTTTACTATAACAGATCTACTGAGCTTCCTCACACTAATCAATCACCCTGTATATATATTAGGTAGGAGCGAAAAATTTTTTTTCTTAAATTAGTCATGCCTGGCCTACAGAAAGTTGTGCATGTATAAATCAAATATTTTCAGAAAATTACAAAAATATATGTCGAGTCCTTCCACCGCCCCCACCACTTTCATTATATTTTCACTTTGAGACTGATGTGGCGGTGGAAGAACAGGTTATATAGGTTTTTTTTATTAAAAGTTATTGCTTTATTTATGATAATAAATATTTTCAGCGGTTCTTTTTTTTTAAATAAAATTTTTTTTCTTGAAATAATATAAGTGATATTACGGGCCAGTATGGTAGTAGGCGTTTAATAAGAGGCCGGGCCTGTATCACTGAAACTTGTTGTGACTTACACGACAAAGACGAACTACTAGACGCTACACCGAACACCGTTAGTCATCGCCTAGATACAGCGAAGAGTGTTACACGTTAATCATTTTTTTACTTACTACTTTTTACTAACTTAACTTTAACTTAAAATGTCTAAAAATACAAGAAGTGCAATAGAGTGCCCCCTTTTTGGTGTACCAAGAGAGTTACAATGTTCTATTTTACCCACGTTTTGTGATGTAATAAAATACTTTTTATGGGTTCGATATAATTTGGAAAATAATGGTACTAATCGAAATCTTCTTGTGTCAGAGGCTTCAGAAATTGTTGCTCAGAAGGTTGAAGATATTTGGAAATCTGCTTCAATTCCAATTGTAAGCCATCAAAGAATTGTAGCATTAACTAAAGAATACCAGAAAAAGAGAAAAGACCTTCTGAAGCCCTATTTAAAAAGAAAAGACGCCGTTTCTTACAAATCAAAATTGGATGTGTTTAAGAAAGACAGTTTGCGATTGTTTGATATTGCTGCATGTAAATGCGACAATTTTAATTCATGTTGGTGTTTAAAGCAGAACAAGGTAAGGAAATAAGTTTATTATTTAATATACATAATTGGTATTTAAACCAGTCGTTACAGGAATGTATGAACTTATATTGTTTTAGGTTCCAATAAAGGAACGCCCATTTTTCCAAGACCAGAGGTCATGTCGGCAAATGATAATTGGCTCTGTAGATTTTGAAGCTGTTCGGCAACAACAAAAACGGGAAATGAGAAGTAAGTGTGACAAAGAAAACAACATAATCGATGACGTAAAAGCTAGCACATCCTCTTATAACAGACAAGTAGATGGTTTGGAAGTAGAAATTGAACCGGGATTTAACAATATCGACGGAAATGAGGTAACCCAACATGAAAAGAAAAAGGAGCAATCTGCCGTTATTTCTGATAAACAAACTATATTACAACCGACCAAACGTAACATAAGGAATCTCTCTGAGTTAGCTAAAACGCTTGATAGATACGCGGTGTCAGACAGAGCAGGTGCTGCAATAGCTTCGGCAGTGTTACAAGATTACGGAATTGTCAACAACGAAGACACTCAAAATATTATTGACCGTCACAAAGTGAGACGCGCAAGACAAAAAAATAGGACAGATCTTCAAAGATTCTCAAAATCAATAGTTTTGCTTGGTTTGTACTTCGATGGTCGTAAAGATAAAACATTGACTTTTGACGATAATAGGAAAAGAACAATAGTAGAAGAACACATTAGTTTAATACAAGAACCTGATTCAAAATATTTGGGCCATGTATCTCCTATCTCTGAAAGGCAGCAAATATCTTAGACGCATTTAATATTTTTTTTCAAATATCTTCGATTTCATTAGACAGTTTAGAGGTAATTGGATGTGACGGAACAAATACCAATGTAGGAAGTAAAGGCGGAATTATTTCGTTGTTGGAAAAAACAATTGGGCGGCCCTTGAAGTGGTTTATTTGCCAATTGCATGCGAACGAACTTCCTTTGCGACATTTGCTACAGCATCTTGATGGTGAGACAACTGGCCCTCGAGCATTTCGTGGACACATTGGAACGCTTTTACATAATTGCGAAAAGCTTCCTATTGTGGAGTTTTCTAGGATAGAATCAGAATTACCTGATATAACATCTGATTTTAAATTGAGTACGGATCAAAACTATTTACATCAAATATGTTCATCAATAATAAACGGCAGTTGCTCCGAAGCTCTTTCCAAACGTGACCCTGGAAAACTAGTTCATATCAGTTGGTTAACTACTGCTAACCGAATCCTTCGCTTGTATGTTAGTACCGAAAACCCGACTCAGAATTTAGTTTCATTGGCAACATTTATAATTAAAGTTTACGCTCCAATGTGGTTTTTGATCAAAACAAAATCTTCATGCATTTATGGCGCACAACATATATTCAAATATATTGAACTATGCCATTATTTGCCCGAAGATTTAAAAAATGTTGTTTTCAAAGTAATTAATAGAAACGGATTTTTTGGACACCCTGAAAATATATTACTTTCTATGTTGTGGGATGAGCGCAAACATATAAGACATCTAGCTTATTGCAGAATTTTAAAGTATAGGACCGTAAGCGATGGTAAATTAAATATTCGTAGTTTCGCAGTTCGAGACTTCAACTTTAAGGCTAAAAACTACTATGAACCAGTAGATTACCAAACCATCCTATGGACTGAGCCACCCATAACTGCTCGATTGACAGATGCCCAGTTGAAAGAAATAGTAGAGGACCCAGAGAAATCTGAAATTTCTTATATAAAAAAGTATCCTTGTCACACACAGGCCGTGGAAAGAGCTGTCAAAATGGTAACTGAAGCATCTGTTACAGTTTGTGGATATGAAAGTCGAGATGGACTAATAAGAAACCAACTAGCTTCAAGGTCTATCATGCCGTCATTTGAAAGCAAGAAATATTTTATTTCAAACCTGTAAATATTGTACACATACGTTAGTTTAAATTTCTTGTAGTGAAAAATAAAAAAATAATAAATACTTTGGTCTAGTTTAGTATTTTAATTTATTGAGGACTGGAATTGTTGTGAATAGTAGTGGAGGGTATCAAAAATCACTATAAAAGGGAAACTTTTGGATACAAAGGAAATGTCTTAAAAAGAATTTAACATCACTTCAAAATAAAGTATGTTTCCCAATTACTAGGGTTCAGGAATGATTTTCAAAAAAAAAATTATTAAAAAAATTTCGTGGCGATGGAGCAGATACTGTCAAAACAAAATAAAAAACCTAAAAAAATACCATATTCGAAATTACAACTTTCCGGCAGTCAGACGTCCTGATTTTCCTAAAAAAAAATTTACATATATACCGACGCCTGGTGGCGGTGGAGGGGATACCGGCAAAAAAAAACAAAAAACAAAAAAAATTCTATGTTCTATATTACAACTTTCCCGTAGTCAGGCGTCCTCATTTTCCTAAAAAAAAATTTCTACATATATACCGACGCTCCACCCTAATATATATATATATATATATATATATATATATATATATATATATATATATATATATATAATATATATATATATATATTATATGTATATATATATATATATATATATATATATATATATATATATAAATAATTTTATAATAACAACATAATAACTTAAGAGAAATTTAAACGCAGAGAGCACACTTGGCAAAAGTATCTAAAAAATAGTAACACTCATGTCATGATAAAATGTAATAGATGCTTCATTTAGTTTTTAGAAACTTTCTAGAGCTTTTAGAAGCCGATAGTTTTTGCAATATTTAAATACAATTTCTACAGAAAAAAAAAACAAAAATGTATCGACTATTAAGAGTAAGATATTAAACGTCAACTCACGAAAATTTAATATATCTACGTCAATGGCCGTACTTCCCGAGAAATTTTAAGATACTGCTGAGACAGAAAGCCGACGGTGACACAGAGGAAGCTTGTTTACACAAGTTTCTGTGTATTTATGTGTATTTCTATGTGCATAATTTGTCTAACTGTCTGCGTGTGTGTTTCCCCGTTTAGCTTTAATTGGTAGACTGTGTAACGATACACAGAAGTTGGTTCTAACACAGTGATGATAACTTAAACTTCAGTGGTCAGTTGGCTCTCGGCATATAAGTATCTCTGCTATTTCCATACCGCAAACTCCTCTTTTGTTAACTTTTATACCACAAATCTTTATTTTATTGATAAAGGCATATGCCTAATACATACAAACATTTGGTGGGCCTAAAATATTACCATAATGTTGCTATTACTGCAAAATAAGTATAAAAGAATGTGTATAAAAGAGAAATATAGGAATATGCTATACTTAATCTAAATAAAGTAATCAGAAAAAACAATATTTTTTACTATTTTATAAGCGTTATAAACACTAAAATTATCTTTTTTTTTAAATCGCTTTACATCACTTTAGGTTACAAACATTTGCATGAACTGGACTTTACAATTTATCATTTTTTATTGGCTCTATTTTTGCTTCAATTTTTTTCAACACTACTTTCACGGCTGGATCGAGGACAAAATCTCCGCACCGATCTAAATTTCCCAATTTTTCAAAAACAACCCACCTTCTTGTTCTGGTCTGGCCATGTAAAACCATGTTTTACCTCTCACAAATGTTAATTGATTTCTTCACATGAAGTTTTGGTTGCATTATGTTCTTTGACGTACAAATATTAGTGATTTCGGACATATTCTTCGCGCGAAAGCCGGAAGTTTTGTCTTGAAATTTAAACACTTTCACTGCTAATTTTAAATTGCGACATTTGCCAGGAGCAGTAATGTTTTTTGGTGGTTATGATTAGGGGTTAACTGAAGGATAGTGATTCAATGAAGAGTGGCGTAACATAACAGAGATGAAAAATAATGCATATCAACGACTACAACAATGACATAGAACACGAAAGGCAGAGGAGGAATATAGAATGCTTAAGAGGAAAGAGATGAAAATAGATCGCAGACAGAAAAGAGAACACATATTAAAAGAACTCCAAGAAATGGAAGAACTAAATAAACCAACAGAAACCAGAAAATTCTACGAAAAACTTAACAAAAGCAGAAAAGAATTTAAACCAAGAACAATGTGTAGAGACAAAGAAGGAGATATAGCAACTCAACAGAGTGAAATACTACAAAGATGGACAGAATTCTTCAAAGAAAAGCTTGAAAAAAAACGAAGATCCACTATATGATGGAATTATACTGGATCAAACAGATGAAAGAGAATCAACCCCCCCCTTCAGTAGCTGAAACGTAACAAGCAGTTACCATACTGAAAAACAACAAGTCACCTGGAATAGACAACATTAGCGCAGAATTAATACAGGAAGGTGGAGACTCCCTATTGAATGCCATACACGAAGTAATAGTGAACATATGGAATAATAAACAACTGCCACAAGACTGGAATACCGGAGTAATTATCATATATTATCAATTATATATTGGGAATATATTAGGAATTAGCATATAAAATAGTGTTAAATATTGTGTATGACCGATTGAGACTATATGCGGAACAAATAGTTAGGGGATATCAATGTGGTTTCCGCAGGCAGAAGTTCAAAATAGATTCAATCTTCGTATTGGGGCAAATCTTAGAAAAGTCTAGTGAATTTAATATCGACACACATAATCTTTTCATTGATTTTGAGAGTATCTATGATAGCATCGATTGAGAATTTCTGATCCATGCACTGAAAGAGTTTAATAGTCGAAATCAACTCATTAATATAGTAAACGAAATACTTCAAGTACAAAGCAAAATTCGAATTTAAAACAAACTAACAGATACAATTCATGTGAGAACGGGCCTATGACAGAAATATGCTCTATCCTGTATTCTATTTAACATCACATTAAAGAAAATAATTAGGGAGTCAAAAGTCAACACCAGAGAAACAATAATAACAAAAAGTGTACAAATATTGGCATTTGCAGATAATGTTGATATCATAGCTAGAAGAGAAAGAGAGATGATAGAAGCATTTAGTGCGATAGAAAGAGAGGTTGAGAGGGAGAGTTGTCTAAAATTCCACAAGGAAACTAAGTTCCTGTAGCTGGCTTTATACCATATATCACAAAAAAATTTTGTTTAAAATCTTTTATAAAAGGTATATAAAAATGCCCCAAACGGGCTATCACAAACACATTGCAAAACGTTTTCGGATTAAACAATCCATCATCAGTGCACACGGTTGTACATGCTAGTAGCCACTAAAATATATGGGTAACGATTCGACATACGCACTTCACCTTCTAGATCATAATCATTCTTTTAATGACAAATTTAAAATTCTTCACATTCAAAATAAAGGCCTTAAGCTATCTTTGTTAGAATCTATGGAAATCAACAAATTAAAAAACACAGATATAATTCTGAATGACCAACTTGAGACAAACAGTTCTCCCCTCCTCAACCTTTTTCATTAGAGATTATAAATTTGTAAACCCAAGCCAAAATAGATCACTTGAGAAAGGCAATCAGCCGAAACAGCTGTAGTGATAATATTTAGAATAAATTTTGTGGAAGTTTGAAAACAAAGCCTTGTATTTTGTTGAATCTAATAGTGCCCATATGCAATACTAGATCTACAAAGGTTAGTAACTCATCTTTGTCAGGTGCTTTCCATCTGGTAATTATCGAGTTTACTGTAGTCCTTTCCTTGTAAAATATTTCTTCGGCGTACTAGTTTGTTTCACTTACGATCAAAGGTATTATTTAGTCGTTCAATAGTAGTCGAAAGTAATTAATAGGTGTAGGTAGCAGCAGTTGTGTTTTTTTAGTAAATTGAAACTTATTCATTTCGCCGGGACCGTCGGTCCGCTGTGGTTCCGAAACGTTCTCTTGTACCGCATCTGCAACATCTTTTTGTACTGCCCCAATCTCTTGATCAAATATACCTACAAGAAGTTTATAATAAATAATACAAATATTGTAAGTATATCTATAATTTATTTTACCTGTGTCATCTAATTAAACGTCCTCCTCGGAATTGGTTTCTTCTATTTTAAAATTATTATCACTCGATTCAATCAAATTGCAATCGTGTTCATCATCTCTGTTTTCCAAAGAAGCTAATAGCTCTTGTTCTATAAGCCTATTTCGATTTCTATACTTTAATTTAATTTTTTTTACCGTTCGTCGGACCTGGCGCACTTATATCCATTTCACTCTAGTAATAAATAGCGGAGTCGACAACTACACATAAATTTTACAATGTCTTACCTTTAGTACCACACTGAAAAATACACGTGCGTTTTATTCCAGTGCTAACGTCACAGTGGTCTGTTTCATTAAGATACATCAGTTACTCTGTTTGGCGTTAGGCGCACCATGGATTCAACCACTCTGACGCCTATCGGCGTTATGAGCACTGAACGTGTTAAACGTTTGTCAGTTATTGTAAATTTTAAAATGTATGCGTATGAGGCAGGACACGAACGTTTACAACGTCTGATGTACGAATGCCTTCGGGACGACCACGAGAATAAAAATATTGAGTACGGCGATGAAGAAGAAGAAAATAATATAAAACAAATATAGATGAAAATACTGATGTAGAACAAGATATTTCTGATATACAATGTGTCAAAATAATGATTTCTGCTAGGCTTTTCTTTCTTGGTAAAGACAACTACTAAATGGATGAAATATATTCCTCTAAGAAATGGAAGAACACGTTCAGAAAAATACGCATTTGTCAGTTGCTAAAGAAGTTACCAAGAATTTAAAAAGTAAACTAGATGCTAATTCGTTCTACAAATGAAGGCATAAAAATGCTTATTAAAAGCTTAAAACTTTTATTTTAAAAAAGATCTTTTCGGAATTGAATCACTCCATCATCTCTTTAATAAAAGGTTCTTAAAAACATTTTTTGGCCACAGAAGAACAATAGAAGGACATCAGTCACAAAAACAATCCTCATGGAATTTTCAAAGGTAAATGGAATAGACCATTAACTTCGATAATTAATAAAAAAACTAAAAATGGCGGCATCTAATATGACCCCCAGGAGCTGGTGATATTTTGTCGACTTACATTACCTCTGATCTGTGCTGCAGTCTAGTGTTAACTAAGAGTTAACTAAGAAATAGTTTACTCTTAGTTAACTTCTTTTATTGGAAATTTGATTACAATTTCGTTAAATAAAAATGCGAATTTGTAAATTTCTTATATATTTAAGAAATGTACCAGTATATGTGTCAATTAGTGTTTCATTTTTAATGTCATCATCCACTTTTGAGTGGCAATATAACCGCGCCACTGATCGCCAATTTTTTTAATCAATTTAATGTTTTAATTCAAATATGGAATAAGGTAACTCTGCCGCTGTTTCTTACGTATAAGCTAAATTGGAAATAATCGTCTGGCGTTCACTAATGAGCATGCATGAGGAATGTGGACGGGAGGCCAAGGGGAAATATAATTGTTATATTTGTCTATTCGTTAAAAATATAATTTTATATCTATGTTAGATATCCTGTTAAATTCTACTATACCGACCATAAACTTTTACCTACACTCTATATTTATTATATGTCATTGGGTAAGACAAACGTCAACTCTATACCATAATAAAATAAAATAAAAACTAAATAAGAATAAATAAAATTAAATAAAGATAAATAAAATTAAATTACGTTAAACAGAATTACATAAAATTAAATAAAATTTAATAAAAGCTATACCTGTAAAAACGCTGCTATAGCGTTTCTGCTTCATTTCCCATGGAAAATCCCATAAGAGAATTCTAAGGTTCATACTGCTAGAGTATGTTTCAAAGGCATCCGCGAAATTTACTGAGTAGGGAACAATTGTAGAATATCATTAGTTAATTTAAGCTATAGAATATACTAACCAATTTTTTTTCGCGTGTAGATTATTTGTTTTGGAAGACCTGCCATTAACTCAATCTTAAAGTTTCGCCATGGGAGATTATTATTATCTGAGTTACTTTGCATAACTCCTTCCTCTGGAAGTTTCCATAATGTCTAGAAAAAACGGTCACTAAACTACACTACACTACACATTACAAATGCCGTTATTTAACAAATTATGATTGATTTTAGGTTCATACAAGCCAAATAGCATGGTTTTATCGATATATGTTAAATAAATCTGGAAATCATATAAATTATACCATAAAAATGACCAAGATTGAATCTACGTAAATTGAATTCGACCCTTTTATATAAAATAGATAGAGATAATGTTTTATTTTTAAAATGATGTTTCGTTTGATAGAAAAAAATAGGAGGTCGCAGAACAACAGCAATAACGACACGATTGTTTCAGAAAAAATGTCAGCAGAGAATCATGTCGCATAAATCCCGTACTGAATAAATTTCTCCTAAACATCTCAGCAGACTCTGAAGTCGTTATCGCTCAAAAAGGAGCGGCCTTGTCTGAGAAATTGCAGATTATTTCCATTTCCCGAGAAGACATAGAGAAATAAAAAATAAAAAGGCAGGAATGTCTATCTAACGGCTCGGCTGCTAAAATTTTTATTAAAGCAAAAAATGTCGAATGTCTTTTATAGTCTAGGAGGCTTTCTTAGCTGAAAATGCGGATTGGACCCAAATAAGGAAGACTTTACTTTTATTGACACTTTTATATTTCCTTTCTACTCATAAATTATTTGAGTATATTACTTTTCGACTTTTATGTCATTCTAATGAATAGCCATACAATTTACATGTATATATATATATATATATATTCTTTTTTCTTACTCTTATATATATATATATATATATATATATATATATAATATATATATATATATATATATGTATATATATAAAAAAGAAATTTAATTTTTGCAGATAAGTTAAATCGCTTAGATTCTTAATGTCACTCTTAACATTGATGGAGAAATCGTTAAGTAAAATATAAGACATTTCAATGAACTCTCTTTTAGATTTATTGTTCTTACGGTGGAGAATTGTAGTGTTAGTATAGTCTATGAGATGAACAATGGAATGGACATGTTTGGCTAATGCACATCGGTTAGGTCGAGAATCACTTTTGTGTAGTGTGATACGCGATTTCAATAATTGAGATGTTTGGCCGATGTAGGAATTGCTGCAAGAGAGGCATGGAATGTTGTAGACAATGTTACTAAGCCTATCTATGGGAGTCTTATCTTTTATCTTCGAATAAAGATTATTAATTATTAGGGCTGATCTACAAGCCACATTAAGTTTAATGTTATTATTATTATTCCCAAAGCTATTTTCAACACTTTTCAGAATCCTTCTCCCAAAGCCCAAAGCTATTTTCAACACTTTTCCGAATCCTTCAGAGATATCACTCCGGAGTTAATAAGGATTCTGAAAAGTGTTGAAAATAGCTTTGGGAATAATAAAAATATCATTAACCTTAATGTGGCTTGTAGATCAGCACCTGCCCTAACAATTAATAATCTTTATTCGAAGATAAAAGATAAGACTCACATAGATAGGCTTAGTAACATTGTCTACAACATTCCATGCCTCTCTTGCAGCAATTCCTACATCGGCCAAACATCTCAATTATTGAAATCACGTATTTTACTACACAAAAGTGATTCTCGACTTCACCCTGACCGCTGTGTATTAGCCAAACATGTCCATTCCACTGGTCATCTCATGGACTATACTGACACTACAATTCTCCAACGTGAGAACAATCAATCTAAAAGAGAGTTCATTGAAATATCTTATATTTTCCTTAACGATTTCTCCATCAATGTTAAGAGTGACATTAAGAATCTAAGCAATATATTATACCACTTCTTACTTAAATCAGATACCAAGAACAATACAACATCACAGATAACTAACTTGACTGATATATCCATTAACAACTAACCCACTTTAATAATATTTTTCATTAACTAAAAAAAGATAACATTCCCTTGCTTTTCTTAGATACATCTCAATAAGATATTATTATAATAATACATAAACAATATACTATAATTAAAAAAAAATTTCATATAAGAAATTTCTAAAAAAATATCTCCCCAACTGAGATTTTTTTTTTTTTTATTAAGTAAACCGCGTCAACCATGAAAGGTTATTGGCGGGAAAGAGTTGTACATGAAATTAGATGTTTGCTTATAACTACCATTTACAATTGATAACTTAAGTCTATTTTTTATATTAGATTGTACAATTTAGTTAGTTTTAGAAACTTAGACACTTTATCATAGTTACTATAGTTCAGAGCACATTTCAGATCACTTGGTAAATCACATTGAAGTCGTTCCAGGTGATAGAGTGGACAACTAACAATAATGTGTTCGATTGTCAGAGGAATATCACAAACATAGCACAGTTTTTGTTGTTCTTTCTTCATTAGGTACTGGTGGGTTAACCTGGTATGTCCTATTCTTAAGCGATATTGTATGACTTGATCTCGTCGTTTTTGTGGCATTATCCCTTTTGGTGACAAATCTGGGTTGATGCGTTTTAGTTTGTTGTCGTCAAGTTTTTTCCATCTCTCGAGCCATATTCTCATTGAAAATTCTTTGATGGTGTTTTTAATGTCGGAAAGAGGGATTTCTGGCAGCTCTTTATCTTGTTTATTCGTATAGCAGGCTTCTTTAGCTTCCCGATCAGCTTTTTCATTACCTATTATGCCTACATGAGATGGAATCCAAACAAATTCTACCCTTTTATTCTTACTGTAAAGTTCTTCGAGATCAATTTTAATTTGGCATAGTATTGGGTGGTTTGGGTAAACCCTTAATATTTCTTGTACTGCACTTAAAGAATCTGTGAAAATGACTGCTTCCAATTTGGGCTGGTTTGATATATGTTGTAAGGCTTTAGATATGGCATACAATTCGGCGGAATATATGGAGTACTCCTTAGGTAGCTGGAACTGGTGTTTAATTGTTTCGTCAACGAAAGCTGCGCCTACCGTTTTCATTTCAGAAGTTTTTGACGCATCTGTATATATTTGGTAATATCTTTTGTACTTGTCTTTAATCGCCTGAAACCGTTGTAGAATTATATGTGATGAAGTATCATATTTAGGATACAGTAGAAGATTTGTATTACATGTGGGGAGTTTTATGGTCCAAGGAGGAGGGTAGTTTATTTCATTGGGAATAACTTTCGGGAAATTGAAACCTGTAATTCTTTTACTAAATGATGTAGAAAGAAAGGGTTTTTGTTCAAAAATTAAATGAAAATTGTCAGAAAATGTGTGGGAGTAAGCAGGATTATTACAGTTTGCTCCAATTTTAGCTGCATATTGTAGGCTTAGTCTGTGTCTTCTAATTGAAAGTGGTAGTTCATCAGCTTCTACATAAAGACTTTCTACTGGACTGGTTCTGTAGGCTCCAAGTGCAAGCCTTAACGCGGTATTTTGTATGATGTCCAATTGCTTTAGTATACTATCTTTAGCTGAACTGTAGACTATTGATCCATAATCTAGCTTGCTACGAATCTGTGTTTTATATATATTAAGTAATTGTGAGGTATCTGCTCCCCAATTATGATTGGCTAATACTTTTAGAATGTTCATATTTTGCATGCAAGATTTTTTAAGTTGTTGAATGTGGGTTTTCCAAGTGAGTTTTGAATCTAATACCATTCCCAAAAATCGATGTTCTTCTACATACTGCAAATTTTGATTGTAAAGTGTTAATTTTGGCCAAATTGTTTGTTTGTTTCTTGAAAAACATATTGCTTTTGTTTTGTTTGTAGAAAAACGAAGACCTGTTCTCTCTGACCACTTTTCTAAAGCTTTGATGGACTCTTGCAGAATACTAACAGCTATTCGGCTATTTTTATTGCTTACATAAAGAACAAGGTCATCTGCATATAAACCAATTTGGACAGGAGTATTAATGTTATCAACAACTTCATTCATTGCAATCAAGAAAAGTGTTACACTAAGTGTTGATCCTTGGGGAGTTCCATTATCTTGGGTATACGAAGTTGACAAAT
The DNA here is from genome assembly GCA_918026665.1 of Diabrotica balteata. NCBI lineage: Eukaryota > Metazoa > Arthropoda > Insecta > Coleoptera > Chrysomelidae > Diabrotica > Diabrotica balteata. Next base: position 39,443,256 of record OU898280.1, read on the forward strand.
GATTATTAAGTTTAACTCTAAAATTTCTATCATAAACAAAATTTTTGATAAAAGCTAGAAGATTTCCGTCCACACCCCATTGTTTTAATCTTTTTAGGACATCATACTTCCACATAGTATCGTAGGCTTTTACTATATCAAAGAAGACAGCCAGTACTTGGCGATTACTTGCAAATGCTTCGTGTATGACCGATTCTAGTTTAATCAAATTGTCCGTTGTACATCTGTTTTTCCTAAATCCGCTTTGTTGTTTGCATATTAAATTATTGGATTCCAGGAAGTATTGCAGACGTTTGTTAAGTATTTTTTCTATCACTTTGCACAAGGTGGATGTTAAAGATATAGGTCGATACGAATTTGGATCCGTCTTTATTTTATTAGGTTTTAAAATAGGAATTACAATTGCTGCTTTCCAAGATTTTGGAAATTGATTCGTATTGAATAAGATTATAGATATCTAGAAGGTATTGTTTAGCATTTGCTGGAAGATTTTTAAGGAATGCATAAGATATTTCGTCAGGTCCTGGGCTAGAATTTTTAACGTCCTGAAGTGCTTCATTTAGTTCATTTATACTTAGTGATGAGTTCAGTGGATGATTGTTATTGGTAATGATTATTTTTTGTTCTGAGTTTCTTTTATGTTCAATAAATATAGGGTCATACATAGAGTCATTGCTGTATGTTTGAAACGAAACTGCTAAGGTATTTGTTATTTGTGCTTCATCCGATATTTGATTTCCGTTCATATTAAGAGAGTTTATCTTGTAAGCATATGGAATACCTTTAATTCTGCGGATCTTGTTCCACACTTCAGATGCGGGGGTATCATCGGTAATTGAGGATACGTATTGTTTCCATGACTCACGTTTATTCTTTTTGATTATATATCTTGCCTTAGCTCTATGTTTTTTAAAATTTACTAAGTTCTCTTCATTATGGTGTTTTTTTAATACGTTGAACGCATGTTTACTAAGTTTCAGTGCATCTTGACATTCAGCATTCCACCATGGGACCGTCTGTTTACGTTTTGGCCTGCTTGTTTTACCTATAGTTACTTCTGCAGCTTTTATAATCATTGTAGTGAATTTTTCAACAATGAAATCAATATCAGTTTCCAATGGTCCTAACTGGGGTATAGAGTTTTTGATAAAATTTTGATAGCTTGCCCAGTCTGCATTATTGATTTTCCACTTTTCTGGAAAGGATATTTCAGTATTTTTGTCTGATGCGTAGTTGGTTATTGATATAGGCCAGTGATCGCTATCATAAGTATGTTGTAGTACTTCCCAGTTTAAATTTGGAGCTAGCGAGCTTTCGCATATAGATAGATCGATAGCGGAATGTTTACCAGTAATTGAGTTAAAGCGAGTTTTTTCCCCTGAGTTAAGCAAGACAAAGTCAGTTAAGCTTAAAAATCTTTCTATGGTGTCACCTCTTTTATCTGTAGATAGACATCCCCATGTTGTACTGTGTGCATTAAAGTCTCCTACTATTATTCTGGGTTTTGGAATTTGATCAATTAACATTTCGAGTTGTTTGGCAGTGATTTCGGTATCTGGTGGAATATATACATTGCATATAGAATATTGTGTTGAAGATTTTATTTTAACTGCTACAACCTCTAATTCTGATTGTATAGGGATTTCCTCTGATTCCAAATGTGAATTAACATAAATAGATACGCCGCCACTAGCTTTACCAGTGTTTGTTCTAATTTTATGGTAGGCCTCATATTGTTTTAACGAGTATTTTTTATTTGTTGTGAAATTTGTCTCTTGTAAGCAGATAACTTGTGGATGTGTTTCTTTAATTAAAAGCTGTAGCATTTCTATATGTGTAAATACGGATTGAATATTCCACTGAATAATAGCCATTTTGTTAACTTTTGTTTTTTTTTTATTTATCGTTGGCAGGAGTATTTTCCTGTGATGCGTCAGTATCTTCAGAGGTGTCGTCCTGAATACTAAAATCTTTGCTTATTTTACTAAGTAATTTTTTCTTGATTCTTGTAATTCTAGATTTAATTGCTCTTTCGTTCAATATGGGATATATTTCAGTTAGCATATGTCCCAGCCCGTGTATATCCTGTGTGTATTCTAAGGCCAGTTCTACTGGGGTGGAAGAACCATGAACGTCTTCTAAGAATGCTAGTAATTGGGTGTAATTTAGTACATATGGTGGTGATGCATCTTGGATAAATTGTTTGGCTGGTTGTAATAACGACTCAATATTAGTAGTTTCTGAAGTAGATTGGTCTATTTTGATAATTTTTTTCTTCTTTTTAATTTGCACTGGTTTTGGTTTTGTGAATTCTGTTCGGTGAAATCGGTATAGTTTCTGTAGGAGTGGAGCAAGTTGGGGATGACACTTCCGAGTAAGATCGTTTATTTTTATTATAGGTAGCAGTGCTGACTTGAGCATCCATTTCTTCTCGAGATTCGTCATTTACATTTGTAATTTGATTTTGTTCGGGACTAGTGGATGGTATTTGTGGAAGAAAATTTTCCTCCGTTTGGGGCTTTTGAGTATTTTGTGGATAAGAGGGATTTGAGGAACAGTCCGAGGCAACGTGACCAGCTTGGTGGCATTTGTAACAAGTTAGTTTATCAGAAAGAAAAATTCGGTACGAAATGTTTTCAAAATCAATTAGGACGGAGTCGGGTACAGTAAAATTGTCTGTAGGTGCAAAGTAAACTTGTCTTCGAAAACTAAGAACATGGCTGTATTGCGGGTCTTGTATTCCAGCTCTAAGAAACGAAATCGGAGACATTAATTTAAAACCAAGGTTGATTAAAGACTGTTCGATTATGTGATGGGGTATAGATGGACATACGTTGGATAAAACTAATCTATTAGCGGGTGTAATTAGTTTACGTGCTTTAATTGTATGTTCTCTAATTTTAATTTCACCATGTTGACTTAGAAAATCATCTACGACTTGTGTGCTTGAAAGGTAGATGCATATTCTTCCGTTTGACATTTTGGATGAGAACAATACATTTTTTGGATGGACTATAGTTCCTACTGCAATGGTGTACTCTTCTGTTCTTATTTCATCTACTGCCGGTAAAATTATGGCCTGGTTTTTTGTTGGGAATTTTGTTAATGATTGTTGCTTAGTGATAGTAGAATAAGTAATGTTTTGCTGATCGGGATTAATTGATGGACCCCTGTAGTCAGAAGTACCACCTGCCATTTTGTCAAATTTAATTTTATATCTTTATTTTAAATTTAAATTGAACTTTCATTTAAATAATTTTAATTTGGGTAGGTCCGACTCTGTTTATTTAAAAGTAAATAGTCGATCTAGCAATTAGCAAGATAATGCCAAGAGTTGAAACTAGTTTTTTAAATAATTAATAAATACGAAATATAAATAATGTTCTTCGTATGTATATAAAAACAATGTTTGTAATCAAACTACTGCAAAATTTGGAAACTGTACTTACAGCTATAAATAGACCACTGTACACTGCTTCTATATATTTCGTTTTAGTATTTAAATTTACACTGTTTCTTCTCAAGTATTTCGACTTGTCTACCTGAAATTTCAGGACCAGTCTCTAATATCGAATTCTATGATTGGTTTTTACAAGTTAAATCACAAAAATTCACGGAGAACTTTTAAATGCGTAACTTAACTTTGACAGTTATTTTGACACTCTCCCCAACTGAGATTTAACTTAATCGGTTTTAACAATGAACCTTAACGACATGAAGATTTAAATGCACTACTTATAATTATCAGCACATGCGTTTTGAGAAAACAAAACCTCACAATTAAACTTTATAACAATCAAAAATTTAGTTATTGCCGACAATTCCAAGAATTACTTCCTTTTAAACGTAGTTACATTGGGTTTTTCGATTAACCTTGGGTAAACCTTTGCGTTTTAAGTTCAAAGCTACCATACATTTAAAACGTTAAAAAAACTTTTTTTGTACATAGTAACAAAAAACACCACTATGTTGTTACTAGCTAAGTTTTTTAACATCCTAACTCGACATTTTAAAAGTTACGGTAAGATAAATAATGTTTTTAATAAATAATATATGGTAGCTAATTATAATTTATTCTCTTTTAGCCCTGAAGAAGCCAAATGAATTCTCTTTGCCGAAAACGTTCGGCGAAACAATTGATACGCATTAGAGTTTTTCTTGCAGATGTCCCCAATATTTAAGAGTTTACTATATATATATATATATATATATATATATATATATATATATATATATTATATATATATATACGAAAGGCATTAGTTAGGGATATTGCCAATATAATGGTAATGGTACTATATTCTGCATCAATTATTTATTTGTAATATTCCAGTCTTCAGTGACGAAAATGCCACAAAACCTCCAAAAATCATAAGAACAAGCTGAATTTTGCCGAAAATATTAATTTTAGGGCCCCAGAAAAAAGCAAAAAAGTTACCACGTTTACCCTTGGGCTTTCCTCTAAAATCCCCCTCACAGGGGGGTGAAAACGCAAAAAAAATCGGTTTAGCAAGAATCTGTACACCGTAGAAAAAATGTTTCAAATCAAAAATGTAGCTGAGATAACTTTTATCAAAAATGTTCATAAGACCATTTTGTGTAGAGTAAACTTTCTCTCAGAAAGAACACTTGGAGCGAACGTTGATTTTAAATTGCAGTTGCGCGCGCAAAATTAATGTTCAATAAAGTTTGTATCTGCTCGGCGGTAAAAAGTCGATATCTTCTGATTTAAGTGTCCTATGGACAAAAATCAAGATGCGTTTTAAAGGTAAAGAGTTTAGCTTTCGTATGCATTTTTTGAGTTTTGCTGAAAATAAACTTAGATTTTATAAAGGTGTTAAATAAATAAACGTAGCGCGATTTTTGCCATTTGTTATGATTCTCATGAGATCAATACAATATATCCCTTTAATTGACATACAAGGTTATCGATTACTAGATCTTAACCTTCAAAACTTTTAGTATAAAATTTTAGTTTTTGAGTTTTGGCATCAAAATGTAAGACACTTAAAATAGGTTTAAAAATGCTGGATTTAAACTTTCATATAATAAGCTATTCACCGCTCTGTTGTAAAGTGCTATGAGAAACAATAATTGGGACAATATTGGAGTCAAAATAAATGGAGAATTTCTGAATAACTTGAGATCTGTAGACGACATAGTCCTTATTGCAGACCGTGTAGATCATACCTGCCAGCGTCTTCAAGACCTTCAAAACTCGTGTACACGAGTTGGACTTAAAATTAATTTCTCCAAACAAAATATATCACTAACCTTGTACTGGCAAAAAACATCTCAACTAACAGCACGCAAATAGAACAGATATATAGCTATAAATATCTGGGCCATGAGATTAAATTAGGAAGAGATAATCAAACAACGTGGCTAAACAGGAGAATAGGACTGGCATGGGCGGCTTACGGAAAACTGAGAGAAATCTTTAGATCAGATATTCCCATGTGCTTGAAAAGGAAGGTCTTTGATCAATGTATACTCCCAGTTCTAACGTATGGAGCAGAAACACTGACTCTTACCAGAAAAGTAATCAATAAAATACAAGTAGCATAGAGAGCGATGGAGAGACCAATGCTGAATATATCCCTCAGAGACAGTGTATACAATAATTAGGAGAAAAACTGGTAGTACTGACGCAGTTCAAAGAATTACAACATTGAAATGGAACTGGGCAGGGCATGTTGCCAGATTAAAAGATGGAAGGTGGACGAAGAAAATTTTGGAATGGAGACCTAGACACGATGCTTATCGTAATCGAAGACGTCCTCCAACAAGGTGGTCAGATGACATTAAGCGCATTCAACACAACTGGATTCAGGGTGTACAAGATATAATGCATTGGAATTATTTACGAGAGGACTATGTTCAGCAATAAACTCAAAACGGCTAACTAAACGTCAGAGATCTCTTTTGGCAACGGTTACCAAGTTGCGGGTTATAAATTACAGGAATTCGTTTATCTCTAAACGGATACAAGCGACAAAAGATTAACTATATCGCTTGAATTCCTTTTGACTTGACATTCTTTATCTCAATCATTTGGTTTTCTTTTTATTAAAGTGTTTTTGTAAACTGCTTCTGATAATCCTCTTTAAATGGTGCTAAAATATATAAAATGAACTAAAGCAGTGCTTTGATTTTGAATACGGCCTTAATCCTAGCAAATAATTCCAGGTAATCGTTCAAAGAAGGTATTCTTTTTGTGTCAGGCGATATCTTGTATAGAAAACAATACTCACCTTTAAATTACTGTTTACATTAATTTATTTCGTGAAACATTGAATTATCTCGTTAATCACCCATGTATAATTAACAATAATCGTATGGTATATATACCGACGTTTTTTACGCACGAAAAAGGTATAGTGAGATTAGTGGACACTTATTTTACAGAAGATTTTTTAAAAGATAATGAATTGTTGATGGCATCTTAAAATATTAATTTTTTTCATTTATTTCAAAACAAGTATAGGGTGACGCCTATGGTTTTTTGACCTGTTGAGGATTTGCATAAAGAATGTGCTATCAATATGATGAAAAAAGACTATAAATAGGACTTGTAATCTTCTATTACTTGTTCAGAGCGCTGTAAAACATTACTTTTAGGCATGATAACTTAAATAGTCGTATTCTTTTTAATATGTAGCAAAACATGTCAATGATTTTGTCATAATTGAGGTATAAATCTCTGTAAATTTAATTAATTTGGTCGCATGGATCTGTTTAGAAATAATATTGTTTCCGATGTTGATCTACAATTCCGGTATAAATTATATTATTCATCATTACACAGCCAAATTTGTCCACTGTCGAACATAGGCCTTCTCAAGATGTCTCCACTCTTCTCTGTTCTGTGCAGCTGCGATCCAGTTTGTCACTATTCTTTTAATGTCGTCCGTCTATCTGGTAGGTGGTCTTCCACGATTTCGCTTGTCTGCCCTTGGCCGCCATTCTAAAATCTTCTTTGTCCATCTGTTGTCTCTCTGTCTTGCGACGTGTCCTGCCCATTTCCACTTCAACTTCGTAATCCGTTTTAGGGCGTCTTCCACTCCAGTTCTTCGCCGTATCTCATCATTTCGTATTCGGTCTCTCAAAGTTACGCCAAGCATAGATCTTTCCATTTTTCGTTGTGCTACTTGTAACTTTTTTATTGATGCTTTAGTCAATGTCAGTGTTTCAGCTCCATAAGTGAGCACCGGAAGTACGCACTGGTTAAATGCTTTTCTCTTTAGCTTTATTGGGATGTTTTCCTTAAACACGTCTTTTAGCTTGGCATAGGCTGCCCATCCTAAAGCTATTCTTCAAGATAATTCGCATGTTTGGTTGTCTCTACTTATTTGTATTTCGTGGCCCAGATATATGTATTTGTCAACCGTTTCAATATGCCAGTTTTCTAGTTTCAATGGTCCACTAGGTACTAAGTTGGTCATCATTTTAGTTTTCGCAAAGTTTATTTCCAGCCCTACTTTTTGGAAGACTCGTTGTAAATCTTGTATCATTTCGTTGGCCTCCTTTAAGTCGTCGGTTATTGGAACTATGTCATCTGCAAATCGTAGGTGGTTCAGCCTTTCGCCATCGACACTCAAACCTCTGTTTTCCCATTTTAACATCTGGAATGCATGCTGCATTACGGCATTGAATAGTTTTGGTGACATGTTGTCTCCTTGTCTAACTCCCCTTTTTAGTTTTATTTTTTGAGTAGGGATGTGGAGGTTTATTGCTGTTGTGGCATTTGCATATATATGTTGAATAATGCTGGTATATCGGTAGTCGATTCTATAATCTCTCAAAGCTCTTAAGATAGCTACCATCTCGATAGTGTCAAAGGCTTTTTTATAGTCAACAAAAACTAGAACTAGTGGCCGGTTGTACTCTATAGTTTTTTCAATTAGGGCCTTTAGACAAGTTAGATGGTCATTTGTACCATACCCAGGGCGGAAACCTGCCTGTTCTCTTGGTTGGCATGTTTCTAGTGTGTTCTCAATTTTGGCAGTGATATTTCGAAATTATATTATTAATGGTTATTAAATATTACTTGTTGATTTTATACCTTATTTTTTCTACCTTATTATACGGAGTAGAGGCCGGGACACTTTCTGAAGCTTCCTTAAGAAAACTCGAGGCATTCGAGATGTGGTGTTACAGACGTATCTTAAAAATTTCATGGGTGGATCGTGTGACTAATGTTGAGGTCCCACGTAGAATAGGCAAGGAATGCGAGATTATTAACACCATCAAAGAGCGCAAACTAGAATATCTTGGCCATGTTATGAGGAATGAACAGAGATACGGCTTGTTGCAACCCATTCTTCAGGGCAAGGTATTTGGAAAGAGAGGACCAGGGAGAAGAAGAATATCTTGGCTTCAAAACCTGAGAAAGTGGTTTAATACATCGACAACCGGACTATTCAGAATAGCAGCAAGCAAAGTTAGGATAGCCATGTTGATCGCCAACATCCGGAACGGATAGGCACCGTAAGAAAAAGAAGATTTATAATAGTTAGTAAAAATTCAATATAATCATTCATTACCTCCTACTGTTAATATTATTACATTTCTGTTCATTTTGTCAACTGGATATTTTAGAAAAAATAACGTTTGTTATTATTTTAGCCAAACAACTGTATGGACGGTGTCGGAACAAATAACCTTACTGTTAATTTGAAACAACCATCCAGTGAAATTATTTCAATGACCTTCGATATGGTTTATTTAATTTTTTGTATTAACAAACAATAGTAATTTCATAATTATTAATAATGTATATTATTATGTATGTGTCATATTATTCTGTTATTAGATTTTTCAGAAACTGATGTGTTTATTATTTGAGATAAACAACTGTTTAGATAATGTTAGAAAACTGAAAGATAATTGAAGAAATGTTCGACTGAACGTGAGTGAAAACTTCAATACAAAGTTGCTTAAATGCAAAAACCCAGGAACTGTAAAAGAAAGTCTGACCATCATACAAAGAGAAATAAAAGAACAACACCTAAAGAAAGATACAGAGAAACGGAAATCGTGAATGACCGATGAAATACTTGAACTTATGGATCAGAAAAAAAACCAAAGAAAATCTCTAAGAATATAAGAGAATGCACACCATCGTCAGGAGAAAAAATAAGATAAGCCAAAGAGCAACAAAAAACAGAGCAATGTCAAGAAATAGAGACGTATCAGAGTCGATATGATAACTTCAATGTTCATCGAAAGGTTAAGGAAATAGCTGGAAAGTTCCGAAAACGCAACAACTGAAAATAACAGATGATGAAGGCAATTTTGCCATAACCAAAGAAGATAAAAAAAAGTATGGAAGAATACTAGGAGAAACTTTTCCATGACTTTAGAATAATAAAAGAGCCTACCATTGGAGAAAATTCAGGTCCCGAAATGCTACCAGAAGAAATAACGGCAGCCGTTAGACAAATGAAGGATGAAAAAGCACCGGGACTTGATGAAATTCCTGCAGAGTTGTTGAAGCTATTAGATGCAGAACAAATAAAAATAATAACTAAAATATTTATTGAAATATAAAAGGCAAAAAAAATATCAGTAGAATGGCTCAAATCGGAGTTTGTACCATTGCCCAAAAAACCTTCACGCTAAATAAAGAAGCTTTATTTAGCGTGCAGGTATGCTTTTAAAACTGTAAAAATGTCAGCTGTAATGTTTTTGCATGCTGATTAACTACAAGAAGACTTTCGATAGGGTCAGGCATAAAGAAATAATGGAAGTGCTGAAGAGAACAGGGATTAACGGAAAAGACAAAATAATAGCTAACCTGTATTGGAATCAATCAGCGATGCTCCAAGAGAATATACAGATCAAGTCAAAATCTTAAGGGGAGTAAGACAGGCTTGCATAGTTTCACCGCTGATATTCAATCTGTACTTGGAGCACATTTTTGAAGAGGCCCTATAAGATATTATTGAAGGTATCTCAAGAAATGAAGTCATATAATAACCTGCGGTATGCAGATGATACAATAGTGTTTTCCAATATCATAGAAGGGCTGCAAAATTGAATGAACAAAATAACCGAAACAAGTAAAAAATATAGACTGGACGTAAACACCACCAAAACCAAGCTAATGATCAACAACAAGGAAAACATAACTGCAGCAAATCTGTATATGAACTAAATGAGAATTGAACGTGTCTTCTCTTTTTCTTGTGCCACTCCTATCGCAGATTGGAAATCATCAAGGCTATCCTGACCTTATTTACAGCTGACTCAAAGAGTTCATTAGTCGTACAGCCAAACTACTTTCTCAAATTACGCAAGCAGGTCAAAAACTTAAGAGGAGTAAAACAGAGGTACATAATTTCACTGCTGGTATTTAACATGTACACTAAGCACATTTTTGAAGAGGTCCTAAAAGATATTAATGAAGGCATCTCAATGAATGGAGTCAAGCTCAATAACCTGCGGTATAAGGATGATACAATAGTGTTTTCCAATACCATAGAAGGGCTGCAAAACTTAATGGACAAAATAACAAAAACAAGTAGAAAATATAGACTGGATATAAACACCAGCAAAACCAAGCTAATGGATGCTCATCAGCAAGGAAAACATAACTGTGTTATGTAAGACTGAACGTGTCTAACAATACAACTACTTGAGAACTATAATCAATGAGTCGTGGAACCAGACCCAAGTGACTACATGTCGCATCGGAAAGGAAAAAAGTGCATTCTTGACTATGAGCTCTGTGTTTAAGAACAATGACCTCACCATAGAAACAAAAATAAGGCTCCTTAAATGTTATGTGTACTCATTGCTTTTGTACGGAGTAGAAACCTGAACATTTAAGGCGGAAACTCTATCAAAACTTAAGGCTTTTGAGCTTTGGTGTATATAAGGATCCTAAAGATACCATGGACAGACAAAGTCACCAATGAAGAAGTATATGACTCTCATTGTCTATGACTATGTTACCTATAGTAGCGGGAAATTTAAAGTTGGGTAGATTTTGTGTTGTGTAGAAGAAGTCAGCTAAAAGAGGTTACCAACTGTAAAGTGATAAAGACAACAGTAAAGTTGTGGTGCGAGTGGGAGAGGAAGTGCTAGAAAACGCAATCTGATAAAATGCATCCCATAGATAAAAAACTTGGTGGTGGAACGATAAAGTGCAACAGAAGGTAAGGGAAGAAAGAGACTAGAAAGAGGTATGACAGGTCTAAAAGAGAGGAAGATAAGGATATATACAAGGTAGCAAAGATCGAAGCAAAGTGCGCTGAAAGAAGTACGTAAGTTTTCCACTGATGGTTGGTTTGCATTTAGGCTCTTCACTTAATCCCTACCCGTTTAATCTTGTTGTGGATGTACTGACAGAAAAAGTAAGAAAATGGCTTTTAGGTCAATGCTATTTCAGGTTGGTATCGTGTTGGTAGAGAAGAGCAAAAAAATGTTGGAGGAGAAGTTGGGGTGTTGGAGAAGGGTTATTTAAGAGGATGGACTTAAGGTTAGCAGGTTGAAATCAGGGTTTATGTGGTTGGGAGAAAGAGGAATGCTTGGGTGTATAGAATCGCTTGGAGAAAGTGAGTAGAACGACTAGAATCATGTAAATACCTTGGCTCCAACATAATCGCAAATGTGGCACTAGATCGAGAAATTATCCACAAGATACATTCTGTTTGGTTTAACTGAATGCGAATAAGCGGGGTACTTTGTGATTAAAAGAAGGCTGAAAGAAAAGATATAGAGAGTGCTGAGATCTGCGTTTTTGTGCGGCGATGAAGTGTGGCCTGTAAGTAAGATCAGGTAAGATTCAGGAAAAGAAGATGGAGTTAGCTGAAACAAAAATGTTACAGCAGATGTTGGGTAAGACTGGAAGGGACAGGATCAGGAACGACTTGATTAGGGAAGAGTCGAGGTGACTAAAGTTTTAAAAAAGATTCAAGAAAAAATACTGCAATGGTTTGGTCTATTAGACGTAGGGTTAAGAACTGTGAATGAATACGTGTTTTTACCTTGTTTCGGCTTTGTCGGCTTTGACGGTCCTTTTCTGATTGTTGGCCTTTTTATTTTGTTCGGTTTGAATGCGTGGAGGTTAGCTGTGACTGTGTTCTATACCTAGGATCAGGTATAGGACACAGCCTATACGTGTCTACATAAATAAGTGTCTATATGAATAATAAATCTGTGTATGTTGTGTGTATATCTGCGAATTTGAGTAAAGGTTTGGTTTATGGAATTATAACAGGAGATTGATATTGTATACCCATACAGTTCATTGGACATTTGACTTAAATAGCGGATTGTGTCGCTCCTCTTTTCAGGGAAGACATTTAAGCGGTGTGGGCATTTTTATGAAAATGCCGGGTTACTTCCATTACAATTCGGATATTTGGGAATATCCATTATGGGGTATGCAGGAGACCTGGGTTGTTGTCCACAGTATGGACAGATAATTGATGTTTTGTGGCATTCGTTGCTGAGGTGTCCGCTTTTGCAGCATTTCGAATAGTATTTTAGTCAAACCGGTACATAATTGCTTGATCTAGAAATCTCGCATTTCAATCGTTCTCCTTCTTCAATTTTGGTGAATGAGAATTTATTTTCGGATAGCTTATCCTCGATGATTTTTTGAGATAGTTTTTTGTCGACGCCGGCAATGACTAAATAAAAGTTTTGTTGATGATTTGAAACGGGTTGTGAATTAGCTGGGATTTTAGGTTTGAAACCTAAATTTATGGAATTATCGCTCTCTTCGGTAATTTGTTGAAGTTTCGCCGTGTGATCTTTAAGATCTGGATGATTGGTGGTTCGTACGGAAGCTGTCTTTTGGGTTGGGAAGACTTCTATTGAGTCTAAATCTAAGATTAGATTGTTTTCTTTGATAAGCCGATAGAATGGTCTTTGCTGACAGATGTCTTAGGGATGTTCTCGATTTTGGGTGATGTGTGGGGATTGTTGTGTGTTTTGTGTTGTGAATTGTATGTTGTTTGTTGTAGTGTGGTAAGTGAGTGTATGGGTGTATGTATGGGTAACGGTGTGGGTTGAGTATGTGTTGGTGAAAATGTGTTTTGTGTTTATAAAAGTGTGTAGGTATGGGAGTTTTAGGGTGGAAAATCGTGGTATGGAGTAGATGCTTTTGGTGTGGATGAAAACTATGTGGGACTAAAAATAGAGCTGTTAGAAGTCTAAGAAAGGAGAGGTAAAGGAAAGCCGAGAAGAAGATGGAAGGACTGTGTGACAAAGGACTTGAAACCCCCAAAAAGGAAAAAACTGGGGAAGAATAAGAAGGATGAAGTTGTAAAAGTTGTAAAGTTGATGAAGTTGTAAAGTTGTAAAGCCTTGATTCAGACTACGTGTTTCTTCAAGGTATGTTTTTATATATGTTTGGGACGATTTTTTGTTAATGACTTAAGACCGTCGTAGGTGTCGAGGTAGGAGTTTGATCGGCGCTTATCGTCGATCGTGTCGATGTTTGGTGGACAACTCGTCGTGGACCATTTGAGGGGACCCGTTAATAAAATCCAAAAACGGAGCGATTACTTTGAGAATTGTTTGGACTTTCTTTGGTAAGAAACGCGTGGAGGTTGGCTGTGGCTAGTTCCTCATCTACTTACAGGTATCGGTATGCAAATAGATTAGGAAACCATAGAAAACCAATCTCCCCCTGTCTTTGTTTAAATTGAATCGACTCTGAATTAGTTATTTGAGGGGAATAACTTTCCAATTTTAGGATATTGGGATATTTTGAAAGATCTCTAAAGAGATGTTGGTAAGAGTTTTTTCAGGTATGACGTTAAACGTTAAAAACGATCATAGACAAGAGGTTAGTTATCGACTTTATGTCCGAGTTAAGTTTGTTTAAAGTAATTTATCTGAGTAGTGACTATCTGTGTCTTTTTTCTGTGTTATCGGAACGCATTTTCTGGCTTAAAATTTGTGTGAATATGCCGGGTGTTTGCCGCGTCAGTTATGAGAGGATGGTGTATTTGACATTCATACCATTTGTGATCTTGTCCGCAGTTTGGACAGATCGTGGATCTTTGTTGGTATTGTGTTGTATTGTACGCTTTGGCAGCATCTAGAAGTCTTTTAAGCGCAGGAAAATGACATTATTTGATCCAATGATCTCACAATGTATATTCTACCCGTTCAGCTTAATACGCTACTTCAGTGCGTCCGCGAACTTTTGTTTTGAGTTTGAGAATACTCTAACGAAGTGCGTAGGGATATAATTCTAGAGAGAAATTATTCTAACGATTTTTAGTGTGGAAAGTGTTGACTATAACCTGGGTTATAACAAAACAAATGGTGCTAACTTTGTAACATTTTTTTTATAATTAAAATACCAAATAATTTTTAATCTATTTACCACTGTTGCTGAGATGCCCATGACCCATCAAAAGACTTTAAAGTAGCATACTTTATGGTAAAGCAATGTTAACCGTTTTCGGTGCTAGGCGGTTTTTTTTTGATAACTCGGGTAAAAAGTAGTAAAAGCAGTTTATAGTATTTTTTTTTTTTGAAAGAACGTACTCCAAAAGGTTTTACCTCTTCTCACGTTTCCAACGACAAAGGTCCCGTTACTTACTTCTAAATTTTCTATGTTCGGGTATCTTTCTAGAAATAGAAACAACCTGGCCTGTTATTTTAAAGTGGGGAATATATTATGTTTTTTTTTGGAGTTTGGTAAATCTTGGGAGGAGGAAATCACTTCTGACAAGGCTGTCTTTGAATAAAGACGCTTGCTTATTTTACCGTACTCTGTGATTTTTTTCTTTAAGTGTGTATACACTTTAATATTTGAGTTTCTTAATCTAATACCATATTAGATTAAATATGGTTATGAAGTACCTTTATTGTAATTAACTTCAGTACTTGATACTAGTTAAGTATAACAGAGTCAGTGAAGTCGCGTAGAAGTTATCGAGATTTATTGTGAGTTATCGTAATGATATTTCCTTTAATTATGTGGGCGAATAATATAGTAATCATATTATCCAATCCTAGACGAATCAGAGTTAAACCGTTTTTTTAACCTGTAGTTAAGGTTAACTACCGATTTAGCAATTTAATTAAAAGAACATTTAATCTTTTCATACGAACTTTCAGTCAGCTATTAAGAACTCCTCGCCAATAATTATTATGAACATTTAATTCTTAGAAAGAACAGTTAATTATTAAACAATAGTGCGAGATGGACAGTTAGCTTATAGCCAAGTTCAGATTGGTTTAATTTTTATAATACAGAATTCTTGTCATCTTTTTATATTCGTTTGAATTTAACTTTAGTTAACTTTGTTTTATTTGCTATTCATCTTTTTAATTCACTGTACCCGTTATCTCGTGATAAGCCCATAAAAAGCGAAGAGAGATTTATTTAATCAGTTTTAGTTGAATATTTTTATAATATACTACCAGACTCTCTTCGCTGATAATTTAATTTGTGCATGATTTTATTATATTGTAATTGTAAAAGTTTTTCTTAATCATAATACTGTTTATTTCTATATGTATACCACCATTTAATAATTGATGATGAATTTTTCACTTGTGTTTACATTTAGATTTAAAATCGTTCTATTTATCCGAATTTAATTGATCAATATCCATGAATTTTATTTCTCGACACTTGATAAGTTTCCTGATAAAGTAATACCTCTGAATATTTGCTTATTACATTAAATTATTATTTTACCTTCGGCCAAGACAGAGATTAGACTGATTAAGTTTTGTAGGTAAATAGTTGGACGGAGTCCACCTAATATATTTCTTTGGTACTAGGGGAAATGTGCCTATGATGGTCCCCTTAAGAAAATATCTTCATATTAATTTTAATTATTTACTTAGCAGACTTTAAATATGACCACATAACGTCTCGTTATTTGTACAATATGGCAAATGTTTTAAATTTTGCAGAAAAAGTGATGTTTAAAATTTATTCATAATTTACTAAAATCCTGTTAAGGGTCCATCATGGGTATATATGCGCTCATGATGGACCCTTTGGTACGCCCATGATGGACTCGTTGCATTTTGTGTAAAATAATTAAATACCAAATTATTTTATTAGATCAAAAGACATTACAAACGATAAAAAATATTACACATGGTATTTTTAAGAATAAAAAAATTACGCGCACAATTCACATACAAATTGTTTATGTCGAGGACTTACATCTGCACATTCAGTGTGACACCAATTCTTACACACTTGACAACGAATTCATTTTTCATTGGATTGTGAATGCGAAAATAGTTCGTTACAGTAGATGCAAGCTGCATCGTCCGAGTCGCCTTCTACAAAAGAGCATTCACAATCGTCTTCAGAACCACTTGTAGTTGAAACACGAACTTGCCTTTTTACTTTTCTGGCGTCTTGTTTCCTTTTTTTTGCTTCTTTGTCTGCAATTTTTTGTTTTATATCTTCAATTTCTGGCGTTGAATTTAAATATCCTGTTTTACCCCGTTTTCTACCCCTTTTCTGCATTACTTGAGGTACTTCAGCTAAAGGAGGAGGACAAATATCTTTTACCGAGATGTTTAGAACTGACGATGATGTTGATTTCCGATCAGTGAAGCTTTTTGATAAACTTTCAATCGAAGAAACATTTTGGCTCCATTGTTCCGGTGGTGACTTCTGGTCAGAACATTCTGGCAGTGGGTTTTGTTCAGAATTTTCTCTATCTGTTGTTATAGACGGCAAAAATTGCCAATCCTCGAAGACATCTGGATTGAATGGTTGTATTCCTGTCTTTTTAAATGCATTGATTGCATTTGATGGTAAAGCACTTTTTAAATACGCTCTATTAAAGAGACTGGTTACTTTAAATTGGGTCACCGTTTTACCTGGATTCTGTCGCAGTCATAATTGAATTTCTTGGCCGTAATAAATTTGAAGTGGTCTAAAAAATCCTACGTCCAAGGGTTGAACGTGATGAGAACAGTGAGCAGGAAAACAAAACATAATAATACCGTTTTCCTTTGCAAACTGGAGAGCTTCAAAACTTTTGTGACTACCATGGCCATAGAGTAACAACAAAACTTCGTTGGTTTTAGAAGCCTTTGTATACCTTAAAAAATGTTGCAGCCACAAAGAGAAAATATCGGAAGTCATTCATCCTTTTTCTTGAGCGAAGGCTATACTTCCAGTAGGTGCATCGATCATAAGTTCATCTTTCTTTCTCTGTCGAGGAAAGATCAAAGCAGGAGGAACATAAATATGTTCCAATTGCATTCATTGCACATACGACCGTAACATGTAGACCGCGCTCTGCACTGCTTAAAGCACCAACTTGTTTGCGACCTTTACTAGCATAAATTTTCTGCGATTTCTTTTGCACAGTTGTCTAATCGGACTCGTCCATATTATAAATGTTTTCCGGTGGAAAGTGAAACTAGTCTAATATATTTGCTAATGCAGTAAAATAGGCACATATATTTGGTTTATTAAAAGCTTGAGCCCTTGCCAACGAAGTATTTTCTGGAGTGCGTAATGATATTCGAGGATTTCGCTTTAAAAAGCCTCTGACCCATTTCTAGCCTGCCATCCTGCCATCCTGGTTTCCTTATTAAAATTGTGGCTAATATTGTTTCTTTCAGCTACTTCGTATACAAGTTTTTCGCAAATCTTTACTAGTCAGGCCAAAAAACGAGTTTCCATAGTAATAATATGGTCAGTAACTTCCTGTTCAATAGTAGTGGAGAATATTGGTCTTCGTCCTCCCAAATCACCTTTGATACTTCCTTGATGCTTAATAAAGCGCCTTTTCAAAGTCGTTTTTGGAACGTTAAATGTTTTTGCTGCCAGCTTAAACCCCATAGTTTTTTTCTTGTATGCTTTTTAAAGCTTGTTGCATATTACTCTCGTTCCACTGTTGCCTTTTTTGTAGATAAAACATATTATGTTAATCATTAAGTAACAAAAACTGAAGGTGTGTCCAATTTTATTTTCTTTTTCCTATGATGAACCCCTAGTCCGCCATAGGTAACGACACAGGGGTCCATCATAGGCAAATAGACAAAGCAACAAATTTAATTCTGTTACTTTTGTTTTGACCATTTTAACCTAAAACAAAGTATAGTATTTGACAAAGAAAGTGTAGTCATTTTATACAAAAAAAAGCAATACTTAGCTTAACGTATGTTACCAGTAAAATGCTACCTACCAAAAAAAATTTATTAGATCAGCAACGCCAAATTTTAATTTTATTTCACTAATTTACTGTTATAACAGCCACGTGTCTGAAACTGTGCAAATACTAAACTACAAACTTCGTGCGCAAGCGGCAACCGGCGATGTGCAGCCGGGGGTCCGTCATAGGCAGGGGTCCAACATAGGCACACTTCCCATATATTCTTTGGTAATCAATCTAATATATCTTATCTTGTCTCATCTTTACTTATTAAGTCCGTTGGACCCATTACCGGTTTTAAAAGTTAGTTTAGAACCTACGAATCCACCAATTATCTGGCTGCTGTCCGTATTACCTTTATTGCTGACCTTTCTAGCACCATTCTAAAAAAGGTTTTCGAGGTTATAACTTCACCTACTTCGAAATATGTTAATTCCAAAGGTGGCTATGTGTTACTAGCTACATATGGAATTGCGAACTGCGTTCATTGTGTTTATAGATACTAATGGTTCTATAAATTGTAGTTAGTCACATTTGTAACCAAGCCATCGATATACAGATTTGTCAGAAAAAGATAACAGATTGCTTATGTTCACTGGTAGTCTAATGTTGAGATCGATTAAACCTAAATATAGGCTCCGAGTCAGTTGTACAAATATTTAGAAAACGGTATTTTATAAAGATCAAGTCCAAAAAGAAAAGTGGTAGAAGTTTTAAGTTTGATGAGTAGAACTGTTTTCCCAGTTTTAGAAATCTGGTTCTCTGCACACTTTTGTAATGAATATAGTGATCTTTAAAAAAAGGCTTATACATTATTTCAAAAGCATCCAAAATAAATTCAAATATATTTTAGAATCGTAATGTAAATAAAGTTAGGCTATTTGGTTTCATTAAAATTGAGATTTCAATAAAATATTTATAAACATCCACCACAACTCTAGCGTGATAAAAACAGTGAACCATACTGGATAATAACTGTAAGAGTAACTCTACAGTCGACTTATAAAGCTTCTATAACGATGATTTTATGTCTGACATGTATCGATAAAATATATATCTGGCTCGTAAATAGATCGTAAACACATGCTATCAATATTCATCTCTGCTAAAAATATAAAATAATTAGAGCAGACTGCTTCTGCGACATAATGTATACAACAATTCAACGGATTAATTACCCGTTAAGGCTTGTTTTAAACTCATGCGGCATACATTTTATAACCAACACCACTTGTGATACCAAACCACATAATTAGTACATAATATCATATCCGAAAGCCGTAAATTGGTGGTCAAAGTGCTATTCACATATGCTAACGCTTTCACAGAAATATAATAGAACATCGCAGAACGAAATTGCAAAATATTAAAACTTTTGCTGAAAATTAAAAATAGAATAAAATATTGTTGTTTGAATCAGAATAAATAAAAATAAAATAAGTGTTCGGTTCTGCATCGATAACTACTATAATGTTGTATTCAATGTGGGCTCCGAATATTTTAACCCATGAAGGACGAAGTTTTCGAAAATCTTTATTTTACATAAATAATACAAATAACTCGTATGAATGGACAAAACTTACTTAGAAAAAGATAAAAATAATTATTAAATATATTAACACCTAAAAATATTGCCTGTTGCCAAATGGCAACGCTAGGTTCCTATGGCTACATTAACCGAATGAAATAAAAGTAAAAAATATTCTATGAAATTGAGAGATAATCGGCAAAAAACTTTCTATAGCTGTGTATGAAATTTAACATTACACTTTGTGCACAAACCTACTTCACATTTGGCGCATCTTGTTCTCATGATCGACCTGCATTTCTCACCTGCACACCTAATTTTCTTTTTATTTGGTACTGGTTCCAGTAAATGCCCAACTCCATCGTATCTAATATCATCAGATACTCTATGAAAGGAACGACTTGAGAGTGAACTAGACGGTCAGCCACCTTGTTTTGCAGGCACTCCGTATTTGGTCAGATAGGCTTGCACTAGCTTGCAGATAGTTTTTTGCCCTCATTCCTATTCTAAAGCGGTTTATATTTTCGTCCATTAGGTCGGTGCCCCCCCATTGCATTATTATATTTACCAATCAGGCATGGACTTTGAACCTGGATGATTTTCTTTTGTGGTTCCACCCCATAACATGTTGACGCTACACTTACGACGCTGTTATCCAACCATCTTACAACTATAATACCAGTTTCCCTCTCGAGAATCGACTCTACATCACCCCTTTTGCGTTTCTGCATATTAGCTTTCGATTCTATAGGGCAGTTTTTGGGAATGCGATTTTCCCGTATTGTTCCGGTAAGGCTATAGCCACGATCCTTTATATTTCAAAAGGTGGAGGCTCGTAAATAAATTGTCGCAGAAAAATTTGTAGGGTAATCTTGATTTAACATTAGGTAGTTCATCGAGCATTGTGACGAATGGAGCCGCACATGCTCCAAAAACTTTATAATAATAATTATTTGCTTTGGGATCGGTTCCTTGGTACATGTTGAAGCTTACAAGATACCCACTTTTAGTGTTGAGACACCAAACTTTGTATCCGAAACGAATCGGCTTTCCTTTTATGAACTGTTTACATGAGTGGCGTCCAAAGTATTTCACCATAGATTCGTCGTAATTTAATTCGCCTTCAGGGACGTAATATTCTTTATATTTTTTCTGTAAATAGTCAGCTAAGGGTCTGATCTTGTAATATTTATCCCTTTCATCGATGGCTTCACTATTTGCAAGGTGGAAAAAACGCCAAATTGTAAGGAACCGATCTCTTCGCATAACGTTCATGACCATTGCATTACCCATATCGCCTTTCGTATCCCAGTAATTTTTTTTTCTCAGGAGCCAATTATACCCCGATAGAATCAAAATGGCAAAGAAACACCTCATTTCTCCTGCGGAAATTTTGGGGTCGGGAAAGTTGTTCTTTAGTGCATAACTCGTGAATTGGTTGAAAATGTAACTAATTATATCCTCGTCGAAAAATAATTCGAACATCTCGACAGGTGTCAACGTATTGAATGGTTCGTAGCTATATTCTGGGAAACTAGCGGCATTGTCGACCAAATCACCCGCCATCCAATTTAGGGACTCGTATTCAATTTTCTTCACTTGGGAGGTAGTTTGTGGGATGAAACTTCCGCTGCTTTCCTGGGAAATATCCATCGCTTGAACTGCATCTTCTTCGATGTCGTCATCCTCTTTGTCTGCTTCTTCGCCATACATTTGCACCTCAACATTTGCTTCCAGCTGTTTTCTAGACAGATTGTCGATGAATCCTCCCCATCCTCCTTGTCAGAATCTTCATCAGTGAGGTCTCCAATATGGGGGGGCTCAACATAAATATTTCTAACGTTGACGTCATCTTCGTAAACCATGTTCAAAGCTTCTTGTAGAGAGAAACCCCGCCTGAAAAAACAAGATGCCTGTAGATACTAGCGTTGCCATTGTCATATTGTAAAAGATCGCTTTTTTTCAAGAGTTGTCAAATATTCACAGAGGGAAAATGACCTTTCTATTAGAGTATAATTGTTACTTTAGCCACTTAGATGTAATAGTTATTCAGAAGTAATTGACAAATTGAGCTACTTACACAAATCTTATATCCATTTTTTTTCTTCTTCAGATGCAAATCCACTAATGGATATTAGCGATCACATTTTCCATTAATTCTCCATTGATTCCATTGCCTTATGTTTCGGAGCCAGGACATTTTCTTGCGTCCCATTCCTCTCTTGCCTTCAATTTTACCCTCGATTATAAGTTGGAGGAACTGGTATTTTTCATTTCGCATCCATTTTTACAACTATCAAAAACGGTGACTATAAAATCTCACAAACACCAACGAATTAGGTTTTTGTTGGGTGTATATGTTCAAATCACTTATTTTCTGCAGACCGGCACGTTCTTGGAAACAAAACAAACTAACATAACCTCAAAATATTAGGATTCGTACGTCAATACCAGTGTTGCCATATGGCAACTCCAGTCCTTCAGGGGTTAAACATTAACAAAGTTTAATGTAAGTTATAAATTGTGAATTTTACTAATATATTGAAATAAACTGTAAGTGTACAAACTCTTTACATAATACCTATCCAGTTAAGTTAGCATTAAAGTCAGCAAATTGCAATTATTTGTTTTTGTTGTCAATAAACAAATCCAGTTTTATCAGCAAATAACCGCTTTTCGTAAAGACCGATATACCTGTTTTAGCGGGTGTACAGGGTCGGACTTACTTTTTACAAACATTTATCAAAATGAATTCAAACATGGAATCACACAACAGTTCTACAATATAAGACCATCAAAATCAAATAAACACATCACAGTCATACTCTTCGGCAGCGTCGAGAGTGTAATTTCCTTTGAAGTCCCAAGCAATTATCTTTAGTGCCTTAGAAAACACCAAACTTTAAGACTACCTTCTCCCACTTGGAAATATAATTTAACCGAAAAATATAATCTTCTCTTCTAGATTATCTAATAATCGCATATGTATGTATTTATCTAATAAACAGATAGTGGATGATTTTATGAATAATTATGATCAAATAGAAATACAAGGTGAAATATATCCTTCAATACCGCACGACTTGCTAATCAATGAGTTACAGAAAATCGGCATAGTTCCTGTCTCATCCATGACGTTCCTCAAAATAATTGCTTCTATACCTGAGTACAATCACATCCTTAGTTTTCGAAGACAAATCTATATCAGTCCTCACAATCTAACACTACCAGAGTCATTTACTCTTGTTTTTGACAACACGATATATAGAATATTCATTTCTCAAGACAATTTAGTTTGCTTTAGATGCAGGAAGCCAGGACACATCGCATCACAGTGCTCCGAACCACAAGTTCAACTAAACCATAACCAAAACAATAAAGCATCGGTATCCAGCGCAACAAATATATCCTTGCAAGCATCCAATGACACAATCCCATCTCAGAGTGAACTTATGTATATTTCCAATATCCTGGAGATACCGAATAAAGTAGATCATAGAGTAGATCATCAAATTAGAAATTATTTCACCTGAAGCAGATCCATCTTCAATAGAATGTAACATTTTTCCACTAACTAAAGTCCTAGCAAAATCTAAAAAGCTAAAATTAGTTCAACAAGCACTTCTGAATGCTCATTTTCTCTTTTACTTGACCCTGCTAAAAACTTCATAGAAAATCACCCTCTACCTTTCTCTCTAAACGTCGATCAACTTAACATGCTCCGAATGAATATCACGGGATCAACAGATCCTATAACCACAATTCAAAAATATATCACATACCTACCAGCTTTGTCCCATATGCTCATTAAAATTTATCCCCATTTAAAGAAGAGATCCATAAAACGTAAATTCACGTCCATAAGGGAAAAATCCATAATTATCTTAACATAGAGACATCGGATGCGGAAAGTGACACAGCTCAGTTAAGCCAACATTAAAATTCAAGTGTCTACTTTAATGGAATAATCCTAGAACAACAATACAATGAGTGGATTAAAATTTATACTGATGCATCCAAAGGTGAACTTGACTTTGGAGTAGCAGTGGTAACACCAAATGACACTTTTCAATTTAAACTTCCTCTAAATTCCAGCATCTATACTGCAGAGCTATTTGGTTTGCTCAAAGCCATCAAGCAAGTAAATATTAAAAACATCCTTTGTTGTCTAGTCCTTTCTGACTCTCTCAGCGCAGTCAAAGCTATGTAAAATGTATAACCTAAACACCATATCGAGAAAATTATCAGGGCCGAATTAATGAAAGCTCAAGAAAATTTTAGACGAGTCCGCTTCCTGTGGATATCATCTCATATAGGCATAGAAGCAAATGAAGAAGCAGATATTAGTTCGCGTAACGCTATCACCAGTGACGCATCAGAAACAGTGTCGGAGTGTTGCAGGCGATCTAAAAGTTGATTTCAAAAATAAAGTGTTAAGTGCGTAAAATCGGGAGTGCAATGACTCTAGTTCAAAACACAGAACCATCAAAAGTGACATTTTTTTTCATGGAAGTCCACAGTCAGAAGTAGAAGACGCCAAACTATTATTACACGTTTACGACTTGGACACTGTAAGTATACTCATGCCTAATTCTTCTTAAATAGTGACCCTCTAAAATACGAAACATGCAATACAGTGGACAGTATAAAGCACTTCTTGATAGACTGTCTTAAATATGTAAATCAAAGACAGTCTTACAATTTGCCAAATAACCTGAAAATACTTCTCAACAAAAGTTTAGTTGGAATACGGCTCTGACCTTGGTTTAGCAAACCACATTTAGGTTACCTCCGATAATATCGTTTAGATCTAATAGATTAAAGTGATCAAAAATAGTTAAAAGTGTTTACTACAAAAATCTAGAGTGCTTTTCATCGATTGGTCTACAATCGCAGTGAGTAAAATTAATATTCTCAATAATACATAATTACAACATATTCTGATAGTCAACAAAATTATCACAAAGGCCGTCTCAACAGGTTTCAGAGCGGTTTTATTTAAAACTCTGCTGATAATACAGAGCCGGATTGGCACGGGTAAAAAATTGACTATGATAAATAAATTTAAAGACAAAAATTATTAACCAAAAATGAATCCAAAAGAGAATAATCCTTCAAAAAACACCACACCATCTACATACTCAAATATACTAACTTCATTTAAATATCCGGCAAAAGACCAAGCTATTGTACTATCTGCCATAGAAGGAATTAAAATTCATGATTATATAGTTGCCATTGGATCACTTGTCCTTCCAAAGAACATAGTTTTTGCCTCGAAAATTGCAAACAACCGCATCTGCATTTATTTATCTTCTAAAAGAATAGTAGACCAACTCATTGATTCACACAAATACGTCAAAATCAGCAACGTGCAAGTAGAAGTCCGCAGATTAATAACTCCAGCATTAAGATTAGTCATCTCGAATGTTTGTCCAACCATTCCAAACGAAGTTATAGAAGAAGAACTCAAGAAAATGGGAATTATAGCCATATCAAAAATGACATTTCTTCGAGTGGGTATGTCTGAGACAGAATATAACCATGTTCTAAGTTTTCGGCGGCAAATCTACATCAATCCATTAGAAAACTTATCCATAACAGACTCTTTCAACATTTCATTTGATTCCACAACATATCGAATATACCTTTCTATAGACGAATTTAATTGTTCTAAATGTCGAACAATAGGACACCGAGAAGTTGACTGCATTCAAACAACGGATTCGCCCAGTGAACAAATGGAAACAGAAGTACCTGAAAATCCTAATTCAAATAACCAAACCAATATAGAGCTAACTGAAACCACCAATAAAACTCCATCTGAAGTCAACATTCCCTATAACCCTCCAGCTCCTACCCTATCTATAACTAGCAACGATAACCCATCTTTAAATAAAGATAAAGCCAAAAGACAATTATCAAATTCTCCAGATGTTTCTGATATTCCCACATCACAAGACGTCTTCTCTGTTCCCAAAACATCTAAACCAAAAAAAAAGGGCCAAGTCGACTGAAAATACATTTGCTGTCCTCGATCCTATTAAAACTTAATAGAACAAAAAAATCCGCCCTTTCCTATAGGTTATTCAGAAATATGCCTATTTTTAGAAAATGCCCGCTAACTCTAAAAACCCTGAACTTATAGCAAAAGAATACACCAATGAAATATCCGAAATTATTGACATTCTCACTTTTATCCACGCAAATATTCAAAATCCCTCTTTAAAAAGAACAATTACAACTATTAAGAAAAAATTATCCTCAAATTATTATTCATCTACAGAAGAATCTGACAACGACACAATTAGTCAGGATAAATAATGTCTGATACAATTTTAATTCAATGGAACCTAAACGGATTCTACACCCACTTTGAGCAATTAAAACTTCTTATAAACGATTTCTCTCCCATTGTAATTTGTCTGGAAGAATCTCACTTTAAAAACAATTCTGTAACACTTAGAAATTATGTGCCATTTCTGAAAAACAGAAATGGAATGCATGCTAGTGGTGGAGTAGCTACTTTCATTCGAAATGACACTGAAGCAAAAATCATTCCACTTATTACAAACCTGGAAGCTGTGGCTGTGTCAATTACCTACAGTAAAATCATCAATGTTTGTAATATATACTTACCGCATCCTAACCAAGACGACATAAATGAACTAACAGCACTCATAGAAAAAATACCCCATCCCAAAGTAATTCTAGGCGATTTTAACTGCCATCACCCAGCGTGGGGTAGCCAAAAAAATCGATAAATGTGGCAACTTTCTACACAGTCTGATAAATAAATCAAATTTAATCTTATTAAACACTGGAAAGCCAACAAGATTCAATTCATATAACGGATCATTCTCTGCAATTGACCTGACTCTGTGTAGCCCATCACTAGCACACATGTTTCAATGGAACACAGCAAAAACTCTGCACGACAGTGACCACTTCCCCTTACTCATTTCAATCGAGACAAACCAACCTCTTAATCCGAATGTATATCAAAGATGGAAAATAAAATCAGCAAACTGGGAACTTTTTCAAAAAGACTTGGAAGACGAGATGGAAAATTATGAGATATCAAATGACATTCACAAAACCGTCACGGACTTTAACAACATTATCTTAAATTGTGCATCTACATCTGTAGGAAAAACTAAACCGTGTAAAAGGCAACCGGTACCCTGGTGGAATCAAGAAATCTCTCGGGCCTTGGCTGCTAGCAAGCACGCCTTTAATGTTTTTAAGAGACACAAAACAGAGGAAAACCTAATAAAATTTAAGAGATTGAGAGCTAGTACACGATTCTTAATAAAAAAGAGTAAGAAGGAGACCTGGATTGAATATGTTAGAAGCATTAACACATCCACACCAGCAAATATAATCTGGAACAAAATAAAGAAAATAAAAGGATCAAGTTTACCTTACTCAATAAATGCACTTTCATATAACAACCAAATCATCTCTTGTAGAAACGAAATTCCTGAAATTCTAGTAGACGTATTTCAAAAAAACTCTAGCGATTCTGTACTAGATCCGATCTTTTCTATACATAAGACTACCACAGAATTTGTAGACATCAAAATTCGCAACCAGATCTCTCCCATAAATGTACCCATAACTTTGCAAGAATTAGATTTTTCTCTTTTAAACTTAAAAACCACATCTCCAGGTCCTGATGATATTCCATCGATATTTTTAAAAAATCTACCCCAAAAATGCAAAAAGATACTTTTAGACATCTTTAATCACATCTTTTTAAATCATTACTTTCCTGATAATTGGACGAAAGCTATTATAATCCCAATTTATAAACAACACAATCCAAAAGATTGTCCTACATCTTACCGTCCTATTTCCCTCACCTGTAACATGTGTAAACTTCTCGAGAAAATTTTAAACTACAGGCTTACATGGTATCTAGAAAATGAAAATCTCCTGACCACCGTTCAAAGTGGTTTTCGACGAGGAAGATCTGCTAACGACAACTTAGTGGCACTTGAGTCAACCATTCATGATGCATTCTTACTAGAATCAGAAAGTTATAGCAGTCTTTTTTTGATGTGAATAAAGCTTTCGACACAACATGGAGATACCTCATATTAAATAAACTTGATAAATGGGGAATTCAAGGACATATGCTTGCGTTTATAAAAAACTTTCTGAATAAAAGGGAAATACAAGTAAGAGTAAATGGATACACCTCTACCACTAGAATACTTGACAACGGTGTTCCACAAGGTTCTATTTTAAGCCCAACTTTATTTTTAATTGCATTTAACGATGTAATAAATACAATTAAGCCTCCTATAAAAGCAAACTTATACGCTGATGATTTAGTTGTGTATATTAAATGCAAAAATATTACATCTGGGGCTAAAATATTACAGAACCTTCTATACAAAATCGAAGAATGGTCTTCCAAAACAGGCTTCCTCTTTCAACTAATAAGACACATTACACAGTTTTCAGCAAACGCAAGAATACCATTCCTGTTTCGTTAAGATTTAACGGTCAAAATATATCTCATTCAGAGGAATCGAATTTTTTGGGCCTAACGTTTGATTACAAATTAAACTGGAAAACACACATTACGACTTTACAACTAACTTGTCAAAATAGAATAAACTTGCTGAAAATTCTATCCAATAATATATGGGGAGCTGATTCTAGTATTCTGCTTAACCTCTACAAATCAATTATTCGAAGTAAACTAGACTATGGTGCAATATGCTACGATACAGCAAATAAAACGTTTTCTAAAAAACCTTAACACAATTCAAACAACAGCTCTAAGATTAGCCGTCGGTGCCTTCAGAACCAGTCCTGTAAGCAGCTTACAAGTAATATCAAGAGAACTCCCTCTACATCTAAGACGACATCTACTTAGTTTAAATTATGCAGCAAGAATATCTTCCAATAAAAAGCACCCATTATATTCTGAGATTATTAACGCACCTACATCCAATTTATATAGAAACAAACAATATAAAGACAAACCCTTTAGGGAAAGAATCAGTCAAAAAGGATTCAATTGCAATAAATTCAAATTATCCATAACTACAAAATTAGACTTTCCTCCATGGCTTACCCCCTTACCTATCACCGATTTAACTTTAAACACAGTACCCAAAAAATACCACAAATCCTAACCTTATCATTAACGCATTCAAAGAAATTATGGAGAAGTATCCAAATCACCACATAATATACACAGATGCATCAAAAACTGAAAGTGGCCATGCTGCAGCCTTCACAAATAAAAATTACAAATATGCCATTAGAATTCCACAGCATTGCAGCATTTACACCGGAGAAACCACAGCGATATTAGAAGCTATCAAGAAATCCTCTTCAACGACTGAAAAATAATATTTTAATCATCACAGATTCACTGAGCGCAATTCATGGAATTAATCAACTTTACCCTAGCCATCCCATTGCACAAAACATAAGAAATGAACTTAATGCACTACACCATATAAATAAAAGGTTACATTTATCTGGATACCTTCACACATTGGCATTAAAGGCAACGAGGAAGCTGATCAATTAGCATTAAAATCCATCAAAAATGAAAATGTTCCAGAAATTACTAAATATCCCCACACCGACCATAAACGACAGTCCATGAATCATATAATAAATTTATGGCAAGCAACCTGGAATGCAACAGACTCTAAGTTGAAAACAATAAAGCCTCGAGTAGACTCTAGCCTACCACAACAAGGAAAAAGAAGAGATCAAGTAATCGTAAATCGTCTTCGAATCGGCCACACAATACTAACACACCAACACCTTCTAAATAAAGAACCAGCTCCAATTTGTACCTACTGCACTACTCAACTCACGGTGAAGCATCTGATAGTCGACTGTCCGCAGTTCCAACCTCAGAGAACATGCCGAGGAATTAGTGGAAACCTGAGAAGTGCGCTTACGACAAATATCTCGGATTTATTGCAGTTTCTAAAAGACATAAACATTTATAATAAACTTTAATTTAACAAACTGTACTACTGTGTATGTCCCCCCACTAATAACCCTTGGTGGTTGATGTGGGTTTTGTATGTTTAAATAAAAAAAAAAAAAAAAAAAGTTTAGTTCCGAACAATTTATTAGGTTACTACTTAAAATGTATAAATATGTTACACAAATTTTAACTTAATTAATTGTTACAAATGTTCAATTGTTCACAAATTGTAATTAATTGTTACAATGATTGATTGTTACACATGTTAAATTTAAAATTATTACCAATGTTACAGGAATATCGCTAATAACCTTTAGGTAGATGCGACTTTGTCTCTTTAAATGAAAAAAAAAAAAATAAATAAATAATAAAATAAGTTTTTGTGTATACTTATATACTAGTGTAACAGTTCCGTTAATAAATATTATTATTAACTTATGAGTTTTTGTATTGGAATGAAATATTGTATGAACTAAAATCCCTAATAACTCTAATGATTTTTATGAGATCCAGTCACTACTTACAGCTGGTACTTAGTCTTTGTATTTTATGTCAAGAAATTTGTCTTTTCCTTAAACTCCATCAATGCCTTGTTACACACTTATAATATAACAGTCGTGTTATCGATGTCGTTTAAACGACTCTTGGGGTGAAAACTGATTCGGATATTTTAAGTCACTACGTTTTTGTCCTCTAAAATTTATTCACATTAATATTATTTAAGTTTAATCCTGTTTTTATTATCATAGTAGAAGTAGACATGGAAGTACTAATGTCGTTAGTTCAGGATCGTCCCATTTTATTAGACAAACGAAAAACTCGTATAAAGATAGAGTTAAGACAAAGAGTTCTCGGGTAGAAGTTTGCAAACAATTGCCCGATTACTTTGAGGAGATCAGTGAACAAGAGAGAAACGAATTCGGTAAGTAAAATGCTCTATTTATTTATATTATATTTATTTAATTATTTGCTGGCTCTGCCTACTATAATCAGAGTTCTACAACTTTGTAAAAAAATGCCATATTTGTCCCAATTTTAACAGACATACTACATTTTATATACTACATTTACACTTTTGAATTGAAGACCTTGGCGTGAAAAGGATGCAACCTATTTCACTATTTTCCAATAGATGGCAATGATGCGGCAAAAAAACATTTTCACAATATCGCTAGACGGTAATACTTTCATAACAACAGTACAAGCGACCATCATGAGTGAAACACGTGTTTGGTGTTCTCGCGATTTTTATGAGTTTTCTAGTGATTTATGCGACAAAAATTAGTGTGAGTTTAACTCAGATGATAGTGTAAAGGACAAGGAATATACTGAAAGTGATATTGGAAACAGTTCATCATCCTCTGAGGAACAACAGGTAAATTTGTTAAGGTATGTAGTATGCCCCCTCTTTTAAAAATTTAGGCGATTAAATTTTGCAAGTCATGTGGTTTATTTTGTGGCATATACCATTTTCCCGAAATTTCATTAAATCGGTTCTTGTCTTTTGGGGTATGCTATGGTTATTTTTACAGTACCGGAACCGCATTTTCCGACGAATTATTAGCGGTCTGTTAAAAAATTAAATTTGTTGATAAATGAAAATTTGGGATCTTTTCCAAGAACACGTTTTTCAAGAACACGTCAATCAAAACCTTCCCGAGTTAGGCATCATGTCAACACATAACCAAGTTGACACAGGGATCTCCAAAGTTGAGAAACTTCTTCAAGAAGCCTCATCCCTGGCTATTCCTAAAACAAGATACAATCCATATACTCCAACACTTCCGCCGCAAATCATCGCGCAAATCAAAACCAAACGTAGATTACTCAGAGAGTATAAAAGATTCAGAGACCCCCTCGTCAAAACAGAATACAATAGACTCTCGGCGGTCATAAGACTCGAGGTGAACAAGCAGAAACAAAGACAGTGGATGCGAGTCACCTCAGACCTTGACTACCGGGATGGCTCTGCATTCTGGAACAAACTCAAAGTCCTAACAAGACAAAAAAGTCAGCCACGATCTCATCTCAAAATCAATAACGTCATTCTAAACAATCCACAAGACAAGGCCGAAGCTTTCAAAAACACACTTCAGGCCACCCTCGTTTCACCCAATAATCCAAACTTTAGTGAAAGATCCAAAAGAGCCACCGAACGGAGAGTGGAAGATATATTCTACTACCCTCAGCCACTTGACGGACCACATCCTCATCCGATGATGGCGCCAGTGACTGAGGAAACCGTCAGTCAGATGTGTAAAATAGGAAAAAACACGTCTCCTGGCCCAGATGGCATCCATAGAAGATGCCTCAAAAATCTTCCACAGAATATTATCCCGTTGCTCACCAATATGCATCTCTTGCGCTGAGCTACTTTCCTATTCCTTGGAAAGTGGCCAGCACCGTCATGGTCCCTAAAAAAGGGAAAACCCTCACCAACCCTGAATCGTATAGACCAATTTCGTTACTGAGCACCCTAGGTAAAGTCTACGAGAGGATCCTCAAGGAGAGACTCGTAGAATTCCTAGACGCTCACTTCCTCATTCCAAATTACCAATTCGGATTCAGGGCTGGACACTCCACACAAAATGCATTGGTTGAAGCAACAACTTTCATTTCTCAATCCATTAACGAAAGGAAGCACGTCGTAGGCATTTTCCTCGATGTACAGAAGGCTTTCGATCAAGTCTGGCACGCAGGCTTGATCGAGAAACTCCACCTTGCTGGACTGCCAACACCTTTCGTTAAACTAATAAATTCCTATCTCTCTCACCGGACGGTTCGGATCAAAATAGGAGAGCACCTCTCCACTCCATTCACTCCTCAAGCAGGAGTGCCCCAAGGCTCAATACTTGCTCCAATATTATACACAGTTTACAATAGCGACATCCCCCGCCCACAGCAAGGATCAGAGTCTCTTCTCCTATTCGCTGATGATACAGCCATTCTTACCTCAGGCTCCTACAGGGAAGGAGAGCGACGGTCTGTATTCGAGAAATCGCAAGATTATCTTGATAGAGTCGTGAGGTGGTGCAACAAATGGAGGGTTACTTTAAACCCCTCCAAAACACAAGCAATCTTATTTAGACCCCCGTACGGACGCGGCCTTCAGGGCCGGGTGACACTTTTGGGAGAGGACCTTATTCTCAGGAACTCAGTTCTCTACTTGGGAGTTCGTTTTACGAGAACTCTCAATTGGAAGGCTGACGTCCAAGATTCCCTTGACAGGATGAGAAAAAGGCTCAACCTCCTGAAAGTGTTGGCCGGTAAACTAGGAGGAACGTCCACTAACACATTGTTGCACACCTACAAGACTTTCATCAGACCGATAATCGAATACAAGGCATGCGTTTACCTCTCCCTGAGGAACCACGAACTCAATGCCATCACCGCCACAGAGCGTAGAATACTACGCTTCTGCATGAGAAAAGACTGGCTGTATCCATCGGCCCACATATATGCAATAGCTAACATCACGCCTATCAAGGACAGAATCCTAACCCTCAGTAGGAAGTATGTCTTAAGAACCATAGCTGGCTCGAACAACCGAGCAAAACAAACATTGAAGACACCTTGTTCACATAGAGGGCAAATACTCACCAGGCATCCCGCTAAAAAAGTTCCATTCCCTCCAGCTAAACTTCTACATAACGCTGGACCTGAACTTCCTGAGGAGTATTTTGATATTTTAGAATCTTTCCCCATCTACTATCGCAGATAAACTGCGCACCAAAAACGCTGATAAAGAGCCGTTCCTACTGTATGGCTGGTAACCCTTAAGTACCTCACTGCATGCTAGGCAGACCCACTTCTTCTTGTGCGTTCACGATTCTTATCGATCACAAAATAAGCCACCTTCTTTTCCCCTTCTTACCTTAGCAGTTCTCTGCTTCTTAGGCCGCGTTTCGATCAGTTGACGCTTTTTCTCGTAACCCCCACAACTCCGTCAAAAAAAAGGAGCTCCCCGTTCCTTGAAGAGGCGTAAGCTTAAACAAGGTTAAAACTCGAGGTTAGTAATGAAAATTTTCACTTCTGACATGTGAAATTTTTAAAGATCCTCTTAACTGTTTGTTATTATTTACAGGAACCCAATAAAAATTGCCGTGCTAATTTTGCAACCCCTAAGAAAAAAGTCAGGGATAGTTGACGACAGAAAAATATGGATACATATGCATTAAGAAAAGCACGTCGAAATCTTGGTTCACCATATACAAGTAAAACGGGAAAAGATGTTGCAGCTAAAGTTTTAGGCCCACCTTGTGAATGAAAGAAGAACTGTAGGATATTACTGCAAGGTACGGAAAACAAAATTGTTGACGAATTTTGGAATGTTGGAGTCTACGACAAACAGAATACTTATTTACACCATAACATTAAGCAGCTCCAAAAAAAGATAATATCCAAAAAAAACCAAGTAAAAATATTTCTTCTCGGAATTCTACTTTTAACTGTTTTGTAAAGGTAAATGGATTCGATGTGACAATATGCACAAAATAAATTATTTCCATCCATGGCCTTACTTTTCACAAGCGATTACGGTTACTGCAAAAACAAATGCATTAAGGCTTTACAAGACGATCAACGAGGAAAATTCTAGAACCGTCATAATAAAATATATGAGGAAGCTTACCAGTCAGCTCAGAGGGACCACATTAATAGTATACCTAAGTACAAAAGCTATATAGCAGAAATAAAAAGCCGAACAAAGTATACATTGACCATGATCTCTATATATATTCTTTATATTACGACAATTATAAGCTCTGGTGTGCGGAAAAAAATATAATACCCATGTCTCGGAAGGATATTTTGTTTAGAATTTAATATTGGATTTAAGCTACCTAGGAGTGACACCTGCAAAATATGCGATGAAATTGATGTGAAGATTAAAAACTCTATATATATGTATATATATATATATATATATATATATATATATATATATATATTGTTATGATTGTTTATTTTGACTTTAATCTTAGTTTATTGAGCCTATCAAAATAATGTAACTATATATATATATATATATATATATATATATATATATAATATATATATATATATATATATATATATATATATATATATATATATTGATATGGTTGTTTATTTTGACTTTAATCTTAGTTTATTGAGCATATCAAAATAATGTAACTTAATTGTTATCAAATGTAAAATAAAACTCCTTATATTACCTGTGTTCGATGGACTCAAAGATTTTCTGGTTGTCCTTTATCAGGATAGAGAAAAAGGATAATAATAAAAGAAAATATTAGATTACAAAAAATTACGTTTCTTTATTTTATATGAACGAATAAAACAATTATCAAATTCTGCCGTTATCTTATCAATCAGCATACAAGAAAATAAATCAAATTTTTATAATAATAAGATTTTAAATCTACATACATTTATATTAAGTGAAAACCAATTTTACTTAAATTTTTCTTTACTTGAAACAAGAAACAACAAAACTATAAACTTTTGATTAGCCTAACAAAACCTCAGTTCTTAAATTTAAATGCTAATGACCATGATGTCAAATAGATCCTTCACAGATATAAAATTCGATTGTACAAAACAATAACAGGTTATTTTCTTATTGAGTTGTATGTTGGAACATACCCAGAAAAGTTCAGTCTCCTCAACGATGTCATCTCTCCTTTTTGGCACCTATTCTCCTTCCTAACGTCTCTGCAAATCTGCTGCACTAACCAAGAACACCTAATGCACTTCTCCAAAAACTCAACTACTTATAAATGACACAAGGACCTTCTTCTTCTAAGACTTCAAGGACTTCTAATTCTTTTCACAATACCAGTATCCAAGTCACGAGCCACACCCTATCTTGAGACAAACGACTGTTTCCTTCGATGACCAAATTATAACTGACCTCTCCGGTTCTCATGATCGGCTCACAAATTCCCATTTAAAAACGACCGTCCAATCAAAAACTCCAATCTTGTTTACCATTCTTAATATTTATTTTAAAAATTCTACGTATCATTTGGGAAAGCCAAACTACTGTTTCAGAGAAAAACTAAATAGCTGACTTTAAAATTGGTTTTGTCAATACACAATTTATACATATTTAAAAAGATTAGAATATGGTCATTTAATACTTGATTATACAAACAATAAAAAGATTAACTTACAGGTAAAATGTCTTCTAATTCTAAACAAAGGTTTTTTTTATAATCTTGTTTGAAACGGAAAAAGGTCGTTTGCCAAACAAATTTCTATTCTTATCTACACTAAATCTTATCTTAAATTACTACATCCAATTTGTTTATACTGATATCTTAAAATTTTCTTTCGATGGCTATTTTTATTTATTTTTCTTTGGTTGAGAAAGAAGAAACAACAAATCCCCGCCTTTGCATATGATAAAAATTACTGAATTATGCAGGGATTTTTCTCTATGCAATAACAATACCATTATTTTATTCATAATATTTGTAAACATTTGTAAACAATGAAAAGATTAACTTACAGGTAAAATGTCTTCTAATTCTAAACAAAGGTTTTTTTATAATCTTGTCTGAAACGGAAAAAGGTCGTTTGCCAAACCAATTTCTATTCTTATCTACACTAAATCTTATCTTAAATTACTACATCCAATTTGTTTATACTGATATCTTAAAATTTTCTTTCGATGGCTATTTTTATTTATTTTTCTTTGGTTGAGAAAGAAGAAACAACAAATCCCCGCCTTTGCATATGATAAAAATTACTGAATTATGCAGGGATTTTTCTCTATGCAATAACAATACCATTATTTTATTCATAATATTTGTAAACATCGTTGATATTATAAATTCCCATATTCTTTCAATTATTTGATCTTCCGACATTTTACTAATTTCTTGTTTCACCTGTTGCCGATATTTATATGGGATCAGGTAAGTCTTTGATCGAAAGTGTCCCAAGTTTTTTACCTTAAAAGAATGGTTGTACTTTTTTTCCACTCTGTTTTTCTCATTTATTAAAGTTTCGTGTTCTTATGACATCAGAAGCGTCTCATTTTCTTTTTCTTCTCCACATATCAATTTGCTTTCTTTTACCTCAGATTCTTGACACATATTTATCGCACATTCTTTCTCCTCTTTTTCATCAATCTCTTACTTAAATACCCCTGTTTGAATCATCTCCTGTTCATTTTCCTTTGTTGACACTATTTCTTTCCATGCAATTGAAACTCAAACGTGTGCGAGGAGAACCTTTGGTCCATCTAGTCAATAGTCTACAGTATGTTACATACTGTACACAACATATGTGTGTGTTACACAACATATGTGTGGAGCCCAGTTTTTGTCTTGGTCACCCAGCTTACAGCCAAAATAAAGTTAATATGACTTTTTCATCGAAGGAATAAAATTTCTTCTTTTCGATTTAAAACTTAACTTGTAACGACCTACCACCTAAAATATTACTATAGGGAGTTGAAAATTGGAGACAGAAATTATGGGGCTAAAGGTAACCAAAACAAGCCGAAACTTTTGCGAACTGCTACTCAGGGTTTATTTGGAAAACTGGGTCATGGATAAGTGAATAACAAGAGGACTGTAATGGGGTAACTACAAAAACTAAATCAAAATAAGTCCTTACATGAATCTCCTGGACAGACACAATACAAGAAGGTTCTTGAGCTATTTAAAATGGATGCTCCTTAAAACAATCTTTCTGCTGGATGACAGTGTGCCCTTTCTTCCTAAAAAAACATAAAAAAGGGTTAGAAACGTTTTAAAAGATAATATTATTTTTTTTAGAAAAAAATTTATTGTTGTCTCTCCACAAACAGTTACAAATATAGATCGTGATACAAAATATGAAAACAAAAAAGATCTCGAATATGATTTGATATAGTTGTCGACACAAGAAAACCGGTTAACTCCAATTTTTACTTAAAATAAGATTTTACTGCAATCTATGAGCAAATCGCTTATTCTGGCCATCCGACAATAATACGTTATTTAAATGTAGATTTCTAATTTTAAAATGTTTACTAGAAAAGCAGGTATCTCCCTGGTCAAAAAATTATGTTTTTAAAACACGTAACTCCACGCATTTTCTGTTAAGTCAGTTAAGTGACTATGACCGGTGATTTGATTTGTTGTTTTGGAGGGATTTGTTGTTTTGAAATATGCTTTTAATAATTTCTGGACATGGACATGGACAGAAAAGAGAATGTATATCAAAACGTTGGTAGTATTTGAAGCACCAAAAGGGAAGAGGGATACAAAAAATGGAGATGAATCACGGAGGTCTAAGACATTAAAATATTTTTTGAAAATTTGAGAAAATAAACGAAGGGTATGCAAAAAAATGTTTTTGTCATCTCTTGGCCTTAAATATTGATTTGTTATGAATTGCAATTAAGAAGATGATTACAGAAAATTTGGATAATGAACCACAACAATCGCCTAAAGGACTTCACAAGAAGGAGTTGGACATTCTTTATAGTTTTTTAGATAGCCTGCCGAAAATGAAAGCGCATTATTGCAGGTAATCAACTAGCAAATTTTATCTAGAACCATTATGGCAAAGCAAATGTCAACTTCACCATGTTTAAAAAAACGAATGGTACCTAAAAAAACGAATTAACAGTATATCTTTTTCTTCTTTTTGAAAAACGCTTTTCTTTAAAAGAGGTTGGCTTTGTATAGACCCAAAAAAGATTTGTGTAAAATATGTGTCTCTTTTAAAACAGGAAATCTTGATCAAGAAACATTTAGGGAACATCAGTTGAAAAAACAAGAGGCAACACTTGAGAAAATTAAAGATAAAAACAGTGAAAACATTGTACTGACAATAGATTTACAGGCAATTCTTGTATGTCCCAAGTCCAATGTTTTCTTCCCTATATTATATAAAAAAGTTGACAATCCACAAT
Organism: Diabrotica balteata; assembly: GCA_918026665.1. NCBI lineage: Eukaryota > Metazoa > Arthropoda > Insecta > Coleoptera > Chrysomelidae > Diabrotica > Diabrotica balteata. The sequence continues at coordinate 39,481,760 of OU898280.1, forward strand.
TTCACATTCTGTAACTTACACACAAAACAAGGGCATTGTTTTTTTTTGGGATGAGCCGGAGGGGAATTTTACCAGTGCCGAATTTGCTAGTGTAATCGTAAGTATTTTAGAAAAATATACTGAAGGGAGTTGTCTTGATGAAAACGTACCTGAAATAATTATTTTTAGCGATGGATGTACTTACCAAACTCGTAATGTTACTCTAGCTAATGCAATTTTAAACTTTTGTTTAAAGCAGAAAGTAACAGTTATAAAAAATACCTTGAGAAAGGGCATACCCAGATGGAGGCCGACATGATGCACAGTGCAATTAAGAGGATGCGATATTATTGTGCCCGGTGATTACATACAAATGAGCAAAAGGAAAATTCGTTTGTAGTAACTCGACTATACCATGATTTTTTTAAGGACTTCAGAGCAGTAAACTATGTAAGCAGTATCCGACCGGGTAAAAAAGGGTGATGCAGTTGTAACCAATATTAAAACTACAAAATACTCACCACAACGTATTCATCACAAGTTGAGATTTGGTGAAAATTGGATTGAACTGCCTTGTTGATTAAGTCAGAATGTGATAACCAACAGTTTCGCGAAACTACCGAAGTTTTACACAAATAGCATACCATTAAAAAAAGATATCACTAACTCATTTGCCACCAAGAAAGCATCTTGTTTAAGTTTTGATGGAATTTGATAAAAATTTTCATGAACAGATTGCAGATCTCTCATAGTTATTAAATTGCATTTCAAGAACTTATTTTTATAAATATATCTTGGTTTTCGGGCAAACATTTAGCCGATTATCTAAAAACAGAAAAAATTATTAAAATTCCACTAGGAAACTAAGTTCCTGTAGCTGGCTGTATATCATATATCACAAAAAATTTATTTAAAATCCTTTATAAAAGGTATATAATAAAATGCCCAAACGGGCTTTCACAAAGATATTGCAAAACGTTTTCGGATTATTAAATCCATCATCAGTGCAAACGAGGTATACATGCTATGGGCCACCAAAATATATGGGTCCAAACCCTTTAAATGATATAAATTTACATTTGGTTTACATTATATGTGGTTACAAATTATGATGTTTAAGTTACCGTTGGAATTGGTAACTCTACTCTACATAGGTACAATGGTCCTGAGAGGAAGTGTCTTCGAGGACCTGTTAATAACAACTCAATTGTTATCAACTCATTTGAGTTGTTATCAACAGGTCCTCGAAGACACTTCGTCTCAGGACCATTTTACCTATGTAGGGTCATACGTCCCCATGTTACCAATTCCAACGGTAACTTAAGCATCATAATTTTTTGTAACCACATATAATGTAAAGCAAATGTAAATTTATATAATTTAAAGGGTTTGGACCCATATATTTTGGTGGCTCATAGCATGTATACCTCGTTTGCACTGATGATGGATTTAATAATCCGAAAACGTTTTGCAATATCTTTGTGATAGCCCGTTTGGGCATTTTATTATATATCTTTTATAAAGGATTTTAAATAATTTTTTTTTAAATTATTAGTTTGATGCACTGAAACATTATTTAGCTTTCTATGCTTACCTATTTTTCATAGTGACTACCATTTTGTGTTTATCACGCTGTACGATTCTTTTACAGCTACATTTTGAAGTCGCTTTTTCTATAGAGGTTTTAATATTATCATCATCCATTACAAGAAATAAAAGGAAATTTACGTAAACGTTAAAATACCCGTACTTTGAATAATTTCTAATCAACACTAAAAACATTAGGGTTAGAAGCTGCCACATGCCATTTTGTGGGAACAACTAAGTCACGTGTCAGCCCAAACGTTTCGCCAGTAGCAACGCCGGACTTGGCGGTCTTTGCAACTAAATTTTTTTTATACAATGCGGTTTTTGCAGATTAAGCGTATTTTCTTGTTTAAATTACTTTAATTTAAGGTGGACTTTGCACCTAAATTATGTTTGAACTTATGTATATACACATAAAGAACAAATTTCCGTATCAAACACAGATTTCACAAAAATGTGGCTTGGTGGGTTTTGCTTCTATAGGCCTCATATACATAGGTAGACTTCGGCAAATATGCAAATAAAAATGTAGAAAATATGCGCATAAATATGCACGTGTTTATCCGAAAATATGCAAATATTTTACAAAATATGCATACAAATAAATAAAAAAATCGTAAAATAGTAACAATTTTATTTAAAAAAAAGTGTACATAACTAAGTATTTCCTACTATTCATTAAGATTTACATTTATTTTAAGTAACTACATCATTTTTAAGTATGAATAAACTTATTTAGAATTATGGTAACAATAAATGACCAAGTGGTGTTCAAAATTTTCGAACAAAAACTTGTGGCTTCTGTCTGAGTACATATATTTATATATGGAAAAACTTCGTTCAACATCAACTGATGTAACGGAGCATTTTTCAAACTAACCAAAACATTTGGTTCTAAATTAATTGTTTCCGAAATATTTCCAGCTAGAACACTGACTACTTCAGAAAGAATATGGTAACCTTTATTTTTTTCCATAGTAGCTTCAAATTTTTTTAAAATATCTTTTCCAATATTACCTCTAACGTTCCGACAACATGACGCAAATTCTTTTATTAATGCTGTACTTTCGAACAATACTGTTTTTTGAACAAAACGAAAATTTGATTTTATAAATGAAAGTTCTTGTTGAAGCAAGTTACTCTGAAAAGTTTGTTTAGAATTCAAAAGAGATTGGGAACTTTCATCTGTTAACGTATCAATTATGTTCTTTATTTTAACAAAATGATCTGCATAAAAATTAGCTGCTTCTAACCATGTTCCCCATCGCGTTAAAATAGGTTGTGGTGGAAGAGGAATGTTAGGTAGCATTTCTTTATAAAGTTGGATTCTTATAGGAGATTTAAGAAATACTTTTTTGACACTGGATATGATGGTATTTACAAGAGGAAACTTTTTTCGTATTTCTTCTGCAACTCTGTTTAATCCATGCGCTACACAAGTAACATGTATTAAATCTGGGAAAAATATTTTTAAATTTTGTCCTGCTTTCACCATATAAGAAGCAGCATCCGATAAAATAAGCAGTAATTTATTAGAAGGAATAGTTGTCGGAAGAAAAAAAGTTGCTAATGTTTCTTGTATAAAGCATTTGTTTTCTCAAGTTGCTGGCATGAAATAAGATGAGATTTTGATAGGTATCTTCTTTAAGAACACCAATCAATAAATGAGCAATATACTTTCCTGAGGAATCAGTGGTTTCGTCTACAGATATGTAAAAATAATTATCTGCAATTTCTTTCTTAATATTAATTAACACCGACGAGTATAGCCCGTTCACATTATTTCTTCTTAGAGACCGATCACTTGGAACATTAAGTTTGCAATATTTTTTTAGAAACGAACTAAAATTTACATTTGCTAATTTTGAAAGCGGTATGTTTGCAGACACTAATGCGCGACACAAGCCTTCATTAAAAGTTTCTTGCTCATCTAATTTTTTTTAAGTAGATTGGAAACATTTAGCCATTGAAGTTTGATGTTTTCCTCCTATTTTTCCTTTTTTTGCAATGTGTGAAGCAGTTCTCATCTGTTGGTCTATCTGAAATTTTTTCTCACATGCTATCTATAAATAAAAATAAAAACCCAACCTTTAAAATATAAAAATAAACAAGGTGTTTTTGGTTAATCAAATAACTGGTTTGAAAAAAAAAACACTCGCTAAGTGTTTTAAATGCCGTATTAATCCACAAATTAGTTTTTGTTACTAACCATTAGTGCATCATATAACTTATTTTAAAATTCAACAAAAGTTTTTTTTTGTTAATTCAATGACAATAAAAATAATTGTGTTTTAGAATAGCTGACTTCATAAAAAAAAAGTAAAAGTGAAAAATTTTTCTAAATACACACCATTGTATTGTACCATGGACAATTTTTTCTTACTAAAGGAAGCTATTTTTCATTTAAAAACAACCTACGAGTACTAAATTTCAAGTAAATACGTTTATTGGTTTTAAAGTTATTGTTGTTATTAACTAAAAGAATTTAATTTTTTTTAATTTCAACACCCTGTATCTCGAAAAGTAAATAAGTTTGACCCCTCATTAACTATATCGTTTTGTTCAATTTTTCGAGAAGTATCTACAGTCAAACGTTGTAAATGTCATTTGGAAACACCCTGTATGTATAAAATATTAGATATTTAATAGAAAATATTAGATACTTACAATTTTGCCACAGACTGAACAGTAGATTTTTCCCATATCCATAGACACCTCTTAATAAGGTTTAATCCAAGTTGAAGCACTAGTTATTTTAGGCATTATAAAATCACAATCTTTCTTTTTGTTACACACAACGAGTGTTTACGTTTTGCATATCAAAACAAAAATAATTTACAAATCTGAGCATCAAATTAGAAATGTTTAGGTACCTAATTCAATAAACTGGAAGATTTTGGAAAATCCCTAAATTAGGAACAAAACTATTAGCCGTTTACCTGCTGTTAAGATACAATAAATTGTAGATAGATTTGGGGATTAGATCATAAAATGCAAATGAGCGAACCCTTAGCGATTATCCAATAACTGAATGCCTCAGTGACCGAGACTTTCTAAGAATGTTGAGGGCTACTTAAATTGATCTTCTTTGAAATTGTAAATGTTTTGTACCTGTAGAGATTACGTACTTAGATCATTTCTTGATTAAAATGACTACAAAATTTTATACAAGAATTGAAATAAATTGGTATGTTTAAAAATTTTCAAATACAGTATAAAAATCTGAACTTTTATGCATATTATGCAATCTTTTATACAAATATGCCAAAATATGAAATATTTGCATAAAATATGCACAATATGCAAAATATGCAATATGCATATTTGCCGAAGTCTATACATAGGTATGATACTTAAACATTACTTAAGTGAAAACTTTTCACTTAATAAATTATATTTTGGGTATACGTAAAAATAAACTAGAATTTGTAAAGAAAACCTTATGTGATAAGACTATTTTTGATTTTAAATTTGAATTCTTCCTATCAAATACACAATAAATAGTGGACATAACACATGGGACAAAACATGTGTTTTCCAGTGTAACCAAATAAAAAATAAAAACGTTATCACATATGTGCGCCAAATGGAAATAAAAGAACTGTCTGCACTTGAATGCTCTGACCTATTTTATGCAGATATATTCTTATAAAACTATTCCGTGTTGAACGTTTTTGTACATATCTTTGCGGTTACAATATTCTTACTTCCTTACCTATGTCTATTAAAAGCATTCTGCTCGAATTTCTCAGAAAACTTTCTGATGACTTCAATGCATATCTTCATTTCGACGAAAGGAAGGTAGGGTATACACCGCCAAATAAGTTTGAATGTTATTTCGGGAAAGTTAGAACGGAATGAGTTTGGTCGGAGGCGTAGGGAAAATTGCAAACATTGTAAGAGCTACTTTATTTAACACAGATTGAATTTTGTTGGAGAAAATTCCAGATCAGGAAAATGGAGTTTTTTTTTTACTAAATAAGTTGTTTCCAATATAAAAAACAAAATGAATGGCATCAAATGTTTAAAAGTCTCAATAGTGATCAAAGCATCGCGTGAGATATAAATATATCTAATACAAACATACATACAAATTTGAAGACAAATATCTATGATATATTATATTACTACAATCAACAAAGATATACATACATCAAAAATAATCGACGTAAGATGCTTCAACTCAGCAGATGTAAGTAGCGACCATAGCCTAGTATTATGTAAAATAAGAATTATCTAAAAATACTTTCCACCCAAGAGAGCGGCGGCAACTCAGACAAAAATCAAAGTTGAAGAACTAGTACAGAATCGACGGAATACTCATACCGGAAAATAATATTAGAGAAAATCGCTGGGAATCAGATATGAAAAAAATAACATCGAGGAAAGCTGGGAAAGACTGAAAAATAATATAATTAATGCTGCAACAGAATCACTTGGAGAGTGGAAAGTAACGAACACTAACATATCAAAAAAGAAAACACCATGGCTTAGAAAGTAAGTAAAGACAAAATGTAATGAAAAGAAGAAAGCCTTTTTACAATACAGGACACAACAAACACAACAGGTATGCAACCACTATAACCGAATTATGAGAATGAAATGAGAATGAAAGAAATATGGAGAATGATCAGAGGACGATGAAAAGAGATGAAAGAACAAATAAAAATGAAACACATTCAGAAGGACACATGTGTAGACTACTTTCGATTCTTGTTTGCTAAAGGCGACGATGATGAACCACCAACACCAGAGGTAAAGACAAACGAAGAAATTAATATTGAGGACAAAGAGGTAAAGGAAGCATTAAGAACATTAAAAAATAGAAAATCATTAGGAGAGGACAAAATACCGAACGAACTCCTAAAGCACGGAGGACCATATCTGACCAAAAGACCATTAAAAGTAATTCAAAAAATAATAGAACTAAACAGAATTCCTCAGGAATGGAGATTAAGCATCCTAATAAATCTCTTTCAAAAGGGAGACAAACCGGACCCGGAAAATTACAGAGGAATTAATTTATTAAACACAACACTAAAATTAATAACCAAAGTAATAACAAATAAATTGAATGAAATTATAATACTAGCAGAAATACAACAAGGTTTTATGTCGGTAAGATCATGCACCTACACTATATATAATGAGGCAAGTGCAAGAAAAATTATAAGAATATAACAAACCGGCATATATATGTTTCGTGGACCTATATTTCAAAAGCATTTGATCGGGTCAAATTAAAAGACGTTATCCACCTACTGTATGCAAAAGAGATACCTCTAGGAATTATCAAAACACATACAGAACAGTCTCTGCAGAGGCGTTAGGAGTTTTCACTGGGTGTATTCCAATGCACATGCTAGTAAAGGAAAGAGGAAAAATATACGAGAGAAGAAATGAAGACATAGCAGTAGAACGTTTCAAAAAAGAAGAAAGGGAAAGGCCCATAATGGCGTGGCAAGAGGAATGGGATAAGATGAGAAGGGTGGCGCAGTGGACGAAGTCGATGATTTCTAACCTGAGAAGATGGATGGATTGCGGGCACCGGCGTTTGGATTATTTCCTGACGCAGATGCTCACAGGACATGGTTGCTTTAGGGCATACCTTTACAGATTTGGAAATTCAGAAAATGACAAATATTAAGAGAGTTAGAAGGTAGGGTGCAATCAGTCACGGAATTAGTGGAGAAGATGCTTAGGTCGTCAGATTGGTGGAGAGCAGTTCAGAAATATGTGAGGAAAACATTGGAAAGAAAGGAACAAAAAGAAAGGTGACCCGAAGATATGCAGGGTGCCCAGGACCAAGCAAGAAGATAAGGCAGAATGAGTAATATTTAACATGAATAGGGAGGAATAGAGAAGAGAAGAATGCTGTCGTAGTGAGAAAGTGCTAGAATGCGTGAGAATAATTCTGCGTGAATAAAAGTTCGGGTGAATGCGGTGTCGAGGTTGCGTCCCAATCAGGGCGATACGGCAGGTAATTCACCGCTGAGCAGGGTGTTTTTTTAGCAGGTCTCTGGCATTGGCGGCGATGGTGTCCGAACAACCCGAGCGAGCGAGCTCGGATATCAACGTGGCATGGAGAAGTCCTGCATAACCGAGGCTGGAAGGCGATCCTGCTCGCCTTCTAGAACTAAGGTATGTTTTAAACATTTGGATCACCCCCCTTATAAAAGAAGAAAAAAATCAAAACGGTCGAAAATATCTACCAAAATAACACAATAAAAGTTAAAGTAGAAGAAGAACTAACCAACCCTATTAAAGCTGGCAATGGGATAAGATTGGGAGATTCCCTGAGTCTTTTATTGTTCAACCTGATTATGGATAAAATAATAAAAAAAAGTAAGAATAAAAAAGAATACCAAATGGGAGAAAAATAACTTAAAATAATCTTAAACTAATCAACAAAGACAAATGCATGGTTATAACAGCAAATTTACTAAGATGTAAATTGGAGCTGGAAGGTCAGATAATAGAACAAGTGATGGAGTTTAAATATCTTGGCATCACATCATCTAGCTACGGAAAGCTCGAAACCGAGGTGGAAGATCAAGTGAATAGAGCAAATAGAGACGCAGGATGCCTAAATGAAACAATATGGAGAAATAAAAATATCGGGAAAGAAACGAAAGGCAGAATTTACAAAACAGTAGGTAGACCAATAATGACATTTGCGGCAGATAGATGACCTGACACAGAAAGGAAAAAGGGATGTAAGAAATAGCACAGATAAAACCGCAGCAAGAAACTTGAGCTAGAAGTACATATACGACATAGATACAAGATGGAGAACATCAAAAACTGGCTATGAAATAGCAGAGTATAATGAAACGATCATATACCCAATGACATCAAATTGAGTAGTAAAGACGGCAAGAGACGGTTCCCCAATAGGAAGACGATCAGTGAGAAGACCACGAAAACGATGGAATGACAACTTACTGGGGGCACAAAACAGATAGAGTCATGTCTATATAAAAAGAAGAAGAAAAAAAAAAGAAGAAGAGAAATATCGTTTATGAATTAGAGAATAACAAAATTCTTATTAGGTTCAAGTTAACTTGTAAATGTGCAATATTCAATATTCCACACAATTTTTTGTACATTAGGTTAGTAGAGTCCAAGTCTTACTAGTCTAAGTTTCCGAAACATAATATTTATGAAAGAACGGGGGAATTCCGCGTAGTAGGTAAATCCGCGCAATAAAGTAACTAGCAAACTGTTACATATTATGATAAACTGTGTAACCCACCTCTACTAAGCATTAACCCTCCGTTCATCGGGTGTGGTCTGTTAGTCTATGACAAAATAAAATTTTTTATATAATTCTCTCATTTTATTTTTTAAAATTTCTACCTTTTCAGTACCTTCCTAGAAACTAAATACCATTCGTTTTTTTATACAAAACTCTTTTTGAAATTTCTAAATAGCTGCTGCATGGCCGTTTGTCCTGACAGACCCCACCCGATCAAATGTGTAACAATATTTGCTCTGCTTCTTAGTTGTATTTTTCTTTCAATCTTGTTTCACTTTGCAACCCTGTGCATTTTTGTGAACTGGATTATTCGGTTGTTCCGACAAAATACATGCATTTAGCAACGATATGGCAGCCGTGTCATCAATATCAAAAAAAGAAAAAAATGTGATTGCTGTTTCCATTGTTCACAGAGATGATCGGATTAATGAAGCTACTGGTGATCAGAAAAAAACAGAAATAATTACTGTTTATAATTCCACAAAGAGTGAAGTAGATGTTGTAGACAGAATGATCACATCATATAATATAATATTTCCAAAAATACCACACGTTAGCCAATGATGGTAGTTTATAATCTCCTTAATCTGGCAGCAATTAATGCATTTGTAATTTACAAAGGCAACAACCCAGATGAAGAATTTTTCAAAACTCGAAGATTATTCCAAAAAAACCTAGGTGTGGAATTGGTACAGGGAGTATACGACGGAGAGAAGTTGACACGCATTTGACAAAAGCGTGCTTCGGCCTTGAGATTCTCAGGCATTGAGGTCGACGTTGGACCAGAGCCCCAGCCAGATAAGAGAGAAAATTGTAAATATTGCAAAAGACGCAAAACTCGCTTTTCGCATCCTGGCTATGTGTGGACCACATAATGGCATGCTGCAAAGATTGTTTAGAACGTAGAATTACTTGTTTTTAATTTTTTAATTGTTTAATTTGTAGCATTTTTAATTTCAATGATTTTTTGAAGTATATTGAAATCCACTCTTATATATAATATATTGAAATCCCCTTATATATGTTTAAAAAATAAAACGAAGAATTTTTTCCATGTTTGTTAGTTCGTATCCTTCAATTTAAAATACGCAAAAGTGTTTTCAATAATTGTATTTGCATTGCTGGATGTTAAAATAAAACCATTATAGAGTTGTTTGTTATTTTAAAGATATTTATTTCGGCAATTTCTGACGCCCTATATTAAATTCCTTGAGGTGTTTCCTGTTTATTTTTATTTTGTTTATCCCAAGAGATTAATGACCCCTTTATTTCATATTTTTGTAGTTATCCCAATTCAAACCCCTTATCTTTTACTAATCCACGACCCCAGCTCTCCTACCAAACCCTGAGTACCGTTCGCACAAGTAGCGATTGTTTTGCTTGCCTTATCTCCACCCCCTTAGTTTCAGTCCCCAATTTTATACCCCATAATCTTACCCCGTGTGGTAGGCCAAATATTTTCGTTACAAATTATATATTATATGTTTGTATGGTACTTTGTTTGTTTCTTATTAAAGTTTTTAATGTTTTTTTTTTATTTTTTTCATTATTTAGTCGCTTTTCACAAAGTTAAAAAAATATGCGTTGAAATTGTATATAAAACATTTAAAAATGTAACATTTTTAAAATTTACCTAATACAACTTAAAAAAATTTTGGAATTGTTTCTGTAATATTATATAGTAAATGATTTGTTGTTGATGCTAAATTAGCAATAAAATGTATGCTGTTGCTCGGGAGGCGGTATTTCATTTTGGTCCTCACAGACCACACCCGATCGAAAGTGTTTCAGAATGGTCAGCCGGTGGACGGAGGGTAAAGCATCAGTTCCAGCTCTCTTCGTGAAGCTCGAGATACTGCACACAAATTTTAATATAATATGATTATACTCAGAAATGATGTTCAAAATGTTCTAATAAAAACTTATGGCTTCTATCTGAATACATATATTTGTAAATAGAAAAACTTATTTCGACATCAATTGATTTAACTGGGGCGTTTTTCAAATATGGTTCTAAAATAAGTGGTTCGGAAATTGTCACAGCTAGTACTTAAATTACTTCAGAAAGGACCTGGTAACCACTATTTTTTTTAATGGTTACTTTAAATTTTTGAAAAATCTCCTTTCCAATAATACCTTTAACGTTTTGATATTATGACTCCAAATTCTTTTATTAAAACTGTACTCTCTAACAATGATAATTTGGAGGATTCTACTTGAGATATAGATTTCTGGACAAAACTATAATTTGATTTTATGAATGACAGTTGCTGTTGGAGGATGTTATTTGGAAGGAGCTTCCAATAAAGATTGGCAACTATCATCCGTTAAAAGGTTAACTTTCTAAGGCATTTTAAAATATTAACATCAACTTTAATAAGAAAACAATTAAAGAATGTTAAAGAAAAAGGCAGAAGAGAATGCTAACTAAAAAACAAATAAAAATATAATAAGTAAAGAACCCCAAAAACCAAAAAAAAACTCTAAAAGGAAATATCGCATGTAAACATGAGCAAACCACTTTTGATCCCTATTTGCTAAAGGTGACGACAATGAACTACCAACACAGAGGTGACCTCAAACGAAGAAAAAAATATTGTGGAAAAGATGTAAAAAAAGCATTTATGAAAAAAAAACAGAAAATTGCCAAAAGAGGACAAAATCCTGAACGAACTCCTACAGTAAGGAGGGCCAGATCTGACGAAACAACTACTTAAACTAATCCAAAAAATAATAGAACATAACAGAATTCTCCAAGAACAGAGATCAAGTATCCTAATACCTCTCTTTAAAAAGGAAAACAAATCGAACTCAGAATATCACAAAGGAATTGATTTATTAACAACAACACAAAAATTACCAACCAAAGTGATAACAAATAAATTGAATGAAATTATAACACTATAAAATGTTTTAGGTCGGAAAAATCATGCTCCGACGCTATATTTTTAATGAAGCAAGTGCAAGAGAAATCATTAGATTACAACAAAACCGGCATATCTATGTTTCGTGGACCTTAGAAAGGCATTTAATCGGGTCCAATTAAGGAACAGTATCTACGTATTGTTCTCAAGAGAGATATATTAAAAAAAGGATTGAAAATATTTACCAAAACATAATAAAAATAAAAGTAGAAGAAGAACTAACTGATCCTAATGAAGCTGGCAATGGGATAAGATAGGAAGAAACCTCTATTATTTAACCTGATAATGGATAAAATAATAAAAAAAACTAAGATCTAAAAAAAGGATACCAAATAAGAGAAAAACAACTTAAAATAATCTGCTATGTAGACGACGCAATATTACTTCTATACGCTATATTGCGATGCAAGGTGGAGAACATCAAGGACTGGGTAATAAATAGAAGAGTAAGATGGAACGATCATATAAGCCAAATGACATCAAATAGACGGTTCCACAATAGGAAGATTATTAGTAGAAAGATCACAAAAATGATGGAACGACAACTTACCATTATTAAAATGGCTGCTTTCAACAGTTACAATCATCGGTTACTTAAATTTCCTCTTTCTGATGATAATTTTAATACAGAACTTAATACTCTTAAGCGATTGCTTTCAATAATGGCTATGATCCCAACATTTTATACAAACTTCTAAATAGAGCTAAACTAAAAATTGCAGAAAAGCTTGCATATTCTTTACAGTTTTTTCAACCGAATACTTCAGATAACATCAGATATTTCTTCTTCACTTAATATCACTCCAATAAAATATTTAAACTTTTTACTTCTACAATTGATAACATAAAAGTTTCCTTTAAATCACATAACACTTTAGTTTCCTTCTTAATCAATACCAAAGATATGATGAATACACTTGATAAAAGTGGTATTTACAAATTAAAATGTGATAATTGTGATGCCTCTTATGTAGGTAGAACCATCAGAAAGTTATCCACTAGAGTCTCTGAACATTTGAAAAGACCAAATTCTTCAAGTTTTGGTTAACACTTAGTATCCGGCAACCACAATTTTAACATCAATTCTGGTTCATCTATCTTACATGACATTAGTAGAAAGAAAAACTATCTTGAGTTGGATTTATTGGAAGATTTGGAGATTACAAGGGAAAAAATGAAAACTCTTACTGTCTTAATACTCAAATTAATTTAAATTATACTAAATTTAATCCTATATTTAAAAACTTTATTACAGCTTCACCTCGTAGAGGACCCAGCTCGACTGTTCAGACTTCATGCACTGAGCAATTCAATATTAATTTTAAAGTTCTTCCATTGACTGTGGATTCAACTGAACTACTTGGATTATAACCCATTTATATATTTTGTCTTCAATTTTGATTTTAACTTTTAGTAATTTAACCGCATATTCAGATTTTTCCTTTTTTACAGTACTGATAGCGGTTGGTGGACCATTTTATTGTAGTCAACCATCCACTGTCTAATATATTGTTTGGTCTTTTCTTACATTCATACTTTATGTCTACTTCAATTGCTCTCAAACTAATATCCCAATTATTATAGACTGTTTTGAGTGTGAGATTTGGATTATTCAATCTACATAAAAAATATACTATATAATTTTATATTTCATCAGTTGATTTCCTATAGTGGTGTCAGTTGGACCTCTGGTCAATACTTAGTTTCATAGAATTTTGAAAGGTGCAGATCACATAAGTGCCCTTCACAAGCTGTCATTTGTCACATGTCATCTCAATATTTCCGTCAGACCGGGAGCCCATTCTGTCTCCGGCTTCTATACAACATGTAGCTTCTCCTTTTCAAAAATTTTAAAGTGTTTGTTTGTCTTTGTATGTTTTGTATTGTTATGTCCAAATTTATATTTATGACATTCTACTCATGTCGGATAGGCCACAACTGACGAAGTAAGTCTATAAACGTTTATCACATATACATTTTTTCAACCATAAACTTGGAGTTTTTTATCCAAGTGAATTATTTTTCTTTTTTAAACAAACGTTTCTTGGCTTATTTCAGATGCCCCTGAAGATGATCTATTGATCGAAAGTACTTGGGCAAGATTAAATTAATCACCGTGTTCGATAGTTGCCTTGTATACCGTCAAAGTTTAATTATTCGAACATTCAACCTTATATTGATTTTTATTTTTTATTCAAAGAATTCCTATGCCTACCCTTTGACATAATTGTTTATTAAAATTATTACAAGAATATCGTTACCTACCTGCTTTATCGTAGCTTAGAAAAATCATTATGCATTCCTGGTTTTTTGGTTTTTACAAATATAATTTATCTATTTATTTATTAAATTGACTTTACTGGTCGATGAAATTAAATTTATATTATAATATATTTTTTTATATTTTAGACCAATTCAAACCACAATATTTACTAGTCACTATTATAACACGTATTTTTCGTATTTTAGGACGTACCCGTATATTTACGTATACGTACGCAATAAAGTCTCGATTATCTATAAATTCAGTCAATTGAGTCGATAAAAGTCAGCTTTTCGTAAATTATGTAAAAAGTCATAGAAAATAAAGTCTGGTTTTTTAATATTTTTGAAAAAATTGCCAACTATTTATTTATTATGCTAAATTATCTTTATTTAGGTTTTTAAGCTGTTAACAATTTTTTTCTAACCATTTTTTAAATAGTAGACCTGTACTATACCAAACAAGTGTATTTCTTCATTATGCGCTATTTGAAGCTACCTGAATGCACCCATAACCTACCTAATAACCATAAAGCAACCGCGATAACTTTATTGGATCCTTCCAAATCCTGCGGAAACAGTTTTACTACTTATTATTGCTTTTAGTTACGAAGTGGATAAACGCTAAAACTCTTAATTAGCTCTTAAGTGTTATTTATGTTATTTTCAATTGGCTTTTCCAATTATTAGGGTCATTTCCATAAGCTGCGTGTAGATGGACGAGCAAATGCGGAACGTGCACCAGATTCGCCCTTATCCAGATTTTGGTTGAAATATTTTCGTAGGATTAAAATTAAATTTACCTGTGAACATGTTATCTCTGACAGTTAATATCCACTTTTTCATCTAAACGCAAAAATCTTAATACTTGAGACTAAAACTCATTTTAAGTACTTTATTATTTGTTATTGTACGATTAATTATTGTATGTCCTTATAACGAAACGTTTTACATACAAAATACGTAAAATAAATCCTTGTACAAAAAATGGCATGGTATTTCAAAAAAATAATATAAATAATACCCTGTTGTATACTAACGCAGCCAGGTATTTGATAAGTTTATTGAACAGTTTATCTCAAAATCTCTATTAGTGGAGTGCCTGGAGCATTCAAAACCGTAAATCCTCGGATTAGAGTTACAGTGAATAAATTAATATGATCGATGTGGGATAATGTTTTTAAAACTATAAATTGCAATGTTTACACAAAATTTTTTTGTGCACTCTATTTTTTATTGTTTAAACAAATTATTATAAAAAATTAATGTTTGACCATATATTTTCACTTTAAACAGTATTTTTTATTTATATGTTAAATCTTACCTGAGTAGACATAGGGTAAGTGCACTATATATATATATAGTTTATTTTTATGAACGAGAGAGTAATTAGCATAATTTTAACTGGTACCATCCGACCACTCCATGGGCGTGCTCAAGATTAATTGAAATATTACTTTGAATAATTGTAAAAAATAAATGAATTATTTCAGTGTTATAAAGTGTTATGTGTATGTAAACAAAAGTGACGTCTTTTATCACACACTATATTAGAACTGACTGGCCTACATTAAAAAGGGTTTTAAAAAATTCACATTTTTTTTAATTTTTAAAAATTACAAAAGAGAAAAAGAGTTTTTAAAACCGTCTAAGGTATGTTTAAAAGATGAATAAAAATATGAATATAAAACTTACAGCTACTTGTTACAAATCCAAATCAGATTCAGAAGATGAACTTTCAGAACCAAGATTTATAATAACTGGCTCGATCATTTTATCAGTAATATTGTCCAGCTTCCACATTTTTTCCTCTTCTTTAATAGTGTGATTTAATGCCTTTTCCCAGTTTTCAGGTTTTACATTATTTGCGGCCTCCAAAAACAACTGTTTAACATCATGAATTTTAAAAGTGGTATTTTTTCTTGAAACTTCACTCTTTATCTGTGCCCATACCAGTTCAATCGGGTTTAATTCACAATGATATGGTGGGGATCTAAGTACTGTCATTCCACGATTTTTGGCAATTTCATCAATTTCGTATTTTTTAAAATTTTCTTTATGAAGGGCACACAACGGATAAAGTTCCTTTCTTATAGATCCGGGATGGTACGTAATATTTTTTGAACTCAGCCAATTCTGCAAGTCTTTTTTTAACCACTTGGTTGTGGGCAGTCCTTCTATAAGTCTGGAGTTATAACTTGCATTATCCATTACTATTACACAGTTCTTAGGAAGAAGATCTATCATTTGTTCGAACCATTCTTGAAAGACATCAGCGTTCATGTCTTCATGGTAGTCAGCGGTACGAGTTGATTCAAAAGTTAATAAACCACCTTCAACAAAACCGTCTGAACTGCCAATGTGTACTATTGTCAGCCTGCGTCCATTTCCTGATGGTGGGTTTAAACCAGTAGATAAGTTATTTACAAAAGCGTGCCTTTGACTTGTAACAGTTTCATCCTGCCAAAATTTATTTGGTGTATGACCCTCGTTGATCCATGTTTCATCAAGATAAAATATTTTTCTTTTTTGGTTTCTTCTATGTTTCTTCTATGGAGAAAATGTCTTCTATATAGGACAATATCGCTTCTTTCTAATAAAATAGACTTTCTGGGATTCTTTTTCCAGCGGAAGCCTATTTCTTTTAAAAGTTTCCATAACGTACTTCAACTCATTTCTGGGTAATCCTTATCATCTCGAACTGAGACAAGAACTTTATCCAATGTTGGAAATTCTTGTCCAAAAAAGAATTCATGCACTTTCCGTCGAAGTCCTTCTTTAAAATGATATTCTATTTGAAATTTTGGTTTCCCTGGAGCATTACGTGGCATTTGAAAACTACCACATTTCTCTTCTTTAATAACTCTGTAAATCGTAGATTTCCCAACACCAAGCGTACTGCTAACTAACTCAACGGTCTCATCAACACTTTTACATAAACGTTTGTCTGTAAATGATTTATAAACAATTAAATATTAATGTTTTTTTCAATAACTGTTAAAGGACCAATTTTTCGGCGTTTACAAGGCAATTCCAAATTTTCCATAACACTAGTATACACAATAAACTGCACCTTGCAACTGAAGTACCTACTTTTAGTGAACTGTTAAGAATTTTGAATACGCCACTTGGACCTTCCTACAAAATGGAAAAACCCACTATCACATTTTCTGTAGAATAAGTTTAGAAGGTAATTATCTAGTCAATTACTGTCGTAGATTCCTGGAATTAAAGAATTAAATGTTTGATTGTTGAAACCCTTACTTCGTGGAATGCACTCATTTCAGATAAAATAAAACGTTTTATTTTATCTAAAGAATTAAACTTTATTTTGCAAATAGTTAGGTACTTATTAAACTTTCATTGGTTATATATAACCATTAAAATAAACATCTTACATTTCTTGCAAATTCATTAGTACCTGTTAACCTCCATCACTCCGACACTGGCAACCTTATTTAGAGATTAGTAACCCTCACAACTATTGTATTCTATTCTGCTCCAACCTTTATACCTGGTGGTCATACTCAATTTAAAATTGTTTTCCTATATACTTCTGTAAACTTGTTGACAAATATCTGTTTTTCATTGAGTCACCCGTATCAACAGTTTAGGGATTTGCATACATAATTTATTGTTTTATTACTCCCTCATACATAAAAATACACTATAGTAATGGACACCCGAGAGAAAATTTTGTACTATTTTTATTCGTTCTAATGAAGTATTTGACTTACAAATTTTTTACTGTGCTAGGATACTAAGAAAGGTATATACTTTCATATACATCCAAGTAAATAACTAAGAAAAATTGTTTTTCCAAAAAAATATTTTTTGCTACACAAATGCCAAAATCGCCAGTAATGGTCACAAAAACTCTAGTGATGGACTCTCGATAATTTAGTAATGGGCACTTTATCAAATATATTTTTATATAAGCTTTTCACTGCGTTATATTGCTGAAATTTTTAACAACCATTCAAAAAAAAACATAGCAAAATGTAAACTTATGTCCCATGGGCGTAGCCGAGGGGGGGGGTTTCGGGTTTCAACCCCCCCCCTAAAAGTTAAATATTAAGATTTATAAAATTTTTCTTATGAATATAAGGGTTATTTTATGTACCTTTTGTCATTTTATTTTCTTAAACCTCTCCCGAAACAAAAACCTGGCTACGCCCGTGATGTCCTACAAAAAAATGTTTCACTTAAAAATTGTATAACGCACTTTAAAGAAAACTAGATAGTTCTGGTACTGAGTAATAACCCCGTTTGCCTTTAACTAATGGTTCCCTTATAATCTTTTTAATGTCCTCATAAAAATAAAATATTACATCTTCTTTTTCTGGCCATTTCCAGTCATAGCCTGCTTTTTCCATTGACGAAACTTCTGACCCTTCCTGGTTAGCTTTTATCACTTTTCCTAGAACAAAGAAAAATTTTGATCATTAAAACATAATTCTGTTAGGAGACGGAAACAACAAATATATTATAGTTATAGAATGTTACCTGGATAAATATTTCCATTGTATTTGATAATAACAAAATCTCCATCATGAATATTCTTCGTATAATTTTCAACATCACTCGCATCTAGATCTTCATCACAGTAAGGAACATCATCGGCAGAAGATTCAGATTCGCTTATTACTTTTCTCTTTACTGCAGGCTTTTTTATTTTAATTTGTGATTGTTTTGAAGGGCCACTTTTAGACGTTATATTATCATAATGGGCCCTGTAAAGTGTAGTGGATACAACTGCTGGAAATATTTTTCGTTTTCTTTTGGGTGGTTCTTTTTCAGGAGTCTTAGGAAAAATGAGACAATTTTTGAAAGGAGTGCTAACCACATATCCTTGGTCTTCTTTGTCCTTATACAGCGCAACGTTTTCTGATTTATCCGGTGAAAGAAATTACTCTGAAACATTTAGTGAATTAGTACTATTATCTTGTAAAAAAGTGCTGTTCCCGTTCTGTGACTGTTCTTCATTTGGAAGAATTACACTCTCTTCTCTCTGCTTACCGTTTGGAGTTGAAGTTGACGCTGTTGGAACTGAAAACGATATTGACATTTCTTCATTTCCTTCCATTAAGTTAGAGTCATCCTCCCCAGTGACATGTTTATGTTTATTTGTTACTAATAAAGCTTCATTTTTAAATTCTGCCCAAACCTCATAAAGTTTCTTAAATTGTAAGTCTCCCTTCCAGTCATCTTTATTGTCGAAATTTGTTCTAAAATGATTCAATTCAAGTGGTGGTATTTTTTTCTCAAGTTCGGATAATATATTCCCTTTTGTAATAATTGTGTTTTTAATATCTGATAGATTTGTAGGATCTACAACTTGCCGAGTGAAAACACATTTGGTGTATTCAACATTGCTTTTTTCAAAAGGAACAGTCCACATTTTCTAAAACCGTTGCGTATTGTACTTTCCGTTGCATATTTTTTAAAAACCGTACTTAGAATGGTTGCAAATGTATACTTTGTTACATCCTTCGGAAATTTTTCAAATTTCCATGTTCTTACTATTGTCTGCCAACCAGTTTTTAAAGGTTTAAAAATTGAAACATCGGCTGGTTGGAGAATATGAGTGGCGTTGGTAAAAAGAGCAACCAGGATGATACCACTTGCTTCACATAATTCGCTGACTTATTTAGTTAGATGGGACCTATGTCCATCCACGAAAAACAAAACAGGTTGTGGTATATTTTTTTCTTTGAGATAGGGCAAAAAATGGTTGCCGATATACTCATAAAATACTTGCGAGTTCATCCATCCGGAGTCTGATCGTCCCACTGCCCATTCTGGTGGTGCAGAATTAACTATATCCTTTCGGCTGAAAAACAGGCCATAACAGTTATTTGCTCTTTTTCTGCATTAGATTTTCTCTCATAAAAGTCTTCTTCCAATTTCGGCGGCCCAAGGACAATACCAGATTTAGGATCAAGGCTAAACCCGGTTTCGTCTGCATTGTATATTTCCTATTTGGGTATTTTAGTATGTCAATCATACGTTCTTCTTTTAAATAGTTTTCAATCTCATTAAACCATTTTTCTATATCAGCTTTAGAGACGGCAGCTCTTGATTTTGCAATAGACTCTGCTCTTCGTCTTTTTATCTCAGGATGTCTTCGAAGAAAAGCAGCGAACCAAGTTTTCCCGGGCATTCCATCTTTAAAAACAGTCGATCTCCCAGTTTCTTTCATAATTTTATGCACCGTGGAGAGCAGATTTGTTGCATTAACACGAAAGCCCTTTCTGCCCATAGACAAGATCCAATTAGCTAATAATTTCTCTTTGCCTTCTGAAAGAATAGTTTTAGGACCCATTTTTCGTTTAAGACAATTGTTTTCAAGTCTACGCTTTAAGGTTGTTCTAGGAACACAAAATTCTTTAGCTGCACATTTTTTGGACATGCCTTCATTTTTTACTGCGTCTATAGCAAGGCTCATTTTATCTTACGTCCATTTAAAAAAAGGCCTTTTATTTCCTCTCTGGGTATCCATGTCCATAATAATAAGAAATTGCAGGTTACTTTAAATTCTTTAAAGCTCTAAATTCGAAATGGATAAAGAGACCATTAATAAATGATTGTATTTTAACGATGGCCACCCATAATAAAAAACCTCCACAATGATGTATTAAGCAAACAAACATAAATAAAAAAATAACACATAATTTTTAAAGCGCTAAATGGATCGAATATATTGGTGACCATTAATAGATCATTGTATTTTAGAAATGGACACCCGTGGTGACCATTTCTAAATTTCTATCAGAATTTTCATTCAGTAATGGTCACCCATGATCAAAAACTTTCATAATAATGTTTTTAGTAAATATGAATAAAAAATACAAATTACTTACCCTTTAAATGTGTAACATCACAAAATAAATATATAAATTTCAATAATACGTTCACGGCACTAATTTCAACCCAACGACTACACAACTTGTCTGATAGATCAAAACAAACCGATTTTTGGCGAGCCAAAGTTTTACGCATTACAGTTAGTCAAAAACCATTGTCAGATGGCGCAGAGTTCGTCCTTGTATTATGGATAGTATAATCAACAGGGTAATGTAAAAATGTGCGGTAAAATGTAATAAGAAATGAATACAATGACGTTAATTGGCTTAAGGTGACCATTACTAGCGGTATGTCCATTACTAGTGCACTTACCCTATAGGAAAATTTTTCAAAGATACCTGTACAAAAATAGCAGTAGGGATCTCGAACAGGTACGAAAACGTGGAGGGTAGAGCGAAGCGACAGCTGCTATGTACACTGAAAATTCTCAGCTAGTTTAGTTGCAAGTAATACGTGTTTTGTGAATATTGTGAATAACAGTGAAAATTTGGTTTTCTAGTGAAAAATTCTTGTATATTTTTGTACTGGAAGGTGTATTGAAGACTACGTTTTTATATTGAACTATTACAAAATATTTCGTATTGCTTAATTTGGTAAGTGATTAGATTGATAACTACAGTTCATTATTGA
This sequence comes from Diabrotica balteata, assembly GCA_918026665.1. Classification (NCBI taxonomy): domain Eukaryota; kingdom Metazoa; phylum Arthropoda; class Insecta; order Coleoptera; family Chrysomelidae; genus Diabrotica; species Diabrotica balteata. The sequence goes on from OU898280.1 coordinate 39,503,267, forward strand.
AATAATTAAATAATAAATATATCGAAAATTTAAGATTAGTTTCAATAAAAAAATATATGATAATAATGAATCAAATACAATTAATTAGATATTGTAGGGTTGTGTAATAAATTAATAAATTAACGAGCCGAGGAAGGAACGCTATTTATTATATACCTAACTAGGATTCACACATCACAGCATAAGAGAAACTCAAAAGTCTATAGCATATAGGGTATTCTCTCGAGCGTAGTTGAGATTTCAATCGCTGAATGAGGAATGAGGAATTTACACACACAATCACGCGAGGCGATCAACCCTACCCCTAGGGACATGTGTATACCACTGTAAGAGTGGGATCCACATGTCCGAAAATCAAACCGGTTACACCTCACTAGTTGAGGTGGTACCTATCTGACCCCCAGGCTTTTCCTCCACCCCTCCTCAGCGTGTGACTTACGTGAGGAGGCTTATGATCTGAATGTTACGTAAGGTGTCTTGGGTAATGAGACACCTTCTGTTTTTAATGACTGTGGTTAGGCCACCTAACTGTAGGGGTAGCACACATGTCGGCTTTTCTCCCTATTTAACTTTACTGACTCTATAGAAGTTACTCTAGCTTTACTTCGGGACTCATGTCCCTAAAAAAGAGCGTGTGTTCCAGACAGAGAGCCATCGGTCTAGACCGACAGCTCTCTTTCTGGAAAAGAATGTGTGTGTGCTCGTTCACTCAGTCGCCGATTTGACAAAATAAAAATTTTGTTCTCCTCGCCGGCTGGGTGTTCGAGAAGTGAGTCCTGGCCACCGAGCCCATGCTTGCCGCACATGACCTCGATGCTCAGAGTCCGCGTTTGATCAATATTTGATCTGCCTGAAGGGCCTGTGCCTGCTGGCTGGTATAGAGTGCCTAACGGGCCTTTTATACATTCTTATTTGTGTTATGTAAATTTTTGTGATGTAACGGGTGTTCTTGTTTATCTTGAAGATGACATGACATTAATTAGACAGTGAGCGATTTTTGTTTTTTAAAAACTAAGTCTATCTTCTATGCTAATACCTTAACTATGGAGTGTGCATTCCCAAGTGTATAACGCTCTCACACACTCCGTGTATATGTTTTTTGTGTTTTTTGTTTTCCCTATTCTAATCTAAACCTAATCTAACCTAAGTGTGCGTGTGGTGGGGTGTGCATTCCCGGGTGTATAGTGCCTGCACACACCCCGGTGTATATTGTTCTTATATACTATATTTTTTTGGTGCTCACTGTCTAATATACTCTGTAGTCGGCTCTGTGTCTATCTCTTTCTCCATTTATTTTTTTTCTCTATATCCAATAAGTTGTTGCTTTGGCCGTTTATATACCGTTCTAGTGTTTATGTCGTAGTTTGTCAACTCTCTTAATGTCCTGCTTGGATGATTTACGAGACCATTGAAATTGATGTTTGCTCTTTCGTCCATTGTCCTTAGGATTCTTTTCTGTCCAGAGTCCCTGAATAAATACCTCAGTGGAACGTATTGAGGTAGGTTCAGTGCTTCTCTGATTATCCAGTTTTGTGTTGTTTGGATTTTCTTCCTATTCGTTTGACATGTGTGTCCCCATGCGGCAGATGCATATGTTAGGGAGGGTAGTATTATACTATTAGCTACCCTCATTTTTGTCTTAAAGCGAAGTTTGCTCTTTCTGCCAATTAGCGAAGAGAGTTGACTTCTTAGTGCTTTTGCTTTGTAAACAGTTTGTTTTACGTGTTCCGTGAAAGTGAGCTTTCTGTCTAAAATGACTCCGAGGTATTTGGCCTCGTTCGTTCATTTTATAGGGGTGTTTCCTATAGTGATTTCCCTGTCTGGTCTCCTTGTTCTGTGTCTGTACATAACGGCCTGTGTCTTGTCAGGATTTAGTGCAATTTTCCATTTTATGCACCATCTTTGGAACCTATTCAGAGAGCTTTGTAGTAATGAGGAATTCTCCGCTGAATCTCGCTTTTATAGCACCGATCTCCGGGAGGCTCGGCAGTGGGGAAGTTCGACTGTGGTCGACCCGTCTCGCTGGAACTCGGAAACTCAGCGCCTTGAGTGCACGTATAGGTAATACAGGGGCGGCCTGCTACAATATTAATTTTTTTTAGAGTTCGAACAATGGATAAACCAACGGCTAGCAGCATGGCTGATGAAAATAGCTGCGTAATATTTATAAACCTTGGTTCATTTGCCATATCATATTCAAATTTAGGTGAAATTATAAAAATTAGTAGAGGAGTAACCTCTTTAAAAGCTGCTTCAACCGAACGACAAGATGGATTGTTACCTCACCTACAAACTGAATTTGTTTATGCTCATTCAAGTTGTCGACCAAAATATATTAATAAAAAGTATATTTGAGTGTATAAAAATCAGGTCCGTAAAAATCTCTCATTAACGCCTCCGAAAAAAAAAAAAAATTCTAAGTAGCATGAATTTCAATAAGTTTAATTGGAAAAAAAACTGTTTTATTTTCGAACAAGAAGCTGATAAAACAAAAGAAGCAAATTTAAATAAAACTCCGTCCAGAAAACTATTTATTATCGAGATATCCATAAAAGGATTTCTGGTATAACCGACTTACAGACACTTGCAGAAAAATATCATTCGGATTGTTATAATTTGCTGAAAAATTCAATTCACCTTAGTAATATTGAAAAGGTAATTAATCTAAAAATTTCGATGGTAGATGCAGCAATGGAGCAAATATACAAATACATAGAAGATAATGATGATTGCCAATTCACCATGCAAGAGTTGAAAAACATCATCACTACAGAGCTTATCCCGGATGAACGAACTATTAAAAAACGACGAATAGATCGATTTTACGATGATATTATCATTTCAACTAAATTTGGGTCCAATACCATTATATGTTTTAAAAAAATTAACCATGATGTATTAACAGAATATTGGTACAATCAAAAATATAATAGTAAAGAAGAAGAAGAATTTCATATTTTGAAAGCGACGAGCAAAGTTATTCAGAGAGATATAAGAGCCCAAGTGTACAATAATGAAAATTATACGCCAAGTGACAAAGTCAAGATGTTGATGAATCAATTCCATCATTTTAAATTTGTTACTATCTGAAATGATATTATAAGATAAGAAAAATAATGCAGAAACAATTCCGAGATATGGAAAGAAATGTAAATCGATAGCTCATGCAATTATATCAGCTGTACGACCAAGATATTTTTTATCGTTACTTCATATTACTGTGGCCGTGATGTTTCATAGGAAATTTGGCTCTAAAAGAGTAATAAATATATGTCATTCTTTAGGCTTCTATGCTTCGTACAAAGACTCTACATTATACGAAGCTTCAGCAACTTTTACAGGTCCACCAGAAATAAAACCTGGCACTTTCGTTCAATTTGTGCATGATAATGCTGATTTACTGTCTGCCAAAACTTACCCTGGAGCAGACATCGGTTCAGACCATAACCCCATAGTAGTCATATTACGAACTAAATTAAAACTGGTTAAAAAACCCACACAAAGTAGAATTGATATTAAGAGATTAAGGGAACCACAAACAAAGGAACAAACTGTAAAAACTCTTACTGAAAATCTATGTAATGCCCAAGAACTGAATAAAAGTAGCTATAACGTTGATCAGAAATGGGAAAATATAAAAGTAGCAATAATTAAAGCAGCAAATGAAAACTTAAAACCAAAAAATAGAAAACATAAAGATTGGATGACTAAAGAAATACTACTATTAATGAATGAAAGAAAGTCATTCAAAACAAAAAATCCAATTCAATATAATGAAACTGATCGATTAATAAAAAAGAGAATAAAAGAAACTAAGGAGAGAATGTTACATGAGCAGTGCCAAGAACTAGAAGAAATTAAGAAAAAATATGACTTTTTAACATGCATAAAACAATTAGAGAATTAACATGAATGAGAAAAACACTTAAACTAGGCAACTATGTGATGAAAGGGGTGCAGTTATAACAGATATAAACCAAAAAATGCAGAGATGGACACAATATATAGCACAACTTTTTGAAGACAAAGAGAGAACAGAAGCACTTAAAGAATTTAAGGATGATACTGGACCTGACATTATACGAGAAGAAATTGAATATGCAATGAAACAAGCTAAAGGTGGTAAATCTCCCGGACCTGATGAAGTTCCTATCGAATTACTTAAAATTGTGAATACTGAATCTATTGATCTTTTTTTTTAATCTATTCAATACCATATATAGAACAGGTATAATACCTAAAGAATGGCTCAAATCAACATTCATACTGCTTCACAAAAAAACCAATGCAAAGGAGTGCAATGAACATCGCACCATAGTAGTAATGAGTCATGTCTTAAAATTGTCTTTAAAAGTTATTCACAATAGAATACATAAGAAATTAGATGAAGGCATAAGTAATACACAAATGGGATTTAGGAAAGGACTGGGAACACGAGATGCACTGTTTGCATTAAGTGTTCTTTCGCAGAGATGATTAGATAGTAATCAGGAAGTATATGCCTGTTTCATTGATTTTGAGAAGGCATTTGACAGAGTGCAGCATAATCGACTTAAAGAAATTTAATTAAATAAAAACATAGACAGTAGAGACATTAGAATCATCTGTAACCTCTATTGGAATCAAACAACAAAAGTGAAAGTTGAAAACGAACTGTTTATCACCCTTGCTATTCAATTTATACAGTGAAGCCATCTCAGAATTAGCGCTTGCCGAGATAAGTGAGGGCCTTATAATAAACGGTAAGCCACTTAATAACATAAGATATGCTGACGACACCGTCCTTCTGGTAGGAACACTAGAAGAACTGCAACACCTTGCTGAACAACTAAATATATATTGCAACGATTATGGACTAAAAATCAATTTGAAGAAAACCAAGTTCATGGTATTTACAAAAGCACAAAACATTAAAGTTAAGCTAGTACTAGATAATACAGAAATTGAACAAATATCTTCGTACAAATACCGTGGAGCATGGATCACAGAAGATACTGATCAGACAAAAGAAATAAGATGCTGCATTGAAATTGCGCGGTCAACTTTGAACAGAATGAGAAAACTTTTTTGTAATCGCGATATCAATATATCGCTCCGGATAAGAATGCTTCGATGTTATATTTTCTCTACCCTTTTGTATGGAGTTGAACCTTGGACACTTAAAAAATCAAACATTAAAAACCCAGAAGCATTCGAAATGTGGTGTTACCGACGTATTTTGAAAATATCATGGATGAATTGCAAAACAAACGAACAAGTGAAAAGTACGAACTACTAAGGATAATAATGCAGGGTAAAATCAAAGGTAGAAGAAGCGTAGGAAGACGTAAAATCTCGTGGCTACGCAATCTCCGTGCTTGGTTTGGATGCAGTTCAATTGAACTATTCAGGCGAGTAACCAATAAAATTATAATTGCCAGAATGATTTCCAATCTCTGATAGGAGTGGAACTTGAAGAAGAATGCTGATTTCAATATCAACACTATTGATGATAAGGGAACGTTCCAGTATATTGGAAGCATTTAAATACATTAGCGTTCAATTCTTTTATAAAAGCAACAGCAAAAAATAAGAGTGTTCTTTTGTCATCACTGCCTCCAACAACTGATGCAGCGTTTGAGCACCTTAAAAGAGTGTACCTACCAATTCAGATATGGCTAGGAAATGACGTAGTTATTAAAAAGTGGAGATGGAAGTATTCCAATAACATGTACATCCCAATAACAATGAACCAATTAACAGCTCCGGATAATTTTTGCAAATGTTATTTTGTAATTGCAAAAAGGGATGTGGAGCTGCGTGTGGATGCCGAAAAAGTGGTTTATATTGCAGTGTAGCATGTTTACAGTGCAGCGGAAATAGTTGTTCCAACTCTTCATCTATTATACAGATAGATGAAGCAGAAGAAAATAGTATTTGATGTAGACAACAATGTTATATATTTATATAAATAGATTTGGTACTAATAATTTTTTTTCTTTTCATTAGTCGCAATTAATTACCTTATTTTTTTAAATGTACACAACAGAGTCAACATTAAACGTCAAAAACGTCAACATTAAACTCAGGAAACCGGAGAAAAAAGTTAAAACCACCAAAATTAACATCAAAAACCTAAAAGACGACAACTGCCAACACCTAATGTGCCACCCTTTAAAGATTCATTTGAAAATTGTTCAAAACCGAATTTATAAGAAATGTATATAAGGAACAGATAGATGAAACTCAGTTTGGCTTCAGAGGAGGCATGGGTACAAGAGAGGCATTATTTGCGTTGGCGATACTCTTGCAGAAATGTCGGGAATATAACAAGAGTGCATATGTATGCTTCATAGACTTTAGGAAGGCCTTTGACCGAGTGCAGCATATGAAGTTAATAGATGAATTAAAAAACATCAATTTAGACAAAAAAGACATTGAGTTTATTAAGGCTATATACTGGAACCAGAAAGCAGTAGTAAAGGTGAACGATATAGAAACAAATAATATACCGATTGCGAGAGGGGTTAGGCAAGGATGCGTCTTGTCTCCGACGCTTTTCAACGTGTACTCACAGGTCATATTCAGAAAAGCCTTATGGGAAAGAAAAGAGGGAATAAGAATTGGTGGAGAAATCATAAACACCATGAGATTTGCAGGTGACACGGTAATTATGGCTGAGAGTATAGAAGATCTACAAACTTTACTAGATGCAATAAATAGTGAATGCATTCAAATGGGACTTGACATCAACACAGATAAGACCAAATTTATGATAGTATCAAGGAGTCCAATAAATAATGAACAACTAACTCTTGGTGGACGGCAAATAGAGAGAGTGACAAAATATAAATATCTGGGAGCTTACATCAACACAGAATTAGATCCAGACCAAGAGATCCGGGTACGAATAGAAATGGCAAGGGCAGCGTTCTTAAAATTCAAACAATTGTTCTGTGACAAAAATCTGAATATTGCGCTGAGACTGAGGTTTGCTGAATGCTACGTCTGGTCGCAATTATTGTACGGGGTAAAAACATGGACACTAAAAGCGCAAATAGTTAAAAAGATTGAAGCTTTTGAACTTTGGATATACCGGAGAATGTTGAGAATCCCATGGACTGCCAGGGTCACCAATGAGGAAGTGCTGAGAAGAATGGGTCGAGTCAAAAAATTGTTGAGAACGATAAAAGTACGCAAGACTGCATACCTTGGACACACCCAGAAATAATAAATATAGTCTTCTGCAGGTCATCATGCAGGGTAGAGTCGATGGCAAAAAGGGAATAGGTAGAAAGAGGAAGTCATGGCTGCGAAATATTCGAGACTGGACAAACATGACTCTAGACGAATTATTCCACGTTGCAAAAGACAGAGAAGCTTTTAAAAATGTGGTCGCCAACCTCCGTTAATGGGGACGGCATAGAAAGAAGAAGACACAATAGAGTACGTTTCATTTATAATTAAACTGGCCGAGAAATTCCATTGTACATAGCAGCTGTCGCTCTGCTCTCCCCTCCACGTTTTCCTACCTGTTCGAGATTTCTACTGCTATTTTGATACAGGTATCTTTGAAAAATTTTCCTATATGTCTACTAAGGTAAGATTTAACATATAAATAAAAAAAATATTGTCTAAAGTGAAAATATATGGCTAAACATTTATTTTTTATAATAATTTGTTTAAACAATAAAAAAAATAGAGTGCACAAAAAAATTTTCTGTAAACATTGCAATTTATAGTTTTAGAAACATTATCCCACATTGATCATATTAATTCATTCACTGTAACTCTAATCCGAGGTGAAAACCCCCAGGCGCTCCACTATATGTTTCATGTGGTGGTTTAGGGGACTTTTTTTTTATTTAAAGAAAAAGTCGCATTCACCTAATGGTTATTAGCGACAAGGGGGGACTTTTTAAACTATTACAAACAATGCTATTACCAATTTAATATAAAAAATTTAGCATTTTAAGAACTTTCGTCTGCTAGTAAATAATAAAGCATTTTAAGGGTTTTGGGAGAAACCAGTTTGAAACTTTAAAATGACGTTCTGAGCTCTAGGCGTGTACAGATACTTAAGTCTTAACAGGTACACTGTCCACCAGTGGCGACCAGTCAGGGTCGGCAGGATCGGCAGTGCCGACCCACACCTTTATAGATATTATAGATTTTTTTAATATTTAATTTAATCAGTATTTCAATAATTAATTATGGTAGGTAATCAGTTGATGCCATTTGTTTCTGTGAAATAAAAAAAATATCTGTGAGATAATAAAGACTAAATTGTATTCATGGTTTTTAAAAGAATTTGACCAATTCGACCAGACTAAATTTTATTTATGGTTTTTTAAAGAATTCGTCCAATCTGAGCGTTAAGTGATCCTTGCGTAAGACACTTTTCAAATTAATGATCCAAAATCGGAAACATCCATTCGCCTGTGAATTTTTAAAAAGACACGTTTCGGGGTTTCGGCATGCTTATCTTAAGCTTGACAATTTACAATATTTACATGTAAAAATTAACGGAATATTAGTTGATAAGCAGCAAACATACATTTCTTTCTATATCAATTTAATTACTTGGTATGCCAAATTTAAATTTGCCGATGCTTTGTAGCGTTATAACTGCTACATTGCCTGCTTTCTTTCTTATGTTAATATATTTCGTTAATTATATTCTCCAATTTCCATATCTTCTGTCATAATTCATATTCTTCTATATCCTCCATTGTATCTCTTATTTTTCTATATATTTTCTCGGATATAGATTGTATCAGAATTATGTCGTTCCTTAATTGATTCATTATTCTCTTTTCATTTTTACTGGTATTTGGTATAAAAACCAGTTGGCGTCCAAATCTATCTTCTTTATATATATATTTTAGTATCTACCTTTCCTATTTTCTTAATAATCATCATTTTTATCTTTTACTCAAGTTTCTAAAGAGTGAATTTTATTTTCATCTCTATTTCTGTTACTTTGGAACGAGAGGTCCCATCTTTATTCTTTGTCGACATTGCTCCTTCCCATTCGATACAAAAGTCGATATAAAGACTTCTATTTTCTAAAAATGTCGATTTTCTTCATGACTTCTCTAAGAATAGAATAACCAATTGTTGTGTCGTCTCCAGATTTGGAGGTAAGTGTATAATATATTTTATCGATTTCCTAATTCCACCTGTTGTATAAAAATCTTTTTATAATTTTAACTTTAAAAATTCTAAGCTCATTATTTGTGAATGACATGTAAGTAGATACATATTTTTTTTGGATATCTCTTATGTTTTTTATTTAATATAAAAAACTAGCGATAAGAAATATATAGTTTCTTTAATATAGTCTGTAAAAGTTTTACGAATATTTTTATAGTTTTAAATATGAATTTTAAATCCATAATATCTTTTGATTTTAATAATAATTAACTTTTGACAAACTATCATTTCTATATAGCAATGTTTCTAAATTATCTAGCTTTTCAATAAATATATCTTGTTTTTTTATTAATATTAGAATATTTCAGTTTTAAAAAAGTAATTACCATTTGTATTAAAGTTATATCCTTACTTTTACTTATTTGCCTATGATAAGTGCATAAATAAGAATTGTTTCTCGACTTGCTTGGGTGAATAATGATAAAATTTTGTTAAATTTGATTGGTCACCTTATTCATCCCCCAAGCAAGGTCTCTCATTTTGGTTTCACCATTTTCTAAAGCAAGGTGTGTTTTTCTTAATTTTAGTCAACCTCCGGGATACATTTCTCAGGTGCGGGTCAAATTCTATTACCATCCAGAAGACCAACCGGCCTGAGAATGGAACCATTATTCCAATAGGAGAGTTGACTCCGAGACAAGGAAATCCAAAACTACCAACATGGCTTGCTAACAACCAGAGCAGAAAAGACTAGGATAAAACTTAGGATTTGGTGACAAAAATTGTTCTTTCATATACCTAATGTAACACTGTAGCAAGAAGTCGAATAATTTTTATTTAAATTCAATACGATATTTAACATTTATTTTTCTGTTTTTTTTTTATATTTCAATAAACATGTGTTAATTTAACTGTGTATTGTTTCTTCTTTTTACTTGTTTGTGTATGTTGCTCCAGAGTAGGCCATATTCACGTCCTGAGTGAGCTAGCCAGGGAGTGTTTCGTATAACGTCTAATGTAGCAATTTTGTAATTGATACATTAGGGGTTATGACGTTAAAAATTGGTCCTAACGGGAAACGATTTGTCACTCCAACGTTGTTAGTGATGTTAGTCAGGTTGTAGCAGCAAACTAAGGTTTGCGGTTACAGGTTGACAGCAGCAGCTCAACGTTGGGATGTTACAAATTGAGCCTCGAAGGGTTACAAATTGGCGCCCAATGAATATTTGTTGGCACGTCATAGATTGACGTCCAATGAATGTTCGTTGGAACGTTACACTATCTTAAGCTTGACAATTTACAATATTTACATGTAAAAATTAACGGAATATTAGTTGATAAGCAGCAAACATACATTTCTTTCTATATCAATTTAATTACTTGGTATGCCAAATTTAAATTTGCCGATGCTTCATTTGAATTTTTTATTGGTTGCGAACTGTACCTTGCGAGGGCTGGATAAAATTCTATTTCGGGATAGATAAGTACTTAAGAACTTAAATAGTGAAGTGAAGTGATATCGAGTGCACGAACTAGCTTTTCTTTCTGTTATTTTTTTTTATTTTTTAAAGTAATACTGTGATACGTTACGTTTGCCGTAAATAGTTAAAGGTTAAAGGGTTTTTATAATTAGTGGAAGTTTTTTTTTTTAATTAAGGTGTAAACAAATTCAGGTAAATTAAATTAAAAAATGCAAGATATGGGAGAAACTGTAAGTTTTGATAAATCTAATATTGTAAATTATAGTTTGCAAGATGGGTTTTTATCTATTGCATACGAAGGACAAATTGTTAATAAAAATAAGGGGCGTATTTTGCCTAAAATGTTGCTGCTTATAAATCTGTGGTCCCAGGGTAAAAGTTCTTAAGTCAAGTTTTGGCCATTTTGAGTTTAATGGACCAACAGATAGGTGGCGCACCAACGTAATATACTCTGAGTAATGCATACATTCTTGTATTTAGTTGAAACAATACTTTTATATTTTCTTGCTATTATTATCTTTAACATTTTTCTTCCTTTTTGGAGTAATAAATTTATTAAATTTCAGTAAAAATATCTATTTTCTATCTTACTTACTTTTTGTACTTAGTTTTTTATCTAATTTTTACTGATAGTTTTTTTTGATCACCAACCTTTTTTGTCTGCTGGTTATCATTAACCTTGACAAGTTCATGTGTTGTTGGGTAGTGTTAAAACTTAATTAAATATAAAATAGTAGTTTTATATTATTTTCTTAAAATTTAATTATCTTTATCTTTAAAGTTAATTTGGTTACTTGGTTTATATACATTATTGTTTGTTTAAATAATCTTTCAAAATGGCTACCATCAACCCTAAGCATTTGAAAACTGATGAATTAACTTATGAGTTAATTATTAGAGATCTTGAGGTTCCTTCTACAGTCGATGAGAAAAGAAAAGTCCTTAGTGGAATTTTGTCTCAGGAAGCAGCAGACAGAAGCTTCTCCGAAACAGTTGTCTCTCTTGATTTTGATCAAGACCATAATCAGGCCTTGGCTACTCTTAATGATTTATCAAGTATCATCGATGAATTTTCAGGTAGTAAGTCCGATTATAGGTACAAATGTATTTGTTCTCGTTTAACTCATTTGTCTGGCCGTATATCTCGTCTGAAAACCACTTCTTCGACGCAGGAAAAAATCAAAAGACAGTTACGGAGTAAACTATTGTCAATTGAGGGTGTGCTTGTGGAAAAACTTAATGTTCCTTAGAATCTACTCCAGTTAGGGTAGAATCACATACTGCATCTTCAGCAGTGAAGTCTGTGCCCATTTATAAATGGGGAATTCAAAAGTTTTCCGGCAAACAGCCTTTGATTCCTTTTCTCGAACAAATTGAGACTCTTAAAATCTCCAGGAATTGTTCTGATGATGACCTGTTTCTTTCTGCAGGAGATCTGTTTGATGGCAATGATTTCACTTGGTGGCATAATCATCTTCTTAAAAAGACATTTCAGTCATGGTCTGACTTAGTTGCCGCTTTAAAGGAAACTTATCTTCCGGCAGATTATGAGAGGAAGTTGTGGGAACAAATTCGTTCTACAAGGCAATCTTTTCGAGAACCTGTATCTACATTTATCTCTAATTTTGAAGCTCTTTTCTTTCGTTTACCTTCTGTCGTTTCAGAGAAAGATAAAGTATCTGAAATTAGACGTGGTCTTTTGCCAGACTACATCAAAGCTTTGGCTTTGCACGATATAGACACTGTATCTGATCTTGCCTCTTACTGTAAAAGAATTGAGTCTGCGTTATCTATACCCTACTTTAATAATAATAAGAAATTTTCATATGAAACAAATTCGCTTGATGAAATTTGTTGGAATTGCAACAAACGAGGTCATGTGTATCCTCAGTGCAGGTACCAGAAAAATAAATTTTGTTATGGTTGCGGTTTTAAGAACGTTATTAAGGCACATTGCCCCAAATGTTCAAAAAACGAAGCGCGAGGTTGTTCCATAGTGGACAGGAATCAACCTCATTGCAGTCAAATGTCTGCATCAAACCTAAAAGGGAAGAACATACCAGGTAAAAATTTGAAGAAAACTTCAAACAAAGGACAAGCAGAGTAACATTTCAACTACCACCTATTATTACAACGCGAGCTGAAACTTCTGATTCTAATTGTGATTTTAATCCTTTACCTGTAGATAAAACTCCCATAGATACAACGCACAAGGTTTCTTTAAATCCTGCGAATATTTCTTTTCCGTTGATTTCAACGTCTGATACTTTATGTAGAACTAATCCTCTTCTCGATATTCGTACACAGGATAATCGACCATATATTTCAATAAATATTGGCAGTGAAACAATATCTGCACTTGTAGACTCTGGTAGTAATGTCTCTATTATTGGCTCTCCAGCTTTATTTCTTCTTAAGAAGCTGAATTTGCATATTCACTATGATGTTTCAGTACAGCTAACTACTGCTGATGGTAATGTCCAAAATACCTTAGGTTATGTGTTTTTACCTGTTACCTTATCTGATAGCACACAAAAGTTAAAAGTTTTAGTGGTTCCTTCTATCTCACATAAAATGATTTTAGGTATGGATTTTATGAAATTGTTTAGAATTTCTTTGGATTTCTCAAATTTTTCGTATAGTACAGCTAAACTGTCAACTTGTGTTGTTAATACTATAGTAAGTTCAGAGAATTTATCCACCTATCAGCTTTCACAGCTACATTCGGTAGTCAAACTGTTTAAGGAAATAGGCCCAACAGATTCTATTGGTAGAACCCACTTGTATACTCACCATATAGACACTGGTGATGCGAAACCAATCAGGCAAAGACAATATCCTCTTTCGCCTGCTATGCAGAAAATTCTCAACGAAGGAGTTGATGAGATGCTTAAGTTGAAAGTCATCGAACCATTAACAACCAGTACACCTTGGTTGTCTCCTTTGTGGTTGGTTCAGAAGAAAGATAGTTCCTATAGAGTTTGTTTTGATGGTCGAAAACTTAATTCGATAACAGTTCCTGATAGTTACCCCATGCCTTTAATAGATTCAATTATATCTAAAGTAAGAGATGCTAAATTTATTTCGTCGATCGATTTAAAACAAGCTTTTTATCAGATACCTTTGGATGATCAATCCAAATTAAAGACTGCATTTACAGTTCAAAATAGAGGTTTGTTCTGTTTTAATGTATTACCTTTTGGCTTAAATAATAGTGCACAAGCTATGTGCAGAGTTATGGATTCAGTTATAGGTCCTTTACTGGAGCCTTATGTTTTCTATTATCTTGATGATATTATTGTTGTTACTCCTGACTTTGATTGTCATATCAAAATTCTTAAAATGTTGTTTAAGAGACTTAAAGATGCAAATCTTACAGTCAATTTTGAAAAGTGTCAGTTTTGTAGACCTTCTCTTAAATTTCTTGGTTTTGTTGTAGATCAACAAGGGTTAAGAACTGATCCAGCTAAAGTAGAAGCTATTTTGGAATATCCAGTTCCAAAAACTACTACTCAAATTCGTAGACTTATCGGATTGATAGGATATTACCGTCGATTTTTGAATAATTTTGCATCCATTTGTACTCCCATTTCTGATTTACTCAAGGGTAAAAAGAAAGGACAGTCTATTGTTTGGACTCCAGAAGCTAACTTAGCTTTTAGTCAGATTAAACAGGCACTAACATCTGCTCCTGTTCTTGCTAGTCCAGACTTTGACAAGCATTTTTATCTTGCTTGTGATGCAAGTGACACTGGTGTTGGAGGTGTATTATTCCAAAAAGAAGATGGTTTAGAGCATCCTATAGCTTTCTTTAGTAAAACTCTTTCTAAAGCTCAACGTAAGTACACTACTACTGAGAAAGAACTGCTGGCTATTTTATTATCTATTGAAAAATTTAGGTGTTATATTGAAGGAAGTGAAAACTTCACTGTGATTACTGATCACTCATCCTTACAGTGGTTATATTCCATGAAAAACCCTTCTCCTAGAATTGCCAGATGGATAATGAAATTATCCTGTCACAAGTTCACTGTCATTCACCGTAGTGGTTCTTTAAATGTTGTGGCAGATTCTCTTTCTAGAATACCTGAACAAAATCCTGAAGTTTCTCTTTTAGATTTATCTAATCTTAAAACAGATTCTTGGTATGATAATATGGTACAAAAAGTACAAAATAATCCAGATCAATTTCCTGCTTTTAAAGTTCATGGTAATGTTCTTTACAAGCATATCTTTTCAAGGAATAAGTTTTCAGATCCTTCCCCAGAATGGAAAATTTTCGTTCCGTCTCCTCACAGAAAAGAGATTTTGAAACTCTTTCATGATGATCCTACTGCTGCTCACCTAGGAGTATATAAAACGCTCTCTAGAATCACGGAATTGTATTACTGGCCTAGAATGAGACTTTATGTCGCAAACTATATCAGTAAGTGCAAAATCTGTGCTGCTAGTAAACCAGGAAATGTACCTCCTGCTGGTTTAATGGGAAAGTACAGGGATATTAATTTTCCATTTCAGTTCTTATCTGCTGACTTATTAGGTCCTTATCCTAGATCTAAAAATGGAAATCGTTTTCTTTTAGTTGTTGTCGACTGGTTCACGAAATTTGTTTTTGTCCATCCAATGGCAAATACTACCTCTACAGCTATTGTTAAATTTATTGAAAATCAAGTTTTTCTTATCTTTGGGGTACCACAAATTTTCGCAGTTGATAATGGGAAACAGTTCGTTTCCAATGATTTCAAAAATTTAATGAATAAATATAAGGTACAAAAAATTTGGTATAATGCGAGATATTTTCCTCAAATAAATCCTACTGAGAGAGTTAACAAAACTATCGTAACAGCTATTCGTTCTTTTATACATGATAATCATAAAGATTGGGACAAAGAAATCTTTAAGATTGCCCAGGCTATTCGCCTTGCCAAACACGAAGTTACACAATTTAGTCCTTCGTTTCTAACTTTTGCCAGAAATATCCCTTTGGACGGTTCCTTCTTTGGTGCAATAGAAGACAAAGCAAGCAATGTCATTAATATTAATAACAAGCTATTCGATCCAAGACCACTAGAAAATATGTCTTCTATTTTCAAAGAAGTGCAAAAGAGAATACGTCACTCTTATGCGACGAATTCTAGCAGGTATAACCTTCGTAGACGTGATGTCAAATATCACGTTGGTGATAAAGTCTGGAAGAAAAATTTTGTCCTATCAAAAGCTGTCGATGATTTCTCTGCAAAACTAGCACCAAAATTTGTCCCTTGTATTGTCAATAAAGTTTTGTCTAAATTAGTCTACAATTTAAAGGATATAGATGGAAATGATCTTGGAAATTTTCATGTCAGGGATATCAAATTAGATGTCACTGATTCTAGTGACGATGAAAATCAGTAATGCATATTAAAAATATATCTTTTGAGTAAAACTTGCAGTTGTACTATTATATCTTACCTTTAAGTGTAATTTAAACTTACATATATCTTGTATTGCATATATTTTAAATTATCTTCTTATCTCTTTTGTTAAGCTTATACATATTTTTTATTACTTGCGTTAACAAATATCTTCGTTATTTATGGACTTTTCAATAAAATATTTGGTTATGAGAACCTTTGCTAGAAAATTTATCTACTACCTTTCACAAGTTTGATTGTTATTTACTTTTCTTTATCTTCGTTTAATAACATATTATCTATTACCTTTGCAAGTTAGCTACTTGTATTACCTTTATAGTGTTGTTAAAACTATTGCGGTAATAACTTATGTCTAATTTTCATACATAGTGCAAGTGTCTTGTTTTTCCGTTGAATGGGTTCAAATATGAGATTTGTTCGGACAAGCACATAAAATTGCCTAGGATGATTTATCTTCGCGGGACTTGAGGTCACTGCAGGAAAACTATTAACAAGGGCGTTAATATTTTCCATTTACCCATTAGGGGTGTTGCGTTAGGCATAATTCTTTATCTTTTGGAGTGAAAGTAATCTTATGCATATATCTTCTTTTAATAGAAACCTCTGGTGTAAGATTATGAAGCTTTGAAGTTTTTGATTGCATTTGAATTGTCTTTAACATTTTAAATACATACGTCTATATTTATGCAGTTCTAGTTCTACTTCTTTTGTGTAGATCCCTGGATAGTGTTTAGTGTTATAACAATTTTATATGATATTACCACAACTTGTCTTATCTTTGCTTTGTATTTTCCTTTATCATAAGTAAGCTAAATTTTATGCAGTATCTTTAATGTCTTTTGTGTAGAACTTTGACTTACTAGGTATTGTGAAGAATATACTTATCTTTATCTAACAATCAAAATTACTTGTGTTACTTAATTATCTTGATATTTACCTGCCTTTAATTTTTGATACTATTTGGTACAAAAATTACTTTATCTTATACTAGCTTAATGTTAATTTGCTGTTTTATTGACTTGCCTTAGTCCATAAATATGCATATGCAATATGCCGAGAATTTATTCTCATTATCTTATCTTTAATAAACAATGTAATTGTTTCCAGACCATACTGTCTATTGAAGTTTAGTCATAATAAATTTCTCTGATTTAGTTCACAATGATTGCCCTCATCAATGCATAACTATAATGAATTTTCTTTTTCTTGAGTGTTATATTTTAATGAATTTTTTTTGCATTTGCAAGGTAGATTTAACCTCATGCATACTACTATTTAGAAATCTGGTGTAGGGTTATGTCTCTTTGAAATGACAATGGAAAGGTTTTGTTTTTTATACCCTCTTGTATAACTTTGCTCTATACAATTTTTCTGTATAGATTACTTTATTATTCCAACAGGTGCATAACGTTTGGATATAAATCAAAGTATATTTATGACTAATTTTTCTTCTTCAGTTCAACTGAGTATAATTTTGCGCAGTTTTCTTTTCATCTTGTGTAAATTTTATACTTAGTAGATGTCTAGATTGGTCTTACTAAATTTTTACTTATTTCTTTTATATTTTGACGTTTACCTTATCTTTCTTAACTGCTTATAATGTTCTACTCATACTATCTCATGCAATATATGCAACTAAAATCTAGATTAGTATTATGATAACTAATATTTGGACTTATATACCTACTGCATTACTGATGATTATGATATCTTATCTTTTATAACTTAATGATTATATGCATATCTAGTGATATTGCTAATGTCTTTCTAACGATGTTTATCTACATGAGTGATAGATACATCGTCCCCATATTAGTTGTTTTTGTATGATATATATGTAATTACATATATATGGGACCGAACTGTGGTGGAGATGTACATTTATAACCACTGGATCTTCCTTTAATGGTAAGGTTGTCTTTAGGGTATGGCGTCGGGGGGTTCATAGTACACAGGACTGTCGTCTCTGAGGAGCGCTTTCGAGGTTTAAACCATGGATTATGGGCTACTGCGTTCATACCAACATGATTTCAATCGACTCAGTGTATAATCGATGTACAGTACCAAAGGTTGCGGATAACCCTTAACGTAGCTTTTCTCCCTCTTGGTCTACGACCAATTTTAGTGTGACGAATACTATAATTCGTTGGGATAAAATATTTCCCTGAGTATTAACTCTAAAGCCTTGTAAGGAATTGCTATAAGATATAGCATAGGATTATTTACCTTACAATTTTAGTGTGACGAATACTATAATTCGTTGGGGATGAAATAATACCCAGAGTTCTCACTCTAAAGTCATTTAGTGTATATAGTATTACAATACTGTAATACATAGTTTATAATTATGTAGTTAAAATTTTAGTTTAACGGATACTATAATTCGTTGGGTGATAGTCATTTATTTTTTTACTTAGGTTAATATAAGTATATTAATTTTTATATCTTATCACAAGTTAACCATTTTCACTTTATTTTGTTTAAATAATAGTATCTAAACTTACAAGTTATTATACCTATATCTAGGTATCTAGATAACTTTATTATTTGGTAAAGATTACCTTTATTATTATTTTGATGATCATAACATATAATGAGTTTAGTGATGAGAAAAAATTTCTCAAGGTACTTTCGAAATTTTTCTACTGGGTGGTGGGAGTGTGTAGCGTTATAACTGCTACATTGCCTGCTTTCTTTCTTATGTTAATATATTTCGTTAATTATATTCTCCAATTTCCATATCTTCTGTCATAATTCATATTCTTCTATATCCTCCATTGTATCTCTTATTTTTCTATATATTTTCTCGGATATAGATTGTATCAGAATTATGTCGTTCCTTAATTGATTCATTATTCTCTTTTCATTTTTACTGGTATTTGGTATAAAAACCAGTTGGCGTCCAAATCTATCTTCTTTATATATATATTTTAGTATCTACCTTTCCTATTTTCTTAATAATCATCATTTTTATCTTTTACTCAAGTTTCTAAAGAGTGAATTTTATTTTCATCTCTATTTCTGTTACTTTGGAACGAGAGGTCCCATCTTTATTCTTTGTCGACATTGCTCCTTCCATTCGATACAAAAGTCGATATAAAGACTTCTATTTTCTAAAAATGTCGATTTTCTTCATGACTTCTCTAAGAATATAATAACCAATTGTTGTGTCGTCTCCAGATTTGGAGGTAAGTGTATAATATATTTTATCGATTTCCTAATTCCACCTGTTGTATAAAAATCTTTTTATAATTTTAACTTTAAAAATTCTAAGCTCATTATTTGTGAATGACATGTAAGTAGATACATATTTTTTTTGGATATCTCTTATGTTTTTTATTTAATATAAAAAACTAGCGATAAGAAAATATATAGTTTCTTTAATATAGTCTGTAAAAGTTTTACGAATATTTTTATAGTTTTAAATATGAATTTTAAATCCATAATATCTTTTGATTTTAATAATAATTAACTTTTGACAAACTATCATTTCTATATAGCAATGTTTCTAAATTATCTAGCTTTTCAATAAATATATCTTGTTTTTTTATTAATATTAGAATATTTCAGTTTTAAAAAAGTAATTACCATTTGTATTAAAGTTATATCCTTACTTTTACTTATTGCCTATGATAAGTGCATAAATAAGAATTGTTTCTCGACTTGCTTGGGTGAATAATGATAAAATTTTGTTAAATTTGATTGGTCACCTTATTCATCCCCCAAGCAAGGTCTCTCATTTTGGTTTCACCATTTTCTAAAGCAAGGTGTGTTTTTCTTAATTTTAGTCAACCTCCGGGATACATTTCTCAGGTGCGGGTCAAATTCTATTACCATCCAGAAGACCAACCGGCCTGAGAATGGAACCATTATTCCAATAGGAGAGTTGACTCCGAGACAAGGAAATCCAAAACTACCAACATGGCTTGCTAACAACCAGAGCAGAAAAGACTAGGATAAAACTTAGGATTTGGTGACAAAAATTGTTCTTTCATATACCTAATGTAACACTGTAGCAAGAAGTCGAATAATTTTTATTTAAATTCAATACGATATTTAACATTTATTTTTCTGTTTTTTTTTTATATTTCAATAAACATGTGTTAATTTAACTGTGTATTGTTTCTTCTTTTTACTTGTTTGTGTATGTTGCTCCAGAGTAGGCCATATCACGTCCTGAGTGAGCTAGCCAGGGAGTGTTTCGTATAACGTCTAATGTAGCAATTTTGTAATTGATACATTAGGGGTTATGACGTTAAAAATTGGTCCTAACGGGAAACGATTTGTCACTCCAACGTTGTTAGTGATGTTAGTCAGGTTGTAGCAGCAAACTAAGGTTTGCGGTTACAGGTTGACAGCAGCAGCTCAACGTTGGGATGTTACAAATTGAGCCTCGAAGGGTTACAAATTGGCGCCCAATGAATATTTGTTGGCACGTCATAGATTGACGTCCAATGAATGTTCGTTGGAACGTTACACATATCTTAAGCTTGACAATTTACAATATTTACATGTAAAAATTAACGGAATATTAGTTGATAAGCAGCAAACATACATTTCTTTCTATATCAATTTAATTACTTGGTATGCCAAATTTAAATTTGCCGATGCTTCATTTGAATTTTTATTGGTTGCGAACTGTACCTTGCGAGGGCTGGATAAAATTCTATTTCGGGATAGATAAGTACTTAAGAACTTAAATAGTGAAGTGAAGTGATATCGAGTGCACGAACTAGCTTTTCTTTCTGTTATTTTTTTTTATTTTTTAAAGTAATACTGTGATACGTTACGTTTGCCGTAAATAGTTAAAGGTTAAAGGGTTTTTTAATATAGTGGAAGTATTTTTTTTAATTAAGGTGTAAACAAATTCAGGTAAATTAAATTAAAAAATGCAAGATATGGGAGAAACTGTAAGTTTTGATAAATCTAATATTGTAAATTATAGTTTGCAAGATGGGTTTTTATCTATTGCATACGAAGGACAAATTGTTAATAAAAATAAGGGGCGTATTTTGCCTAAAATGTTGCTGCTTATAAATCTGTGGTCCCAGGGTAAAAGTTCTTAAGTCAAGTTTTGGCCATTTTGAGTTTAATGGACCAACAGATAGGTGGCTATCTATATTTGTGGGTAAAAAAAACCTGAGTCCTATACAGCGATTCGTTTCTACATTACAATTGAGTTAATAATAACATAAGTCAAATATTGTTTGTTTATATTTGGGTAAAACAACCTTAGTGACATAAGAACTAATTCGCTTATGAAATTTTGAGCAAAAGTTCCTATGACAATTTAGGAAGTTATACCGGTTATAAAAATTGCTGGCAACCTTGAATTAGCATCACATAAGAATCAAATTTCTTACTGTGATTGACCGTTTATGTTTAAGAAGCTTGTTTATCACTGTGTTCTGTGTTAAAAAAGTTTCTATTTTATCTAAAATATAATAGTTTATAACGAAATGGATAGTTTTTTCAAGAGGAAAGACACTAGCCCTAATGGGTTTATCTAAACAATATAGCTTGAACAAGAAAATTGAACTTACCACACCACAAGCTACTAGTGCCCCAAATGGAGACACAGGAGGAAGTATTACAGCAGTAAAAACAAAGAGAACCACAGACATAGTTCAAACAGTCCCTTCCAAACGATCAAGGATTGTTAGAGAAACAAGGAAGATTTGCAGAAATACTGGTCAACTATATGTCACAAAGAGTGGTAAAGAAGTACGGGGTAAATTTTGTCAAGATTTATTACCATGTCGATTGAATTGGAGTATTAGATTTGAGACGGCTAAACGACAAGAGCTGTTTTCTGGTTTTTGGTCTTTAGGAAGTCACGATCGTCGAGCAGACTATATTGTTAGCTTGATTACGTCCAAGCTTAAGGTAACAACTCGTATACGCTCAGATACTAACAACCGCAAAAGAGAGTTGACATATACCTACAATATTAAAATTGATGGAGAATTCCATAAAATATGTAAAGTATGTTTTATGAAAACTTTTGATATCACAGAAGGGTTCATCAAAGTTCAACTTAACAAAATACTGAAAAATTCCGATGGAGCAACTATAAGTACTGACAATCGAGGAAGACATTCACCAGTAACAAAACTACACAGGAAAGAAAAGATAAAATCATCAATCATATAAATTCATTCCCAAGATATGAAAGCCATTACAGCAGAAGACATACTGAAAAAAAGTATCTTCCATCTCATTTAAATATTTCTGTAATGTATTTACTTTACAAAGAATTAGTAACGGATCACCCAGTATCCTACAATGTGTATAGAAATATTTTTAAGGAAATGAATTTAAGTTTCAAAGTGCCCCATAATGATACATGCAATACGTGCGATACATTCAAACTAAAAGTGAAATTATGTAAAGATAAACTAGAAAAACAAGATTTTGTAATTGAATGGAACAGACATAAAACTGCAGCTGACAAACATTTTGATGCAAAATCAAAGGATTGAAAGCTGACGCAATAAAAAATCCTTCAATTAAAATGGTAACTTTTGATTTGCAATAAGTCTTACAAACTCCTTATCTACGTTCATCTATAATATTTATAAACATCAATTGGCTGTATATAATTTAACAGTCCATGAAGGTGACACAGGAGTAGCTTGGAATTTTATCTGGAATGAAACAATCGCAGGACGAGGTGGTAACCAGATTGGTTCATGCGTATATAGATATAATTCTCAACTTTCACCAGATATAACTGATTTGATCATGTATTCTGACACATGTACAGGTCAAAATAGAAATTCACATATAGCTGCAATGTGTTTTTCAGCGTTACAAAACTCTTCTACTTTGCAGTCTATAGATCACAAATTTATGGTAAGTGGACATTCAAATATGGAGTGTGACACAGTGCATGCAAATATAGAAAAGAGTAAAAAGAAGACATCCATGGATATTCATCATCCACGTGATTGGTCTCAGTTAATCCGATCAATTGGACCGAAATATGTTGTAGTAGATATGGACCAACCAGATTTCTTAGATTTTAAGCAATTATATGCCAAAGAACTGCAATTAGAAACAAAAGATAACGAGAATAATAAATTTGTGTGGCATGATATACAATGGATGCGATTTTTAAAAGAAGAAAATAGGTGTACTTTGTTATATGGATGGTCTCATGCCAGAGTGAACTATGTGCATTTTATTTGTTTTAAATTTTTCATTTCCATTATGAGGCAAACTTTTGTTCTAAACTTATGCCAAAACGAAATATGTGAATAACAGAAAACATCAGCTGGAAATTAGTAAATTCTATTTAGCAAAGGGTGGTAGTACTGGTAGTCATATGCCACAGTGAACCATCATCCAGTCCAAGATGGCTTCCCGTGCACATAGTTCACATCGTCATGACATTGTTGATACAAATTCTAGTGAAGATGAACACGCTGATTTCAGTAATGGGTCTTCAGATGATTACCATTCAAGTTCTGATTCGGATATTACAGAATCAGGTAAGATAATAATATTTATTGCCATAAAACTTCATTATCAAAGTTTGGTTATGTTTTGGAACGTTTCTTTTGCCAAAGTGAACCATGTGCAAATTTATTTCTTGCAGTGTCCACTGGGAGTGCTAGTGAAATATGAGCAGTTATACCAACCTAAGAACATAGTATTTACCTATCTATATAAGAATGAAGCAATATATTCCATTAATTTATATTGGAATTGTTAAAAAAAATTAAAATCACATAGTTCACTTTGGCAAAAGAGAACGTAAATTGTCTGTCTTATGCATAGTGAATGTGTGTTTCAAAGTATTTTTATGTTATAACATAAAAAAGTAATGTAAAATATTTACTTATATAAAATATTAATAATTTTGTGTTTTTACAGATGAAAAAAATACCAGAGGGCAGGAAGAACCTCAAGACAAGAAGAGAAAATCTGATCCTAAGAAGTGGAAAAAAATATTCGCAAGCAAAAAAGGACAGCTGGTAAAGAATATATCAATACTTCAGGTACTGTCATACACTCTAAATCTTTTAATGACTATTCCTGCAATTGCAAAATAAACTGCCAAAATAAGCTTACAGCACAGCAAAAAGAAAGTTTTTTTAATTTGTTTTATAACGAGTCACAGTCTTGGGAAACTCAAACAAGCATAATAAGTGGTGCTGTAAAATGTAGAACGATAATAAGACGTCGTAAGAACACTGATATTTCAAAAAAAAAACAGGCAATCGTGAATTTTATATCCCTTCTGAAAACGGAGATATTAAAGTATACAAAAAAATGTTTATGGGAATATTACAAATCAATAGTAGTAGAGTACATCGTGCTTTGCTTAAGAAAAAAGTGGAAATTTAAGTGATCTTAGAGGGAAAAAAGTGCCTCATAACAAATTTTCACCGTCCACAATGGAGTCAATAAAAAATCATATACAAAGTTTCCCTACCATAGTAAGTCATTACTGTAGAACTCAATCCCAAAAAAATACTTGGATTGTAATTTAAATTTGTCATTAATGTACAGACTCTATGTTGATAGTTTAAGAGAGAGAAATGTTGACAAAGTTCCCAATCCTTATCCAAACATAAAGCCAATCGCTTTATGAAAAAGTGTTCAGACGTGATTTTAATCTTAGTTTTAAATCTCCACGAAAAGATACCTGTCAAACATGTGACAGGTTGAACATTGAAATAAAGGCAGCTGAGGAAAACAAAGATGAAACCAATGTTAAAGACTAAGAAAACTAAACCAGGAACTACACCACAGAAAAGTACAGTTAGTTCGCTCAGAAATAAATGAAGACGTTAAGATTAGTAAAGAAGGGAAAGCTAACATTAATTAGTTTTGATCTTCAGAAAGTAATGCTTCTTCCTAAACTAACCACAGGAGTTGTTTACTATAAAAGGCAGCTTTCATGCTACAATCTTGGTATACATAATTTTGAAAATAATGTCGGGACAATGCATGTTTGGGATGAGAGCACTGCCTCACGAGGTTCCAGGAAATAGGATCATGTATTTTAAAATTCATAAATACCCATGTATCATAAGGACATATTGATTGCATGGTCTGACTCATGTGGCGGCCAAAACCGCAACATTAATATTGCCGCGTTATGGATGTACATAGTGCAGTCCCCTACTTTAAACATAAAGGAAGTAGTTCATAAGTTTGCTCAGCCAGGACATTCATATCTACAAAACGATAGCGATTTGGTGATATAGAAAAAAGTTGAAATATCATCCTGAAATTTATGTGCCTACACAATGGCATAACATAATTTCAAACTCAAGAGTTAAAAAGAACAAATTTGAAGTAGTATGCATGGAAAAAGAGGATTTCAAGAGTATGGATGCAATTCGTACCACCATGCCATCACCAATTTTACAATAAACTTCAACAAAGTGAAGTATTGGAAGATGACATTGAAGAAGAGAATGACAATAACAATGAAGAGGAAAATGAGATGAACTACTATTAGTTTTTTTACACATTTGTATAATTTAATTACTCATAATTCTTGAAAATTTAATTCTTTTGTATTGTTAGTTTTAATGATGTATTAATAAACTTGATTACAAACAAAAAGAACAATTTATTTATACTTCTCATGCCAGACAGAACTAAGTGCTAAAAAGTTTGCCAAAGTGAACCATGTACTGCAATGCTGACCAAACAGCTTTAAAAGTAGACAAAATCATGTGCTGTTACTAAAAGTCTTAAAGAAATGTTCTTTTGAATAGTCTTAGAACCTTTTATATCCTATAAGAGATTATAATATATTGCGTATATTTTATAACACCTTCATAACTTTAAACTGTCGTACTGAAAATTTTCAATTTCGGCTTTTGGTTCACTCTGGCATGAGACCATCCATATAAAAGGTCTCTAGAATTAGATGAGCCTTTTAAAAAAATTTCTTTTATAAGAAGAGGACAAAATATTACAGATTTAAGGCCTGCAATTCAGTATACTGAGTATTTACCTATAAGTAAAGAGAAAAAGCAGACTTGGTCAGCATTTTACATTTAATAAATCCAGTGTTCCTTTACTATTATAAAAACCTAAAAATCTCTGGGTCTAGAACAAAGGATAGCGTCACCTCTGATGATGAGTAATATTAATTTATTTTTTAAGATTTTTTTCCTTAGTGATCAAAAAAATGTTTAGTTTGTATGATTTTATTAAATATTTACTATATAATACGTTTTTGTTATTTATTTTTAATATGTAAGACAATAAATAACGACTACAGATGCCATTTTTTCATAAAACATATATTGAGATCAGTGAACTAAAAAACTTAAGTCATATAACCCATTGGGACATAACTACTTAAGTCATTTTTTTTATGAATTAAAAAAAAATTGAACTAACTAGTTAGCTATGCAACTACTAGATAAACAATAAACTAAAACTGATATACAGTTAAACTCTTACATTTAGTAACGATTTTAAAGTTATGATTCTGGAGAAATGTCTAAATAGTTCAACCTCGTATATCTCGATATACTGATTTCTGACTTAAGAACTTTTACCCTGCGACCACAGAAATATTAGTGCGGATTTTAAGGGAAATCGTAGATCATTTTCAGATAGTTGATACAGCAAGTACTCATGGACTTGCCGGGAGTAAAATAAAAAACAAACTTTTCTGTTGGCCTTGCCCTTTATTTTCGATAAATAGGGGTGAACATCAAAATCCGTGGTATGAATCTGGTTACAATAATTTAAAGGAATTATTTAGGGCTTTACATAAACATGATATTTCAAAAGATCATACATACAGCCAGATTAAATTAGATTCATTTGGAAAACAAAATATCTATGTTTCGTTAGATAATGCTGAACGTGAAAATGCTATTAAATATAACGAGATTGTAAAAAATAAACTCGCTGTTTTAGGTTGTTTAATTGATATTGTAATTTTTTATGTCGTCAGGAATTATCATTTAGGGGACACTATGAATCGGAGCATTCGTTAAATCAAGGTAATTATAGAGAACTAATAAAAATGTTTATGAAATACGATTTGGAATTTTCTAATTTACTTTCTGATTCGAAGACATTTAGCGGTGTATCTTAAACAATCCAGAATGAATTAATAGAAGCAATTAGTTACATTTTGAGTAACGTTATGGAATCAAATATTCAGAAAACTATTTGCTTTTTTCTAGAAGTAGAGATCATTCACAATTGTCAATTGGTGGTCGATACTCGTTACGTGGTAATATTTATGAGACGGTTTTAGGTTTTACAGACGTGAGTAAAAGCCATTAGGCAGAATATATTTTTGGTGTTTTAAAGAACAGATTAAAATATTTTAATATCAAAAATAAATTGGTAGGACAAACTTATAACGGCGCTGCCATGATGTCTGGTGAATTAAATGGTCTCCAGGAAAAAGTTAAGACTACTGCACCGCAAGCTTTTTTTACTTACTGTCATGCGCATAGAATGAATTTAGTTTTGAATATACATGTAAAAAAATTAAAAAATGTCGTATTTTTTTGCCAGTTGAAGCAGATTTACTTCATTTTTCTCAAGCTCGCTTAAACGGACTAACGTTTTAGAATGGTTTGTTTGGAAAAAATGTCAACAGTTTGTCAGACGCGACGGAATTTTATATCTCGGTTAGTTTTCACTGTAGCAGATTTTCGTCAACAGCTTTTGGTTTTATTATTGAATGCGACGATTTTGAAAGTGATGATATCTCGATCCGTGACGCAATTAAAAAAAAATTACAAAACTCGTACAAAATCTCAGAGATTTTCATAATGATAGTAATTTTCAGTATATACGCAGTGATGTTTTGGACTCGCTTGATATTTCCGAACCTCCCAAACAAAGACAAAGGCAGGACACAAAAACAGATGTTGAAACACGAGTATATTTTGAAGTTTTGGATACTATTATTATGCAAATAGATACTCGTTTTTCGAATTTTGAAGATTTGCAAATTTTTGACCTCTTTGGCGATTTAAAATTTAAAAGTTACTCTAACTTTATTAGACGTGGACTTGACAAAACATTTCCCATATGTTACAAATAGTGTTGCGGTATAGAGAAATATGCCACTTTATCGTAATTGCGATAAAATTTAATATCGAAACAAAATACCCATATTTAATTGCGTTTTCACTTTTAGCAAACTAAATATTGGATATGTAAGATAAAATATACAATAAATTGAAAAGTAAATATTTGTTAAAAAAGAAAAGGTATCGCAAAAAAAACCATATGTTCTTTTTAAAAACATTGTAGACAATACAGTTTGGTACATATATGTTGCATATTTGTGAAACTCTTTTGGATTTATTAGTGGTAGCTGCTTTTTGACGAAACTCATTATAACATCCGACACACCTACGTATGTAGTAAATAGTATAAAAAATTGATACCTTTTTTCCGATTATTGTATCCTAATATCATATTAGGCTTTGGACGCGGATTTCGACCTATACTGATCGTTTCTTCATCTGCGTGACAAGTATATATTATCACGACGTCCCTCTTCCTTCCATTTCAGAATGGATACATTATTTTTTTGGGCAGAACTTTGCTTTCGTGTCTTCAGTGTTTGGTTTTTGACTAACAAAGATAAATTTTATCAATTTTTCTCAATCTTACAGAAGGATAAGTTTTGTGTTAAAGCAAGTAATTAGCTAATAGTACCCTGGTATACCAATTATCTGCAATAATCATTCTCCTTTGGTCCAAAAGGTCTTCAAAAAGCTCGACAATTACACTTCCAGGGTAATCAAGATAGGAAATTTGAGGATCATTTCCAGAATAAACTTTATATTTTAAACATATCGATCATCAGCTGTGGCTTTGTAAATCTTTAGTACATACTTGTGAGTTTTGTTTGGATTATACTGACGAATCAGCAGTCGCCCTTGTAAGGGAACCATGGATTCATCCAGAATAACACAATTTTTGGTGCGAGGAACTTTCTGCAGTTTTTCATTACGATATCTATAACTAGTTGGATTTTATACAAGCGATTATTGGGTTCTCTTTAAGTTGTGTTGTCAACGAAATGCCAGCAGGGTAAAATTGCTACGAAGGAATTGTAGGACATTTTGTATCTGGTGCTACAAGCAATACAACAAATCTTATAAGAAATATTATTAATATAGAGATTAAGATTGCTTTTGCTAATATTAACATTTTTGAAAAAAAAAATACATGACTTACGTCCAAGTTGCTTTAGATTTAATCATAAGTAGTGTTGAAAAAAATTAGAATGATATTTCACAACATTCCAATATTGACCCATTACATTTTAAACCACTGATCAACTTTGTTTTTAATTCTAATATTTTTATATTTAATGGTGTCTTTTATAAACAAATTTTGGTAGTCCTATGGGATCTAGTCTTTCACCCATTCTAAGTAGCTATGTCATGGATGATGTTATTAGTGATTGTATCAAAACAATTGCACTTTTTTAATTCCGTTTATTAAAAGATATATAGGTGATTTAGTTTTGGCACTTCCTAAATACAAAATTCTTGAAACAGTCAACATTTTCAACAATTATAATCAACATATACAATATAAAGTTGAGGATGATGTAGATGTTTCTTTACCGTTCATTGATATGGGAATTGTAAGAAATAAAAACAATATGTTGAAAACCAGATGGTTCAACAAACCCATCTGTAGCAATAGATTTATAAGCTATTACTCTCATCATCCAAATATGATGAAACTGAACCTTATAACAGGGTTAAAAGAACGTGTTTTAAAGCTTTCTTATCCAGATTACCTACAAGAAGATCTTCAATTGTTAAAAATATTTTAGTTGAAAATTCTTATCCTTCAGATATGCTACATAAGATGCTTCTTTCTAATATTATTAATATAAATAACTTAATACCATTTTTTTTCTAAATCTCAGAATATTGGATCCACCAATTAGAACATCTATTAACATTCACTACCTTTTATACCATCATTAACACCTAAATGAATCCAAACACAAAAGGTTATTGACAATATAAAAATAGCAACAAAGAACATCAAGACCATTTCCTCTTTATATTTCAAAACTAAGTATCCTATACAAAAATTAGATAAAACAAATGTAGTATACAGCATTGGTTGTACTCAATGTAAAGCTGAGTATGTTGGTGCGACCGGAAGAATTCTTTCAAATCTCATCATTTCTCACAAAAGTGATTGCAGAGTTAAAAAACCATCTTCTGCTTTAACAGATCATGTAATCGACAAAGACCATATTATGGATTTTGATAATATTCAAATTTTATGTAGTGAAAGTAATAAATTCAAAAGAACTTTTTTGGAAATGGTTTGTATTAGCAAAAGGGATAATAATTTAAACAAAAGGTCAGAAGTTCAAAATCTAAAGAAAATTTATAATTATATTATATCTATGTTGTTTATATATGAAACCAGAGGGTGAATTTGTTGGAAGAGAGAAAAAATCAAATTAAAAATTCTCCAGTTTTTCAGCAAATACAGACTCCAAATGAAAATTTTTCTCACTAAACATTAGATGTGGGAAAATTCTGAGTATAACAGAAGAACGACCGGTTAATTTTATGTAAGATATGTCCACTTGCCTGACCCTCGGACAAAAATTGACGCCAATATAGCGGAATAACCAAAGTTGAAAAACATCCAAGGGTACCCCGTTTGATGATTTTTTCCAAATTTTTATTAAAAATTTTTTTTTTATGCTTCGGTACATGCACTTGGTCCAGCTTATTACAAAAATGTGTCTTAGTCTAATCCGCTAACCCCAATTTGCCGGAATAGAGAAAAAATAGAAATACAGACCTCCAAATAAAAATTTTTCATAAGAACCGTTAGATTTAGGAAAATTCTCAGTATGGCAGAATAACCAGC